>OX578139.1:128253957-128536457 GCA_951213105.1 Amaurobius ferox
AACCAGATAGAAAAAAATGCACTGGCATATAATTGAATCTTCTTTTGTTCTGGTATTTTAATTACAAATTATTCACTATGCTATTATTGTTTATATTTTATGTAATTAGTTGTTTATAATTGTATAATGAATGTGCCAAAACTATTACGACGATCTGGTTATAATTTCTGCTTCTATAGACCATGCGACGTAATATAGTAAACTTTATGTTGAAAAGACGTTTTAGACATTTTACTTGGTCCTTAATTCAGATCATTTGCAGTCATCTGTAGCTCAGGTACTACAATCTGTAGTATGTCTAAAAGCGCTCTCACTGGGTTCCGGTCTAATTTGGATGTCAATGTCCTGGATGCATAAATGGATATTTTACACCTTCAAATAAGTCGGACTTCAAATAAGTTTGGGTCAACATAAATAAATTTAGCCAAGAAAAAACGACTAAAATACGACTTAATCGATTATTACTTAAATATGTCAACTAACTGAAAATAACATATACATATTTTGTTCACTTAACAATATTTCTTACTTTCAACGATCAACTTACATAAATTAAAAAGGACATATTTCCACATGTCGCTTGTTTTATTTTCCTCCTGCCAACTTTGCAAAATAATAATGCCTAACCTCTATGTCATATAGTTTTTTAACAATTTACAACAAGGTTGAAAAGTGTTTATGACTTTGTAAATTATGTCTGTCTGTCTGTCAGTTAGCTCGATAACTGTCGTAAAAATGGCTTTATCAAAATGAAATATTAGTATGTTGTTCAGACGGTCTGTAGGACATATGGAAATATAAATGAATAATATCACCCGATTAGTTTTGGATTGAACCCAGGTTGAAAACATGAAATACATTGATCCCTATGGGACCTAATTTTGCAAACATTTTTAGGGGGATTTAAAATTCACAAATTGCTTCGAAAGCTTTAGGAAATATTCAAATTTTCCCATAAAATGTATAAAAAAAATTTCAGCAAAATATTTTCAGTAGTTTTTATATAAAAATTAAAATAATAATTACGCCTGTTATATGAAGCGATTACGTGACTATTATATGAAGAGATCACGTGACCCACTTCAAAATAAAATATGGCATCCAACTGGTCTCAAAATCGTGATATTAAAAGTTATTTTTAATTTATATTTAGTGTTGTATCTGTCCTAAAACCGCCTTTTTTTTGCTTAAATTCTGTGAATCTACATATTGAAGCAACGCAATTACAATATAGTTGAGTTTAGATGATCATCCGACTTTGAATATTTCTACAACGAAACCAATTTTTCAATTATGAAAAAGGTAAACAGCAAAATATGTAGAATGAGTTGTATAAGAATTGCTGCATTTCTTTAATGCAAAATTATTTAGCTCATGGAATCTGCAATATAGCTGATATGAATGAAATATTCATTGATTTTACAGTTAGAAGGATGATTTTTTCGATGAAGTTTTAAGCATAGAGTTCAATTACTTGTACCTCCATGGTCTCAAGATTTTAAATAAAATAAATTATTATTGTATTGTGATGGATGAAATGAATGGAAAATTGTTTATGAATGAAATGCAGCTTTTATGTAGAGAGCCAAGCGTGTTATATTTCGATGACGTCATTTAAATAAATTTCATTTGTTTTCGATGAAGTTTTCAAATAAAAGAAAATTATTGTAGTCTTGTGATAATTTTAAAAATATTTCTGAGGAATGTATCGCATTTTAGAGATGTTTAAACCAGGCAATTTATATTTCAATGCCGTCATTTGAATGAAGTTCACTTTTTTCTATGAAGATTTAAGTTTTCAAATATAATTAATTAATGTAATACTGTGATAATTTTTAAAATATTACCGAGGAATGTATCGCATTTTAGAGATGTTTGAATAAAATTGCATTGAAATTGGAAAGTGTTTCATAATCAATGCTTTATGCATGATTGATCTTTCTTGTTAAAAAATATTCCAATGTTTTTTGCCGAGCACAGCTGCTGAGAATATAGAAGTTTATGCTATTTTGAAGAATCGTTAAAATTGCTAGAAATATTTTTAATAATTTTGTAATGCTTCCATACATATGAAAAATAATTCTAGTTATTTTATAAAAAAATGTATACCGATTTTATAAAAAAATCAGAGATCTATATATATTTTCAGTATCCATAGTAAACAAAAAAAAAACAGCAACAACAAAACAACAATTCGAATTTTCGACTGATGATCACTTTTGAACTCATATTGAACGTCTTCAAATATATTTATTGTGTATGTTAGTGTGCCTGTCCACTTGCTTGTGGAAATGATATCTCACGAACGTATGGAGCGTTTCAAAAGTAATTTGGTACGATTATTATGATATGAGAATACTACAATCCTATTGATTTTAAACGTAATCAAATGTTTTAAAGACCCTTAAATTTTCAAATAAATGTTTGAAAAATTCATATAAAAATGGTCATTCAATAAACACACACACATTAAATAAAAAATTAAATTCACATTAAATAAAAAATGATTTTATATGTAACTAGCAGCATACCCGTTCTTCGTACGGAGTATATAATATAAAGAAACTTGAAATTCATAATCATGCACAAATTCTTATAGTATAATAAATGACATGTTTAATCAAAATATTCTGTTAAAATATTTAATATAATGCTCCTAAAAAGAAGTTTAAGAATCTCTGTTCTCGCTATATAAAATTATCTTCATGGACATATCTAAAGAATAAAAGATCTTGGACCCCTTATGTAAGCAAATATAAAAAAAATATGGAATTGAATCAATATATGCAAAATAAAAGCGTTAAAATTGTATGGGACCCATACTAATTATATACGCGAATATTAGAAAATATAACCTGTATTAGTAGATTACATGTATAAATTGAAAATACCAATAAGCCCGTAATCTTTTAATCTGAAGACAGTCATTTATTCCAATATAAGTCAAAATTAAAGTGCTAAAATTATATGGGAAGATATACACGTACTACTTATAATGTCCGATTATTAGTAGAAGATTACCCGTTTTGCAATATGAGTCACAAATGTTTTTTGGTAAAATACAACAGACGACGTAATAAATTGAATATATAATTAATCCCCTTAATCTTCAAACCAGAAGACTGTACTTGATTCCAATATATATGCCAATATATGTCAAAATATATGCCAATATACCTGTACTACTTATATTCTCGTAGGTTAGAAGATATACCCGTGCATTCCTAGAAGATTACTCGTACAACGTACAATATGCGTGTGTCAGCAATTTTTGCGCAATAAAACAATGGCGTAATAACTTAAAAATATCAATAATCACTGAATCAATAATTCCGGAAAATATCAATAATAATAATGTTTAAACCTGAAGAGTATAATTGATATTATCCAGTCCAAAATGAAATGGCAATGAAATTTATTTTATATACATATCTTCATTATTCAAATCGGAAAGGATTTAATAAAAATCGTCTGCCGCATAAACACATTGGATTTAAATCCGTTGCTAAGCGACATGATATCATTTGCTTCAAATAAATTGGTAGAAAAAATATCGTCTAAATAGTTATATTTCTATGGAACATTTGGCGACAGTTTCATCAAATTAGCGACATTTTAAAAAATCGCCAAATTTATCGCCAAGTGGGACTGTAGAACTGACAGTTCCACTTTGCGACAAATTGACGAAATATCATCACAATACTATCCCCTAACAAAAAAACAATTAATATAATTTATGTAGCGCCATTTTATCAATTTTAAGATATTTTTATAGATTTGAAAACATTTTTATCAATGTGGTGACATTTTAAAAATTCGCTAAATGTATTACTAAGTAGGATGGTTGGTCTGACAGATAAATGCTAACCAAACATCATTTCAGTACTCTCTTCTATCAAAACAAAAAACAATTTCATTGATATGTAGAAGACCCAAGCCACACGACCAACCCGAAGGTTTATGGCAGCTGTTTGTGTGTCGTTTATATCAATTTGGCGACATTTCCGTCAATTTGGCAAAGTTTAAGAAAAAAAATTAGCGATATCCCTCCAAATTCGTAGCTTTGAATTTGCAGATCTGAATGAAACATTCTTATCCCGTTTCAATATACTAAATGAAAACACTACAATTGTATTAGAAGATATACCCGCTGTACTCTTTTTCTGTTTCAAAAATCGGCTATATGAATTTATTGGCTAAACACAATATATGAGTTTAGTAGCTAAATACGATATAAGCTTGAAAACTCTTTGCCAAAATAAATGAAATTGATGTACGCAGTCAGCAATTAATATAATTAAAAGAAAAATCAAACCGTCCATTCATAAGATATACTTTTATATCCATTTATCTATTTATTTATTATTTAAATCGAAAAAAAAATAATAAAAACATTAACAAACACATTTAATTTAATTGCGATGCCGAGCAACATGATATATCCTCCTAAAATGTTAAAATTTATTAACCACTAACAGCACACCCGGTATTCGTACGGAGTGTATAATTTAAAGAAACTTAAAGTTCGCAATCATGTGCAAATTCTGTTAAAATATTAAATTTATTGCTCCTAAAGAGAAGTTTAAGAATATATGTTCTCACTATGCAAAATTATCTTCACGATCAGATCTGAAGAATAAAACATCCTGCCCCCTTTTGTAAGCAAATTTACAGAAGAAAAAATAGGAATTGAATGAATATATGCAACCCCGTACTAATTATATTGTCGCAGATCAGAAAATATGCCAATGTGTTAGTAGAAGATTACCCGTATTACAATATGCGTCTCAAAAATATTTGCCAAAATAAAAGAGATGACGTAATAAATTGAAAACATCAATAATATCCGTACTCTTTATACCAGAAGGTCGTAATTGATTCCAATATATGCCAATATATATCAAAGCAAATGTCAATATACCTGTACTACTTATATTCTCGTAGATTAAAAGATATACACGTGTATTTGTAGAAGATTCGTACAACATACAATATATGAGTTTAAACAATTTTTGTCATAATAAAATAATTGCATAATAACTTGAAAATATCAATAATCCTTGAATCAATAATCCCCGAAAATATAAATAATAATAATTTTTAAACCTGAAGACCGTAATTGATATTATCCAGTCAAAAATGCTATTAAGAAAAATCAAATCGTTCTTTTCTAAAATATATTTTTATATCCATTTATTTGATATTCAAATCGAAAAAATAATTATTAAAATTAACAGACAGATTTAATTTAATTGCGTTTCTGAGTAACATGATATAAGATAGAATCTTATAACATGTTAAATATGTCATGTCTTATAACATAAACTGCGAAATTAAATAACGATTTTGATTTCTCTATACTTCTTATTGTTCCGTAAAAGCTTGTTTTAAATAAACCATGAACCATGGAGATAGATTTCCCCTTTAAATCATGTTTCAAACAATTCATGTTTTCAGAAAGTGACTAATTAACGCAAAAAATCTCCCATCAAACTCAGAGATTAAATTTTAATTCACTTTCAAACGATTTTCAAGCTTTTCGTTTGGATAAACCACGGAGTTAGGGAGTAGAACTCCTAGGAAAAAGTTCCGTTTTTCATTAATATCTCGACAACCTCAGGTCTTAGAAACTCGAAACTTGGACAAAATTTATGGGGGGTATTTCAAGGCTATTCACCAAATTTCATTAAATTCGGTTCAGCCGTTTTTCCGTGATGATGAGACAAACGAAAATTTCGTTTTTTACTAATATCTCGAGAACCACTGGTCGTAGAAACTCAAAACACGGATATAATTTTAAGTGGTGCTATTTCTGGCCTACCCACAAAATTTCATCAAATTCGGTTCAGCCGTTCTCCCGTGATGGTATGACAAACAGACAGACAGACAGACAGACAGATTTTCATTTTTATTTATATAGACTAGCAGCATACCCGTTCTTCGTACGGAGTATATAATATAAAGAAACTTGAAATTCATAATCATGCCCAAATTCTTATAGTATACTAAATGACATGTTTAATTAAAATATTCTGTTAAAATATTTAATATAATGCTCCTAAAAAGAAGTTTAAGAATCTCTGTTCTCGCTATATAAAATTATCTTCATGGACATATCTGAAGAATAAAACATCTTGGACCCCTTATGTAAGCAAATATAAGAAAAATATGGAATTGAATCAATATATGCAAAATAAAAGCGTTAAAATTGTATGGGACCCGTACTAATTATATACGCGAATATTAGAAAATATAACCTGTATTAGTAGATTACATGTATAAATTGAAAATACCAATAAACCCGTAATCTTTAAATCTTAAGACATTCATTTATTCCAATATATGTCAAAATTAAAGTGCTAAAATTATATGGGAAGATATACACGTACTACTTATAATGTCCGATTATTAGTAGAAGATTACCCGTTTTGCAATATGAGTCACAAATGTTTTTTGGTAAAATACAACAGACGACGTAATAAATTGAATATATAATTATTCCCCTTAATCTTCATACCAGAAGACTGTACTTGATTCCAATATATATGCCAATATATGTCAAAATATATGCCAATATACCTGTACCACTTATATTCTCGTAGGTTAGAAGATATACCCGTGCATTCCTAGAAGATTACTCGTACAACGTACAATATGCGTGTGTCAGCAATTTTTGCCGCAATAAAACAATGGCGTAATAACTTAAAAATATCAATAATCCCTGAATCAATAATTCCGGAAAATATCAATAATAATAATGTTTAAACCTGAAGAGTATAATTGATATTATCCAGTCCAAAATGAAATGGCAATGAAATTTATTTTATATACATATCTTCATTATTCAAATCGGAAAGGATTTAATAAAAATCGTCTGCCGCATAAACACATTGGATTTAAATCCGTTGCTAAGCGACATGATATCATTTGCTTCAAATAAATTGGTAGAAAAAATATCGTCTAAATAGTTATATTTCTATGGAACATTTGGCGACAGTTTCGTCAAATTAGCGACATTTTAAAAAATCGCCAAATTTATCGCCAAGTGGGACTGTAGAACTGACAGTTCCACTTTGCAACAAATTGACGAAATATCATCACAATACTATCCCCTAACAAAAAACAATTAATATCATTTATGTAGCGCAATTTTATCAATTTCAAGATATTTTTATAGATTTGAAAACATTTTTATCAATTTGGTGACATTTTAAAAATTCGCTAAATGTATTACTAAGTAGGATGGTTGGTCTGACAGAGAAATGCTAACCAAACATCATTTCAGTACTCTCTTCTAACAAAAAAAAAAAATTCATTGATATGTAGAAGACCCAAGCCACACGACTAACCCGAAGGTGTATGGCAGCTGTTTGTGTGTCGTTTATATCAATTTGGCGACATTTCCGTCAATTTGGCAAAGTTTAAGAAAAGTTGTCAAATTAGCGATATCCCTCCAAATTCGTAGCTTTGAATTTGCAGATATGAATGAAACATTCCTATCCCGTTTCAATATACTAAATGAAAACACTACAATTGTATTAGAAGATATACCCGCTCTACTCTTTTTCTGTTTCAACAATCGGCTATATGAATTTATTGGCTAAACACAATATATGAGTTTAGTAGCTAAATACGATATTAGCTTGAAAACTCTTTGCCAAAATAAATGAAATTGATGTACGCAGTCAGCAATTAATATAATTAAAAGAAAAATCAAACCGTCCATTCATAAGATATACTTTTATATCCATTTATCCATTTATTTATTATTTAAATCGAAAAAAAATAATAAAAACATTAACAAACACATTTAATTTAATTGCGATGCCGAGCAACATGATATATCCTCCTAAAATGTTAAAATTTATTAACCACTAACAGCACACCCGTTATTCGTACGGAGTGTATAATTTAAAGAAACTTAAAGTTCGCAATCACGTGCAAATTCTGTTAAAATATTAAATTTATTGCTCCTAAAGAGAAGTTTAAGAATATATGTTCTCACTATGCAAAATTATCTTCACGATCAGATCTGAAGAATAAAACATCCTGCCCCCTTTTGTAAGCAAATTTACAGAAGAAAAAATAGGAATTGAATGAATATATGCAACCCCGTACTAATTATATTGTCGCAGATCAGAAAATATGACAATGTGTTAGTAGAAGATTACCCGTATTACAATATGCGTCTCAAAAATATTGGCCAAAATAAAAGAGATGACGTAATAAATTGAAAACATCAATAATATCCGTACTCTTTATACCAGAAGGTCGTAATTGATTCCAATATATGCCAATATATATCAAAACATATGTCAATATACCTGTACTACTTATATTCTCGTAGATTAAAAGATATACACGTGTATTTGTAGAAGATTCGTACAACATACAATATATGAGTTTAAGCAATTTTTGTCATAATAAAATAATTGCATAATAACTTGAAAATATCAATAATCCTTGAATCAATAATCCCCGAAAATATAAATAATAATACTTTTTAAACCTGAAGACCGTAATTGATATTATCCAGTCAAAAATGCTATAAGAAAAATCAAATCGTTCTTTTCTAAAATATATTTTTATATCCATTTATTTATTATTCAAATCGAAAAAATAATTATTAAAAATAACAGACAGATTTAATTTAATTGCGTTTCTGAGTAACATGATATAAGATAGAATCTTATAACATGTTAAATATGTCATGTCTTATAACATAAACTGCGAAATTAAATAACGATTTTGATTTCTTTATACTTCTCATTGTTCCGTAAAAGTTTGTTTTAAATAAACCATGAACCATGGAGATAGATTTCCCCTTTAAATCATGTTTCAAATAATTCATGTTTTCAGAAAGTGACTAATTAACGCAAAAAATCTCCCATCAAACTCAGAGATTAAATTTTAATTCACTTTCAAACGATTTTCAAGCTTTTCGTTTGGATAAACCACGGAGTTAGGGAGTAGAACTCCTAGGAAAAAGTTCCGTTTTTCATCAATATCTCGACAACCCCAGGTCTTAGGAACTCGAAACTTGGACAAAAGTTATGGGGGGATATTTCAAGGCTATTCACCAAATTTCATTAAATTCGGTTCAGCCGTTTTTCCGTGATGATGAGACAAACGAAAATTTCGTTTTTTACTAATATCTCGAGAACCACTGGTCGTAGAAACTCAAAACACGGATATAATTTTAAGTGGGGCTATTTCTGGGCTACCTACAAAATTTCATCAAATTCGGTTCAGCCGTTCTCCCGTGATGGTGTGACAAACAGACAGACAGACAGACAGACAGACAGACAGACAGACAGACAGACAGACAGACAGATTTTCATTTTTATTTATATAGATTACATTATGAAGAGAATAACACGAACTTTAGAAAGCTAGCTTAAACTGTTCTCGAAATATTGCGCGTTTTTCAAATATATTTATCTGAAAAATTACACAAAGTTTAACAGTAGTAATTATCGACAAATATGCAACGCTTGATGCCAAATTGATACATTAATAATTAACATATTTTAATATATAATGTACCTGTGAGACCAAGCGATATTTAAACATTACGAATTGTAGTTTATGGACGTATATTATTTGTAGTTTATGGACTGTTTTTTTATAGTTTAAGATTTTGGAAGGGATAATTTTTATTTTTAAATACCACCGAGAAATAATACTAAACGGCAAAAGTCGCAACAAAGAGCAGTTAGGTGTTGTAGAACCGCAAAACGTAAAAATGGATACACATTTTAGAGTAATAAGTTTGTTACCAATGGGACTAAGAACGAGAATGTCGAATTTTTTATCGAGCAGTTTGAGAGCGTGGAAAAAATGACAAATTAGTCAGAGGAAAACAAAGCAGTCATTTTAAAGACCAGACTAAAAAAAGGCTTTACTACACTTCAAATTTACATATTCGTTGGTGAAAATGTCCAGGCTTCTTGCGTTCTTCAGGGAGCGAGAATAAACTTGGGCGCAAGCAACTTCAAGCCATTGTAATAGCGTTCTTGTGTCAGAGTTCAACGTTAATAATGTTGTTTTATGTGTTAAAAAATTGTTTATTATGTAATAGGTATCAATAGATGTATATAAATCTATAACTGCTAGGCAGATAAATGTACGTATATAAAAAATAGTAAATTAGTCAAAATTTAAATGTTGCTTTGTTTTATAGCAAGTTCGACCTGATATAATGTTTGCTTAGTACATATTACTGATATATCAACTTTTCAGTAATTACAACAAAACTTTTTCAGAGTTTGTCTCAACTACGCATGAAAAACTTTCCGTGACGAAAAATGGCAATTATGGAGTTGGCAAGGACATAATTTCAATGCGGTATCTTTTCGTTTACTTGTGTGAGGGGCAGAATGTGAGACTAAGAGACATTTAGGAAGTGTTAATATTAAGAAGATTTACGATATATAGCAAGCAAGACAAAGTGCAGACGCGTAGGCACCAGTTTACGACTGTCATGACACATTAGATCATGATCGTAATAAATAAAGTGCACACAAATTGCAAATGTGGTTGGATTAGAAATCTGCTTGGAGCCAAGACCTATACCATGCTGATTGGTTAACCAATGGAGAAGTGCTGCTGCATTTCCCTGAGGACAACCAGTGAGATACGGAAGGCGTATCTGGGCCTCAGGCGCAACGATGTGGCAATAAGCAGAGAAAGATCAACCAGGAGATCTTATTGAGAAAATATTCAGACATGGTGTGACAGTCAACGATGAATGACCGTCCGAAAGCGTTGTGACTAAAATAGCAGTCAATATTCAGAGAAATGGTGAAAAGTCACTTAAGAATGACCGGTCAAAAATGTTGTGCTGACTGCCAAGTAGCGGTGGCGTTTAACACTTAGAGTGGTTTCAATTGCCATGACAAAGGCAATGACGATCCAACAGTGTGCATGTCAGTTTCCAGGACGATAACAGAGGTATGTGCCAATCTACTTTAAAGTTAGATTATATGATTTTAAGCAAATATATTATTCATGGTCTCACACGTACAGGTTCTCCTCCTCAAATATAAATATATATATATATATATATATATATATATATACTTAATGTAAGTTAATCATAATTGTATATGTGTAATACTTAATGCTCATTTTAAAATTTAAAATTGTGGAAGTCAATTGTGTAGTATATTAATTAATAATGATATTTTAGGAATTCGCACAAAAAATAAAATGCTGCATTATAATGCGAAAACGATGCAATGTACGAATATACGATACATGAGCAGTAATGATGATAATTAAGAACGATAATTCCACTAAATTAAAAGAATATTAATATTTATAAAAGAGAAAAATCCAATGTTTGCTTTCTTTCACCTCAGTACTACGTAGCTTATCAGATGCTAGCAATATTTCCAAATGTCAAGTTATATTTGTGAGAAATATGAGTTATTTTGTTACTTCAAAATAATTTTACATGTTGGCATCCAGAAAGTTCTCAAATATTAGTGTCATTTTCAACATATAAAACAATGTTTCCTGAATCTGCAAAGTCTATTTCGACGATAAGAGCTTACAATTTCGTCCCAGTAGCTCAACGGTAGAGCGTTGGCTGGTCAGATCGGAGATCCAGGGTTCGACTCCCGGTCGGGGAAGCAAGTTTATGCACAATAGCACCCAAACAAATCAACCCTGTATGTTAGTGCAAAGATGTCGGAGGTCTGAAAGTGATCCTAGTACGACTAGTATGGATTCAGTGGACGCTAGACAATTTCAAATCTAAACCGATTTCAAATTAAGAACATAACGGCCATGCAGTATACTAACCTGGGTAAAAATAGTAATAGCAGGAGACTAACCTGCTGTAAAAATAGCAGGAGGTGGTCAGTCAGATTGTCAGTTGCTCGTCAATCTGGCATTAGAGGGTGGGGAATACAGAGTCCACTTTGACGACAAGAGCTTGCAATTTCGTCTCAGTAGCCCAACGGTAGAATGTCGGCTGGCCAGTTCGTAGATCCAGGGTTCGATTCCGGCTTGGGGAGCAAGGCTCTTTACAAATCTTGTCGATCATTATTTTGAATTGAAAGAAATAAAGTCATAAAATTAAGTAAGAAAAATCATGTGTTGCTCGCGTTAAATTATTTTATTGGTGGTTCTTTTATTCGTGTATCATATATTTACAAATTATTTGTCGTGCACATAGGCAGAATATATAATTTCTTCATATTCAAATATAATATACGATTGCCGTCCATAAGTCGCTTTAAGTGAGTATATTAAATTTTAAATTAATCTATATGAAGGCTAAGTATAATATTTTTAAAGTATTTAAATTTTTCACTGTGTGAATATTTATACCCTTTATATAATTAGATTAAAATAGTTTTGCATAATAGAAGATGATGTTTATCAGCGTGTTTCTATGTGTCTGTCTACTATATATGTTGTCTGTTGCGGAAAATAGACTGTCGGATTGTGGCGAAATTTTCTAGAGAGGAGCTTCAAGTCTCCGTATCATACAACACGGAAGTAGTTTTTCAGTTTTTAAAAATTCGAAGTAGTTTAAAAGTTACGATCTTTTATATTTAAAAATTGGCTACTTCGCCAATATGTCAAATCAAATATATTCATTCTTTTGCGCTGCAGACGATATTGGAGAGCTGATATTTTGACAAATATTTTGTCTCCATAGACACACATCTATTTACAAACTAAGTAGAATACATTTATGGGTTTTCTAACTTTGCGAATTTAAAGGATTTAATTCTGAGTTTTTTAATTTAATATTAAATTATGATTGTGATTATTGTACTAAAATTTGACTCTAATTGGATGAAAACTCGCTGAGATAGCAATCATTTTTTAAATTTTACGTCTGCGATAAGGAAACGTTTTTTCTTTACTGCGAGTTTAAGTATTTTCAACAATCAGCGATCTGCCCCTAATTTAAGGCGTAACAAAGAAACTTACTTAGGGCGTATTTTCCGAGTGTCGTGCAATTTTGCATGGAAAAAATAGGGTTCAGGAATAATTTTAGTTCGAAACAAGCGATTTGTAAAGTGGGTGATTTTATCTGTATATGTATTGTTTAAATAGCGAGCATTTATTTAAATTCCGAGAAAAAGCCGGGTTATTCTAGTATTAAATATGTTAAAATTTTCTTACGATAATTTGTCTCAAATGCTTTTTATTGAAATTTGAATCTCAGCTGTTCATCCTATGAAACCCCATCCTAGCAGACGACTGTAAAAGGAAAATTTTCGGAATTTTCCAGCCACATTCAATCTTTACAGTCCATGCTTAAATTGAAAACTGGATGATTGTTTATATATGATGTTTCCAACAAATATTGATCTTCTTCAATTAGCAGTTTAAAAAAGTAAAATACAATATACCAATTTATAATAATGCTATAAAAATACCGTATTAGAAAATTTTAGAGAAAATCTTACATTTTTATTCTAAAAATCTGATGTGAGCAGTATATGACTTTCCTTATATAATACAATGAATTTACTACTTTTACAGCAAAAAAAATAGGTTATTCTTATAGTAGATATATATACTCTTTCCAAGATATAGAATTGTCGTTAATTAGTCATCATTTTCATCGAGTTAGCGTCATTTTTATCCATTTGGTGAGATTTTCGTTAATTTGGTAACATTCAAAAAAGTCGCCAAGTTGGCGACATTCCGCCAAATTCGTCGCTAAAATCTCGCCAAACGTTATGGACGGAGAAACAAATTATTCTTATAGAAGATAAATGACTATTAGCGTCCAAATACAAATGTATTACTCAAAGTATCTTTCCTTATGAATGGAACGAGCTAGATCCACGAGAATGATGTTACCAAATTTATCGCATGATATTACATATGAAAAGTGAACATGTTTCTCAACAGTTAATATATTTCTTCTAATTTATAGGATCCTTTTATAAATTTATTCAAAAAATGTGCAATATCTCGAGAACGATTCATGCTAGCGTTCTAAAGTGTATGTCAGTCGTTTTCTAAAGAAAAATTACATTAGACATGTCTAGTTGCGCAACTTTATTAAAGGCTTTGATTTTTTGATGGTTTTTCAAAATTTCACTCGAAAATTTAAGGGGTTCTGAACATTCGATTACATTTAAAAACAATAAGCTTCTAGTACTCATGAATTGTGATTTTTGTACCAAATTTCATTCGAATCGCTCCATTCGTTCGTGAGATATCGGCTCCACACACACACACACACACATACTTTCACACACACGCACACATACTTTCACACACACACACACAGACATTACCTCAAAAATGTTTGATCCGTGATCAGGGATGCTTGAAACCTGCTCTCCCGTCGAAAACTCGAATTCGAATTTTAGACCCCGTCACAATACTTTCCTTATACATTATGTATATAAGGAAAGTAAAAATGAACAAAAAATTGTGATACTGTCAAATGCGGTCAAAACTGCTAAAATGTGAATAGCAATAACAAGATCGATTAGAACTTCAATGTTGATTGGAAAAAATTAACATGAAAAAAAAACTTTTAAATAAAACATTTTACATTAAAATTAAACAAAAATTACACTAAAATTCACATAAAATTTGCTTTACACCCAACGTTAGTTGTGAAACTTTTTAACCATGATTATAGACATAAAACAGTAAATATAAAATGAAATCACAGAATATCAATAGCTAATAAAGAATATTCGAAAAATAAGATGAATCTAAAAACATAGTAAAGTCCCGTGACAAAGTCCTTTAATTAAATACTGTAAACACAAAGATCCCAGCAAAAAGTTCTAAAATTTATCTACTAAAAGCAGCAGATAATGAAACAATTTTTTAAACAAAATTAATACAATTGAAGTTACAGTTGCTCTAAAGCTGAACTAAGACTTGTAATTATCCCAAAGAGAGGATATTGGTCTTATCAACACAGGTTAAATTTAAACAAGAATAAAATTTGTCAGAACAATAAATAAGTTACAGCAAATTAGAAAGCATAACAATTCTCAGAAACAAATACATATTACCCATTATACAAAAATGACGATATATATATATATATATATATATATATATATATATATATATATATATATATATATATATATATATGCTATTTGACCTAAAAAAGAAGCATAGGTTTAAAGTTAAAACCTTAATGCAGAAAATCATGATACAGTCTACTAATCATAATTAATACAAAACCATAATACAGTCAAATTCCTTGCAAATAATGATAATTTTTTTCTACCCACACCATCAGTAAGTTAAACCTTCGTGGTAGTATAATTGCGTGTACTCCATGAAGGCTAGGTTCGATTCCTGATTGCAGCTCTGAAATTTTGAGAGGTAATTAAGACTTGAATGAAAAACTTCGAAATTTCAAATTTTCAAGATTTTGATGCTTTATGTCGAGAAAATGTAAAAGCAATAATAAGACCAACGAGCGTCCGTTTGCTGTCAACTGATATCAAAGCGATACTGATTTTAAATAAAATGGCCATTCTATTTTGTCGTGCAATTTAATAAGAAAAGATCCAGTGAAATGTTCCAAAGTTGAAAGTTAGTAAAATGTTTTTATTTCCTCCCGATGAAAGCTTGAAAGAAGTTTGCTGGTAATTCAAAGACGTTTCCTAATTTGATTCCGTCCTTAGAAAGAAGTCTTATGCAACTTTCTTTTTGGAAGTATTCGTTACACTCATCTGAGCAATTAGGATTTTGTCCCTGAAAGTTTCAAAAACTGCAAACTTGTCATAATATTTTATTATTTATTTTAGCATTCAATTACACTTGTGGGTTAAAAACTGCACTTAAGTTAATAGCTAAAACGTCCTCTTTTCTGCAAAAATTGAAAAAGAAATGTTACCCCACATATTTATTCTAATTATTGGTAAAAATATTGCTATGCAATTGTTTTGACTAAACATATTTCTAAAGCCCCTATTTCTCAGGATCTACTATAGATAGAGCTTAGATCATCTATTCTAAAAAGGGATGCGCTGCACATTAATATGGCAAGAAATTGCCTGATATACCACTAGTAAAACAACGAAAATACTTTCGTTAAAATGGGAAAATAAAAAGAAATATAAAAATAGTATTAACTCCTGCTAATAAAGTTATTTATTTATACACGATGAATGTCGATTATTTATATATTCCAGCATTCGAGATATTTGTCGAACTATGATTCGCTAATTCAATTTTGTAGGGATTAGGTACGATAATCCAATGTAATCATTGGATTCATAGGACATTGGATCCTATGTAGATCCAATCCAAGACTTACATTGGATCCTTATGGTATTAGATCCTATGTAGATCCAGTCCTAGACCTACATTGGATCATATGTAGTTCCAATCCTAAGTCTAAAATGGATCCTTAGAACATTGGAGTTCCAATCCTAGGCCTACATTGAATCCTAGGGACATCGGTTTCCATGTAGATCCAAACCTAGGTCTACATTGGATCATATGGATCTACCTATATTGGATCGTATTCAATGTAAAAATAGGAAGGGATAATGCCTCTAGCGTAATGCTGCCAACTACTGTATGGGTGTGACGTAATATCCCACACGGCAAAATGGTGTGCTCAAGTTAAAAAAGTTTCAGAGTCACTGGCTTAGATGGTGATTGATATGGAATTATAAAATTCTAGAGACGAGAGAAGGATAACTTAAGGATTAAAACAACTGTCAATAAGTTTCAATAAAATTTTTAAAACGTATCTATTTCTCAAGATTGGGTATAGATGCAGTCTAGATTATAACTGATATCCTTTCAGCATCAAATACTGAAATGTGTGAGGTGGTTCGCTACATAATTCTAAATCATGTACTTTTACTACTCCTGGTTTAACAATATTCTTTAAAATATTCATTTCTTGGTATTAGTTATGAATAGAAGAGCTTTGATAATGATTAATACGAACGTAGCATCAAAATGGTAAGATACCCATACATATTTCCATTTTCACTTAATTTCCACTTTTATAGCATATATTTCTTAGGATCGGATAGAGATAGAGCTTAGATGATCTGATATGGGTTCAGCATCAAATTCTAGAGAGAATAGGAAAGTTCACTAAGAATTTCAACCTTACGGTTCAAGACGCATCTAATTTTTCAGCAAATTCGCATAACTGTACGAAATAAGTGTATGAAATAAGTGTATAAAAGTATATGAAAATTCTTAAAAGTTTCGTCGAAAATATAAAATACACAGCACATGAGGGCTCTTTCATAAATTTCTTGTGAGTAAATTGAAAAAAAAGTTATCAAATACATATAATACTGTCAGTTACAAGTTCCATTGGAATGTAAAAAGTATCCTTATATGTAATTTTAGGAATTTTTATACCCTGTAAAAATTATACAACTATTTGCTCCATATAGCAAAGAATGCCGGCTGCCCAATAAGATAAAGAAGTTTTTTGTCAAATACCGAATTTATACTTTGGTCAAAGACTTGCAATGCCAAACCACAACAAAAATGCATGCATGCCCGAATCTCTCAATGCATATCCTCGATTCTAACTTTTCACTTTTAAACCTGGAGGTAAGAGTGTGTACCATTGTATTACTTTACAGCTCGTGGAAGTTAGGTAAAGAGTTTGGAATTTGTGTTCGTGCTTGTTGGCAAAGTCCGATTAAAAGTGACTGATGCTCTACCTTTAAAGGTGAATTCGGGCTCCGCCCCTATATACACAATAAATACTCATATATCTCTGCTTGCTGGTAAGTTGAGGTATTTCGTAATGTATGCAAAATGTACACTATACCTGATAAGTTCTTACCATTTGCAAAATGCTTTGAGTTGTTGTTGTTGAGACCCAGACCGTCCGACCTACCAGAAAGGTGTAAGGTAACTGTATGGACGGCCGGGAAGTGCCACCCAATTTAGACCGGAACCCAGTGGGGGAGGCATCCACAGGGACCGTACCCTCCTTCCCCTACCACCAACCTCTCGGAAGGACTTACGGACCCACATGTTTAACGTGATCGTACTCCGCATGAACACGGCGGCATTTTGTGGTAGCGTACAAATCTAGCACGCAAACCACGGGGATACCGCTCCCGAGATGGCCAACAGCACGCGGTGTTCCGAGGTGGTCACCCACCAAGTACTAACCGCGCCCGATGCTGCTTGACTTCGGTGATCTAACGAGAACCGGTGTTATCAGCACGGTACGGCCGTTGGCCCTAAAAAAAATGCTTTGAGTAATATTTTTTTAAAATATCATTAGCCCTTTTCACATATTTCTGCTTCTTCCTGTTTTCTGGGTCTTAGCACCTGAGTGAGACTGAGGGATTTCAAACATATGAATTACACAGCCCAAACTGCTGAAGGTAGAAACTTGAAACTTTGAAGATAGAACTTGAATTTAAGTAATGAATTATTACGAAAATCTAATATCTTCGAAATCTCTACCAATATTTTTATAAATCGTCGAATTTTTTCATTCTAATATTTTATGAATCGCAGAATTTTTTTATTCTAATATTTTATAAATCGTAGAAATTTTTATTCTAATATTTTTTCAGCTATTAGCCGAGAACGACTAAATGCAAAAATTTCGCTTTCATATCATCATGTACGTAAAATAATAGTGTTCTTAATTTGTTCTAATAGTGTGCAATCAAATGTCATTGAGATATTTTAATTTATAGTTAAGTAATGCATTTTTTAAATTAAATGTTATCATTGAATTTATGTAAAGATTTTAATCACAGGTGTAACTATGATAATCGAGTCGAGCGTCAAATGCCTAAAACTTTTGTGGGCTATTTATTTCTTAAATCAAAGCTTTGAAAGCTAATACTAATATAAATTTATGTTTAGCTTAAAATGTCTGAAAACGTTAAAAATAAAGAATCATGCAGCAATAGGACATGAAATAGTGTTTTACATGTTGTAATTTCCCCGTTAACTGAACTCTAAAATGTACTATTTAAATGTGCTGTTAAAATGTTTCTGTTTAAATTTGAAACGTTTTGTTTGATATTCAGAACTTTCATTAAGTGTGTGGGTGCCAAATTTAGTAACCACTTGTCATTTTACCGCAGCGAAGAATGAGTGGAGATGACTTGTGAGTTATATTTGGACTTTTTTGCCCTCCTATACTTTATATCAAAACTTAATTTCGAAAATAATAAAATATATTAACAATATACAATGTTAATAATTATTTAATTTATACAATTGACTGTAAGATTTCCTAACTGATATTTTCGATACGTAAAGATGTTGTATAGAATTTAGATTAAAAGTATAAGTAGTAAATTTTCTCCATCAAAACTAGAAATAGATAATTATGAAAACTTACAAAATTTATATGCAATTAAAATTACTTCCATATGAGTTATCGACTCAAACATTATGTTCGATATTAATAAAAAGCAAATGGTGCAGTGTTTTATTTGCAACCGTCGTTTCTGTTGCACTTTTCTCAAAATTAAAGTTACTTTGGTCTCGAGACAGAAATATTTCTAGCTTTAGAAACAAAGATAAAAATAATGCATTTGTTATACTCTTTTAAGATTCTCATCCGTATAAAACATTATAGCAGCAACTTTTGTAATACTTTGAAAACAATAGATATCCAAGACAGATATAGAATATCATGCTGCTGCTATAATACGTGACTTTCTTGTTTATTTACATTGCCCAATATAAAGCAGACTTTAATACATTATTACTTTCTTTATATACATATTACTTTCCTTATATACATAATGTAAAAGGAAACTATTATGACGGGGTCGAAAATTCGAATTCAAGTTTCTGACGGAAGAGCACGTTTCAAGCATCCCTGATCACGATTCGAACATTTCTGAAGTGATGCCTGTGTGTGTATGTGTATGTGTGTATGTATGTATGTATGTGCGTGTGTGTGTGTGTGTGTGTGTGTGTGTGTGTGTGTGTGTGTGTGTGTGTGTGTGTCAGTGAGTCTGTGGAGACGATATCACGAACGAATGAAGCGATTCGAATGAAATTTGGTTCAAAAATCATAATCCATGAATACTGGAAGCCTATTGTTTTAAAAGACAATCGAACGTTCAGAACCCTCCTAAACCTTCGAGTGAAATTTTGAAAAAATCATCAAGAAATCAAAACCTTTAAAGTTACGCAAATAAACATTTCTTATGTAATTTTTCCTTAGAAAATGATTGACATAAATTTTAGAACGTTAGTATGAGCCGTTCTCGAGATACTGCACATTTTTCAAATACATTTATCAAAAAGTCCCATAAAATAAAATAAATATTACCTGTTAAGAAACATGTTCACTTTTCATATGTAATACATGCGATAAATTTGGTGACATCATTCTCATGGATCTAACTCGTTCCGTTCACGAGAAAAGATACTTTGAGTAATACTTTTGTATTTGAACGCCAATAGTCATTTATCCGCTGTAAGAATAACTTATGTCTCCATCCATAACGCTTGGCGAGATTTTGGCGACAAATTTAGCGGAATGTCGCCAACTTGGCGACATTTTTAAGTGTTGCCAAATTGACGAAAATCTCGCCAAATGGCTAAAAATGACGCTAAATCAATGAAAATGGCGACTAATTCAAGAAAATTTAATACCTTTGAAAGAATATAAGTATCTACTATAAGAATAACATTTTTTTAACTGTTAAAATAGTAAATTCATTGCATTATATGAGGAAAGTCGTGTGTTGCCCACATCAGATTTTTATCATTTGCGCTAGGGGGTTGTCACTAGTTAGCGTGACTAAGAGTAATGTCCTTCTTTAGTCTTAGTCATCAGTTAAATTGACTAAGAGTAATGCCCTCCTTTACTGTTGCTATCTCAGAGTAAATGATTTAAAATTTATTTAAGAAAAGTTATTAAATCCTTCTTTTAAAGATGCGTTATCATTGCTTATTTCTTACATTAGGCCTTTAGACATAAAAATTGCTCCGCTGATAATGCAATAATGACTGAATGGTCAAGTTTAGGCTTATTATGCATCATTGCACAAGATACGAATGTCTCTCTTCACATATATATTTCGTTAGGCATAGAATACGCAGATTGCAACACCTGAGTTATCTCATATGCTTCTGTTGCCTCTGAAAATTCGTTTTTGAAAATAAATGTGTTCTGTGGCCTTACAAGGAATCCCCAAAATTTCAGAATAAGTTCTAAAATTTTCTCGGCAATTAACGAGGATCTGATAAACGTATAAGCCACTACAAACTGAACAATAAAACACTGTTAACACTAATTCCTCCCAAGGAAATTTCCAAGTTACCATACATACTTAGCGTCTACGGAAATGCTAGCTATTAATTATCATCAAATGGGAACTGTATAGCCTGCGAGAATGTTATGCATCTAGCATAATAATTCCGATATATCCCAACATGGAAATTACGCAGTCTTGTTTCTGAGCCAACTTAGCATTCTAACGAAACCTTTAGAACAATTTGAAAAAAAAAACCTCTCGTCAAACATTCCAGTTTGAAGTTGATGTGAGAAGTCAATCAATTAATTCATTAAACTATATAGATTGCTTCTACGCCAAAATATCCTGATATATTATATAGTTCCCCCAGTAGATATAATGACAGAAACCATGATCACACTATTTTCGCGTGTATGTACATTATCATTCATCCTTTTATTAGCTGTCGTCACATAAAAGTCATCTACTATAAATAGTTGAACGTGTTTATTACTTAATATTTCTTGAATCTCTTTATATTGGTTCCATGGTTCAGGAATGCCCTATCCGTTGCAC
This sequence comes from Amaurobius ferox, assembly GCA_951213105.1. NCBI lineage: Eukaryota > Metazoa > Arthropoda > Arachnida > Araneae > Amaurobiidae > Amaurobius > Amaurobius ferox. The sequence goes on from OX578139.1 coordinate 128,275,704, forward strand.
CATCTGGATTCCTCCAGAGACTGGCTTTCCTTTAAACTTCCTGTCACCAAAATTCAACTCAAACAAACAAGAATAAAAGAAAACAAGGTGGACTCTCTCCGTCTCCCTTAACCCTTTAAGTGCAACTGACATATATATAACGTCTTAACTAATTACCACGTGTGGGCATACCACGTGTGGTCACATTGGAAATAAGACCACACACAGTGATCGCAGATGAAATAATGTTTTACATTCCTCAATTACAGTAGTAACGAAATTATAAAATAAACACAATTTTTGTGCTTAAATGTGAAAATGTACTTAGTGTGCAAGAATCACATTTAATGGACTCTATCTGTGTAAATAAAACAGAAAATCCATCTGTTTCTGTAAGCATCACGTGAGAACGGCTGTGCCAAATTTCATGAAAATTGCTTTGTTAGGATTCCACTCAAAATTTAATCATCCATTTTTCATCACTTTATTTCCTAACTTTAAGCGTGACTTAATTATTATATAAGCTCCCCCCAAAAAACGGGAAACAATAATTATTTGAGTTTTTAAATTAACATGGCCTAACTTTTTTATGAGCCTCTCTACCATAAATGACATCAAAATCCGATAAGGTGACCCGTTCGTTGCTTATGCTTCTATATCTAATAATAAAATATTACCTAAGACTTTTAATGTTGAAAGCTATACATAAACAATATTTCTATATTTTGACCCCTAATAAGAAATCTACAAAGAAGCTATTGTCTGATTGTAAAATTGCTACTATTTATGCAAATAAATTTATGCAAGTTGTGCTTCTATCGGTATGTTTATTATCTCAGCATGGGAAAACGCTTTTATTTTTGTAAGAATTACTATAAAATTTTAGAAAAAAAGGTTAAAATATTAAAAGTTCACCGCAGCTTGTGAATTATAAGTTTCTTTACATTATATACTCCTTACGAATAATGAATACACTGTTAGTAATTTATGAAAGAAAACCATTAAGAATTTTTTTTTCTAATGTATAATCTAATAATACCAAACTTTTCCCCCCAAACCGCACAAAAGCTATTACTTAAAAATAGCATTATCCAAAATGATAAATAAATAAATGTCTTAAAATTTAGATTAAATTTTTTCAATAAGTTGACCTCACAAAAACTAAAGCAGGATATTAAGTTAACGATGCGTATTCTAATTTAGACTAAACCATTAGGAGAATAATGAAAGCAGTTTTCGTAATTATTTACCAGGCAATATTTAGAACATGAAAGTATTCAATGGTAAATGCTTAATTTACCAATTCTAAACAATGCTGTAGGATTCATTCACTTTTCGACAATTCAATTTTATTTAAACATCTCTGAAATGTGATACATTCAACACCGATATTTTTTTAATTATTGCAGTACTACAATAATTTATTATACTTAAAAACGTAAAACTTCATCGAAATATAAATCATCTGCCTAGCTATGCAAAATCAATGAATATTTCATTCTTATCATTCATATTCCGGATTCCAGAGCTAAATAACTTTTTAGTGTAAAAACAATCAGCATTTCTTATACAACTCAACTTACAATCGTTTGATTTGTTTACATTTTCCATACGTTAGACTTAGGCTCCGTTGTAGAAATAATCAAAGTTTAGTCTTCATTTAAAATAACAAATACTGTAATTGCGTTGCCACAAAATTTAGATACATAGATAATATTACATTAGATACAAAAGATACAAAAAGATTCATTAGATACAAAAATAAAGCGGTTTTAGGACGGATGCAACACTAAATATGTATTTAAAAGATCCTTAAATATCAAGATCTTTACACACAAGAAAAAAACATGGATGCCATATTTTATTTTGCAATTAGTCGTGTTCTCTTCATATATCATGGAAGTAATTATTATTTCACTTTTTATTTAATAACCTACCTAACAAACACTGCTGGCCATTAAAATGGCTACACCAGGAACGAAAATACATAGCAGAATCTTATTTATTGTACATATTCAGTATAAAGGGAGGAAGACATGATTAAACTTGCAGGTGGTTTGGGGTACACAACACAAACGGAGAGGCAGATAAAATGACCAAAGTCATAAACACTTTTTAACTATGTTGCAATGAGTTAAAAACAGTTTTGTCTTCATATCTCAGAAGTTAAAGCATTTCTTAAAAACGGATACCTCGATTCATATATATATTGGGGTACGAATTCTTTACGATGGCACAAGAAAAATTTCACCACTCGAGTTATGTGAAATGTGCTATTGTGGACCAGTTGGGTCTGGTCAAGTGATGCAGGTGAAACGCTGCATCACTTAAAGTTATCGATTCAATGGATTATTATTTTTCACAGAATTTTTCAGACTCGTTTGGATATTTTTAAATAGTATTTGACAACACTTCTGCCAGTAGCGCGATATGTTTTAATGATGATCGTTGTCCACGAGGAGGGGAAGAATTTTGCCACTGAATCTGTTTCAACCATTCCTGAGGCCATGACTGGCTACTGCTGTGAGTACCAAAATACGGAGTTTCAGTATTTCCAACCAAGAGTGTTACGATAATCAACATGTTAGCATCTTACAAAATAAAAGACGTTATGTGTGTTTATGACTGTAGCGGAAAATCGAAGTATCGAAAATATAAGAAATTTGGTACGTATTTTAGGTACCAGGAAAATGTGACTTTAAGAGATTTTTCAAATTCGAATTAGTTTAAAAGTTACGAATCTATAAAGCCGAAAACAGCCCATTTTCCGCCATTTTGTCGAATTTATAGACGATGGTGCTAGCTAGAGATGTGGGTGGGAAATTTTTTCCCCAAAAAGGAAATGTGTCGGAAAATTTCTCCGGAAAATTTTTCATTTTTCTTTTCCCTAATTCATTTGAAAATGACGTGTAATACTTTTTCTAACTGTATTTTGAAAAACCGGTAACTTTACAAAACATCTTTGTTTCAGTTTTCTAATTTAAAAGTGGAAAGTTAATAGCGTTTTATTTAAAAGAAAATATAGCCAAGAACTAGAAGAGTAAAGTGATATTTTACTCGTTCTGATAAAACAGCAGATAATATTTTGGAAGGATTCATCAATTAATTATGTAAATTTTATATGCATATAATAAATATGGAATATTTCCGCAAATGGTGTGGCTGAAGGAAAATACTTTAACGGTACTAAATATATGCTTAACTCAATGCCAACCAAATTGTCTCTTTTGTCTCATGGTACTAACCCATCCAATTATAAATGGTCATTTTTTAAACAATTTCTGATATTATACGTATATATATATGAATTATTTAAAAACAAGAAAGGTCAATCATGCATGAAGCATTGATAATGAAACACGTTCCAACTTCAATGCAGTTTTACATAAACATCTCTAAAATGCGGTACATTCTTCGATAATATCTTAAAAATTATCACAATAATACATTAATTTATTATATTTGAAAACTTAGAATTTAATGGAAAAAAATGAACTTCAAACAAATGACGGCATTGAAATACAAATTGCCTGGTTTAAACATCTCTAAAATGCCATACATTCTTCGATACAATTTTTAAATTTATCATGATACTACAATAATTTATTATATTTGAAAACCTAATCGAAAATCAATGAACTTTATTCAAATGACGTCATCGAAAGGTAAATAGCCTATATACAAAAGCAGCATCTCATTCATAATTTTTTTTTAAATTCCTTTCATTCATAACAATAATATAATAGTTTATTTTATTTAAAAACTTAAAACCATGGAGGTACAAGTAATTTAACTCTATGCTTGAAACTTTATCGAAAATATCGTCTGGGTTGTACATAAATACAATGAATGTTTCATTCATATCAGCTATATAAAGAAATGAGGCAAATTGCCTGGTTTAAACACCTCTAGCATTTAAACATTTCAAGCATTTTTAAGCGAATTTAAAATTCAAAATTCGATTTGAAAGTTTTAGGAAATATTCAAATTATTCCATAAAATATATAAAGAAAATTTCAGCAAAATATATTCAGTAGTTTTTAAATAAAAATTAAAATAATAATTACATCCTTTAAATGGAGAGATCAGGTGACTATTAAATAAAGTGATCACGTGATCCACTTCAAAATAAAATATAGCATCTACTTTTTGTATCAAAATCGTGATTTTTAAAGTTCTTTTTAATTCATATTTAGTGTTGTATCCGTCCTAAAACCGCTTTATTTTTGCTTAAATTCTGTGCACCTACATACTAATATAACGCAATTCCAATATATTCGAGTTTAAGTGATCATCAAATTTTGATTATTTCTACAACGAAGCCTAATTTTCTCTTATTTAAAATGTAAATAAACATCAAAAAATATAGAATGAGTTGTATAAGAATTGCTGCATTTTTTTAACGAAAAATTATTTAGCTCATGTAGTCTGCAATATAGTTGATATTGTGGTAGCGATATCAGTACAAACAGCACCTACTGACTCCACTACACACAATTCCGTGAACGTAATTTTAATACACCAAAAGCAACTGCAATTAACACATTTAATTTCATCATAATTACCAAAATAAACGCCAGGTTCAAATTTCGAAGTTCCCAGTTTAGGAGAATTAAATCCTAAATGATGTACAGTGAGTAAACATGAAGGCATACACAAAAAACACAGGCTCATTTATCACACAAAATAATATTTTATTTTAAGATTTGCAAAAGTGATTATAAGTATATTTATCTTTCAAATTATCAATCAAATTATTCAGAGCTTCTCTTATCAATAGAAACATTTTTACTTTATGCTCTGTTCAAAATTACTATTATTCAACAATTAAATTCAAATTACAAATCAAATCACTCAATTAAATTATCATATATCTGCTTAAGTTGGAGAGTAATTACAATCAATTAAATTGTATTCATTGTGCCTGTGATGCAACGGAACTTCTTGTTCCGAAAAAGAAATTTTACCTGAGCGGTAGAGTAATTTTACAATACGAGGAAATGTCCTATTCAGGATAACACGGTCTGTGGTAGAATCAAAGCGTTTCCAAAAGTGGATTGCTGAGGAAAATTGTCCAAAATTTAGATAACAGGACATCATTCAAGCATGGCAAGTAGCCGAACCTTCGCGAACGATACTCATCACCAGCCACCGAAAACAGGACTCCTGGAATAAAGAAAAATAATTTTAGAAAGATGAAAATAAATTGCCGAAACTTTCCAGGTTCTTCTCCATTCAGCTCCAGAAGAGGCAGGGCGGTTTCCCTTAGAAACAAATGCCCAACTCCGCCAGCTTAGCCATTTTGGCCAAAACCCTTTGTCTTTTAATAAGACAAAAATTTCGATGCGACCTTTCAGTCGGAATTTTCAGCTCCAAACTGCCGTGAGTCTCTCGAGCCCACGCCAAAGAATTTCTCCTCTGCGCCTCTTCCTGATTGGCCAGGCGCGCTCTCCTAGTAACAGGTGATCACACGTCACGCATCTGAGCCAGACAAAAATCCTAGACATTCTCAACGAATTCACGACCAAACTCGCTTTTCAGTGCAAATTCAATAGAAACAAGTCTTAGCAAAAAACACGGCACAGGCACGGAGGGAAAAGGATATTTCTCTCACAGAAAATACGAAAAGGCTCATGGCGCAGAAATGCGACATGACAATATGGATGAAACATTCATTGAGTTTACACAGAGAACCCGACGATTTTTTCGATGACATTTTAAGCATTGAGCTAAATTTCTTGTACCTCAGTTTTTAAAAAAAATAAATTATTATAGTATTGTGATGCTAAATGAAAGTAATGGAAAAATGTTTATGAATGGATTGCTGCTTTTATAGAGAGAGCCAGACGATTTATATTTCGATGACGTCATTTAAATAAAGTTCATTTGTTTCCGATGAAGTTTCTAAATATAATAAATTATTGTAGTATTACGATAATTTTAAAAATATTACCGAGGAATGTATCGTATTTGAGAGGTGTTTAAACCAGGCAATTTATATTTCAATAACGCCATTTGAATGAAGATCATTGTTTTCGATGAAGTTTTAAGTTTTCATATATAATAAATTAATGTAATATTCTAATAATTTTAAAAATATTACCGAGGAATATATCGCATTTTAGAGATGTTTATGTAAAATTGCATTGAAGTTGGAAAGTGTTTCATAATCAATGCTTTATTCATGATTGATCTTTCTTGTTTAATATATATATGACTGTAGCTTATAAAAGTATATATGACCGTGACTTATAAAAGTATGTAAGAATACATACTTCTATAAGTCACTGTACACATTAATCTATTTTAAATATAATATTTAAGAACAAGCTTAACATTTTCCGGCAAAATTTCCACTGCAGAAATTTTTCCGGAAAACCCACTCTAGTGTTCGCGATCCATACGAACGTACAAATACTTTTTGTCTTGCCATGGACTATAATGAAAATTGCGATTTTCCAAATTTGCGACATGTAAAAGATAAATTTTCAATTTGTGGAATATAAAATTATTTTAATATTTTGTGCATTCTATAAAATTTTTTTTTTCAATTGGATGAAAAGTCGTTGAGATAGCTATATACTTTATTCAAATGTTACTTCTGGAACAAAGGGTTATTTTTTCCTTTTTCTGCGACTACATGCACTTTCATTTATATTCTCGATCTCATAAATACGAAGTTAGAAAACTTATAGTCGCGCATGCGTGGCGAATTGCGGCTTAATTAGCACGCATCAAAACAGCTTAGTTAAAGCGTATCAAAAAGCTTTTAAAGGTTATCAAAGGCGTATCTGCATTATTTAGGCACCCTCGTTTATTTAGAGCCCGTACAACGACAGGTGGCTCGTTCTAGTGAATCATAAAAAGAAGGGGAATGAGTACGTCACAGAAAAGGATCATTTTCCATATAAACAAAACAGAACAATCGGACAATTGTTTAGAACCTAAGTTTAGCTTTGATATGAGATATAAAGGAAGAGAACGTAGAAGAAAATACCGTTGTAGTAACTTCATCGTGTTCCGAATTTGTAAAATGCTTTGTAATCCCCTTTTTCTACTACTTACAACTAGTCTCTTTCAACTACCAGGCGGAGAAAACACCCGTACAGGCATCCTTTCCGATGACGTGAAACTGGGGTTTTCAGAATGCCAAAGAGCGAAGAAAGGTGGCCAGATTTGTGGATTTATCGCCAATTTGCCAACATGAGGCGACTTCTTGACGGTCCAAGAAAACCCCCGAAATAATCAATATTCTAAGAGATATTAGATTTTTAGAAATTTCCATGGAGAGTATATTCAAGGAATTATCACTCAGTCGGAGAGCATCTGACGTAATACGAGCTACATTGAACCTTGACTTTCGTCAATGTTTTGAGAATAGTAGCCGTTGTTTTCAGTATTGCTTTCAGGATTTTGGGCCGACCTGGGTGGGGATGGCAGGGAATGAAAATTTAAAGGGGGCACGTGTTATATCTGCCCTACATAAGTATATATAAATTCTGTGTAATAAATCGAAACTAGATTAACATAAAACGTCTTCATAGGAGCTTCGTTTTCCCGAAGATATGCCTAAAAGAAACACTGGTTTGTGAAATTACGTACGTCAATGTTTTGAGAATAATATCAGTTATTTTGTGAAATTAGTGGAGCATTTAAGTGCTGTTTGACTATATACCGATTCCGTTTATTTTGTGCTTTTGAATAAACGTGTTAGTTATCCAGAAATTTGGACTCCTTTTTGTATCCTGAGTGCACACTCACGATTTCAGAGGAAACAGGGGATATAGAGGTGATTGTTACAACATTGCCAGACTAGGTGGAGAATCGAAGACTCGTATACGAGCTGGGAAGTAATTTTTCTTGCAATACACAAATAACTAACTTAATTTTAATGTAGAAACTAAATAAAAATATTATGCATTATAAAAATATAATTTTAACCTAGAAACTTTATAAAAATATGTCAGGAAATTAAATAAAAACCTCCTGAGACATCAACACGAAATCTATCTGCAAGAATAACTACCAAAAGCATCCGTTTCTATCTTATTTTGATTATTTTACTTGAAGTTTTCTGTCATTTAACGCAAAAATGGAAGTCATTCTGCTCCTCAGGCGGAAGTTCCTCGCTTTTGAAACGGAAGCTTCTAAATGTTAGAAAAAATAAAAACGATTGAATCAATTTCTCTTCTTTTAGTGATTTCTCACTAATCCTTTTGAGCAGTAGCGATATTTTAAAGACAAAAGTTTTGCTCCTAGTAGCATTTTGTTCCCTAGTAGCATTTAAAATCGGTTCAATATTGGAACAATATTGTATATCTTGGCATTTCATTGGAAATATTTCCAATGTAAACCCAGTATTGGGCAAATATTGAGTTAGATTGATCTCCAATATTGACTAATATTTCTATTACAATATTGGTGTTACATTGGAAATATTGGCGTAATATTGTTTCAACATTTTAAACCAATATTGGGCCAATAATGTTAAAACGTCCACTTTCTACTTTCCCTGCAATGCATGGCAATGTATGTGAAAAGTATTGGAATCATGCCGAAAATCGCAACTCGAGTTTTCGACGGATCTACACGTTTCGAGACCTCTGGAATACGAAAAAACTATTTTTAGCGTGACGTCTGTGTGTCTGTGCAGTTTTTGTAACCACTCTAACTAAAAAACTAATGGACCGAATTTCAAAAAATTTGGTAGATAAGTCCCGTGTGGGCGAATCTGGTGCTGATTAGTTTTGGGTACGATTCGGCATAAAAGAACCCGCTTTTTTTAGCGAAATGGCCCGCAACATGTTGTAGCCACTCTAGCTGAAAATCTAATGGACCGAATTTCACAAAATTTGGTAGATAAGTCGCATGTGGGTTACCCTGGTGCTGATTGGATTTTGGTATGATTCGAAAAAAATAACCTACCTTTTTTTGCAATATGGCCCGCAAAAACGGCAAATTTTAAAATAAAAAACTACGTATGCTGAAATACATCCATTAAATGCTTGTTTTATACGTAATTTTTAAAGAAGAAGGGAATAAGACAAACCCCATTACACTAGGACTAACCGTTCTCGAGATATTTTCGTTTTTTCGTTTTTTCTCTACGTCACCTTTGAAAATGAGTCCAGTTACCACATGAGAACGGAAATTGAATTATAAGTGAATTAAATTTAATTAAAATAAAGAGAATGTGTATAAGTCTGCAGGGAAAGTCATGTGCTGCCCACATCAGATTTTTACATTCCCTGCAATACATGGCTATGTATAGGAAAAGTATTGGAGTCATGCCGAAAATCGCAACTCGGGTTTTCGACGGATCTAGACGCTTCGAGACCTGTAGAATACGGCAAAAATAATTTTAGCGTGTCGTCTTTGTGTGTATCTGTCTGTGCGTCTGTCTGTCTGTCTGTCTGTCTGTGCAGATTGTGTATCCACTCTAACGTCTCTAACTAAAAAACTAATGGACCGAATTTCATAAAATTTGGTTGGTAAGTCACTTGTAGGAGAATCTGGTTCTGATTAGTTTTGAGTACGATTCGGGATAAAAGAACTCGCCTTTTTTGCGAAATGTCCCGCAAATGTTTGTATCCACTCTAGCTGAAAACTTTGTTGGAAATAATCAATACATCGCGATTCACGTTCCCGTGAACGGGCGTTTATGCAAATTTAATATGAACGACTCTTCCCGTTCACCGGCGTGAACCGTGACGTTTTTCAACATGAGCTTTCATGCAAATCCGTTCTCAATGCGTACGCATCTGATTTGCATATCCGGGGGCGTTTCCGGAACTGTCCATTCTCGGATATATAGGGCAGAGGTTTCTTGAAGCAATCAGATCGATCGATAGATGATAGACAGATCGACGACTGATCGAGTGATCGACGTAAGACATTAGAGACGATCGAGACGCAGTCCGACGAGACAGACTTGAGATGATGGTCTGATGCAGGCAGACAGAAATGTTTTTGACAGAAGCACTGCGGAATATCGTTTGACGACGGTTAATAGTCGAAACGGATGCAGATGTGGTCAGTTTGGACCAGCATGTATTGAACGTTAAATTTACTTACAAACGTTCGGAAGCCGCTTTAAATATTTTTCTGATGCTCCATCCTTTGGTTTCCCTTTGCCAAGTGTCATACCTTCGACGGTGGCTGAAATACACGCAAGTGATAGAGGTAGTATAGTAACTTACTACCAAATGCTTCAAGGAATCTCTGTCTAGTCATTTACAACTGCAAACCTTTTTGTACATAGTATATTTTGATGTTTTACGGCATGGAAAATTACCAGGTACGTGTAATATGCCGAGTTGTGTTTTTCACCAAATAAAGTGAACGAAGTTTTTCTTTAAAACTGGACTTGTGTACTTTCATGACCCAGCCAACACTTATTGACTCTGACAGTGCGTGCTTTGCTATCTTCAAATTTTTTAAATTTTCCAATATCAGACAAACTTAATGGACAGAATTTCACGAAATTCAATAGATAAGTTTCTTGTGTGTTACTCTGGTGCTGATTAGATTTTGGCACGCTTCGGAATAAAATAACTAGCCTTTTATTGCAAAATAGACCGTAAAAATCACCAAAATATAAAATATAAAACTACGTATGCTCAAATACATCCATTAAATGCTTGTTTAATACGTAATTTTTAACGAAGAAAAGAATAAGACCAACCCCATTACACTAGGACTAGCCGTTCTCGAGATATTTTATTTTTTTCGTATTTTCTCTACGCCACCTTTAAAAATAAGTTCAGTTATCAAATAAGAACGAAATTTGAATTAAAAGTGCATTAAATTTAATTAAAATAAAGAGAACGTGGATGTAAGTCCGCAGGGAAAGTCATGTGCTGCCCACATCTGACTTTTAATTCAGCTATCAAAATTTAACTACAAGAATCTAAAAATATCATATTCACTTTCCTGAAAAAAATATTTTATTAACAAAGTGGAGCATTGTGGGAGAGAATATTGACCGTAGAACGAAAATGAATAGTAAAAGTTCAAAAGAAAGGCAAACTGTCTACAGGACATGTTAATATGAACAATAACAGATGTTTGAAATATCAGCAATTCAAGAGCGACTAAGCTATCATTGCTTTTTGAGTTAAAAGTATTTTACTGCTGATCTTTTAAAGTAGCATGATTCCCTGTGCTCTGTTTTCTTTCAGGTCTACACTAGAAGCCTAACTTTTATATCAGATAATTCCTTGACTCGTCCTATCCAATCAACCACGACACTACTGCAGATCGTATAGTCGCCGTAGAGGACATTTTTCGAGACACTACGCTGTATGCACGCTTCATTCTAACTGAAACAGCATTTAGAAAGCATGGAGCATTTAACGTTTAACAATGCCATACACTGTTAACCATATCCTCGAGATTTCTTCACTCAGTAGATAAAGTTTGGAAAGTCAGCCATTATTGTTTAAAATTTTATGTTGCACACACAAGCATTTATCCCATAGGAAACTATCTGCAAACTCCAACACCCACCTGTGCCCACTCTGGATTTTGGATTCATCATAACCGGGCTTAAATTCCAGAACTCAGTGTGCCCACAATGGGTCTGAGGTACATGCCCACAATGGTACATGGTACATGCCCACAATGGTTCTGAGTCGAACCTTAAACACTAAATCAGGACCAAAATACAGAGGGTGTGCACACATTTTTGTAACAATTTTGAAAATATATATATATAATCAACGATAAGAATTTTATTTTCTAATATGCTCAATCTGATAGCTCTTTTGTTGAACTAGTACATTACATCTTGATTTCCAAGATAAAAGAGCTTTTCTTAAAATATCAAGCTTGATTTTGTTCCACTCCTCTACCACACTCTTCCAAAGTCCATCCAGTGTTTTGGGATGCCGCTTATAAAGGTCTTGTTTTAATAATCCAAATGCATAGTTAATCCATAGGAGGCCTTGGGTGGGATAGATGTAAATGGAATAGCCTCAATTCCGATTTCATTTCTCATTTTTCAAAAACTATTGCAAAAATGACACTAAATTGATGAAATGACGCCAAATTACTAAATGAATTATTAAAATATTTTAATATAGGGCATCTGCTGTTTATTGCGAATGCTATCAATAATCATACTTCTCAAGTTAATGTTGAACGAAATATACGTATCACTTGAATAATTCGTCATAATTTCAATCGTATACATCGAGTTATCATTCGGAAAAGCGCCAAATGTTAAAAACATCGTGCCGTGAATTTTATACATCACTTTTTTCACCGTGAAAAAGTACATTCATTGCATTATGTGGGAAAAGTGATGTCCTGCCCATACATGATTTTTATATGTTAAAGTAATTAGTTAAATTTAGACGAAAATCTGGCGTCTTTGTAACAGAATCTTCCAATTATTAGACACAAAAATGACAACAATACATTTTATATATCTTCTTAACAAATTGGAAACAAAAGGACAGCAATCTATAAAGACATAGGCACCTAATAAATAAATTTGAGATATTTTGCTGCCAATAGAAAAACAAAAGAATTTCGATTAAAGGTATTTATCTTTGTAAGGCTTTGTGATGATAACACTCAATTGGGGATTATTGTAAATCAAAATAAGATTTATGAGCTATGTAACAGAATATTATTATTAAGACCTAACAGATAATAGTTAAGGAATTTAACATCAGTATAGCTTTTGAACCGTACTTTTTAATGTACGTGTTAGGAAATTTTATTAATTAAATTAATTAATTACTGAGATAAAGTGGCCTAGCAGGTAGCAAGTCTGGGTATAGTAATTCAAGTGGACCTATAGTTTGTTTCCCGGTTATAGCCTATTTTTATTTCAATGACTAATAATTAGGTGTAATATACAATGGTGCTCTATCCTTATGGTAGCGGTCAGAAGGATTTGCGACCACCACTGTATCAGAATAGACAGTGGTGTAGTAGGTAACAAGTTTAAAACTAATCCAAGATGTACATGCCCAATCCCCCTCTCTAGTTTAACAGCTGAAATCAGGGTTTCTGTGTTTTTTATCAGTTTCAACTCTAAATTCGTAGTCATGTTGATTTTTGAAACTATAATTTTCTTAAAATTACTATCTCATATTTTGGCGGTTTCTAACATAGTTTGATTGATATTCGGCTAATAGATACCACTAAGACTTCAATACAGTTTAATCAGCAGCATCCTGTACAGATAAACTATTTTATCTCCAGATGTCAAAGTATAGATTGAAGTAATTCAGATGTCAAAGACATTCAGTCTTTAAATCAAAATATATTTTGAATACAATGTGTTTCAGTGGCACCTGAGACAAATTTTTGAATATTCCTGACTTTAAATCTATCGTTTTAATGGAAGTTTATTTCTATTTATTTTGTACAAAAAATGTTTTGAGTATCACAGACTTCAAATCTGTCGTTTTTGAGGCAGTTTGTTTCTATCTATTTTGTATTAGAAAATGTGCCCCTTTACTCGGGATTAAAAGTAATGAGTAATAGAAATCATTCCTTTAATGTTACAAACGCGCAGTTATTCGCTGCACGAGCGTAATATGCCCTAAATAAGCACATATACGCGCCTTCATTCAACTGCGCGGACGCGTAATACTTCTCGAAAATGCTGCAAAGCACATCGATCGCTAAACCTTTATATGGCCAGATACTAAGCCCTCAATACGCCTTTGGCCCTGTACACGGTCATAATAGCCCTAAATAAGCCCTAAAAATGCGCTCAGGGCGCATGCAAATGTAGTATGTTGAAATTACTGAAAATAACACTACGGACACTGTAACAACTAAAAATATTTGAAATAGCAAAAAAAAAGGGTCTCATTACCAAGACAAATCTCAAATATATATATATATATATATATATATATATATATATATATATATATATATATATATATATATATATATATATATATATATATATATATATATATATATATATATCCGAGTGAAATATATATATATATATATATATATATATATATATATTTCATGAATATATATATATATATATATATATATATATATATATATATATATATATATATATATATATATATATATATATATCCTTTACTAAGAGCAGTAAATATAAAAAAAATAAATAAATGAAATATCAGCGAGTTTTCATCGAATCTATGACAATTTAACACAATTCTCAGAATGATAATATAATGACATATTGAAAATTTAGAATGATGTCGTTAATATACAAGAAGTTGGACTTTCCTATTTTAAAATCCAGTACCATCTGGAAGCTTCTACAGCTGCTGGCATTTGCCTGGGATTGAAGTTCACTGACCAAGGGTCAGAAACGTCGACTCGATAATTTGGATATAAAAATGGCGAAAATTCGGTGAAATTTTGAATTCCTAACTTGCAAACAAATTCGAATTGTTAAAAAATCTGACTAAATTTACTCGTGAATTCAGCTACTCCTGTACCGAATATCGCGACTCTTGATAACTTCGTTTTCCCTCTACAAACATAGAGAAATATCTTTTATTTTGTAAGATACATGTATATCGACCTTCAACTATGTGCGTCTGTGTGTGAATACGGTATCTCTCGAACTAATCTAGCGATTTGGGTAGCAATCTGTATAATTTTTACAATTTACAAACACTGAATCATTATCCACTTTGAACACAATCAAACATATCTACTACCACCCTATTTTCGAATATTTAGAAAAACATAGAACGTGATGGTTCATAAATATTTAGGGAAGTGTATTTTATATATTTAGAAAAGTTTAATAACTGTAACATCAACATTTGTTTAAATGCATCGAAGTTCCTTTTACATTATGTGATTCCATAAAATTTTCAAATGGCATAATTCATAATTACAAATGGCATAATTCATGGCATAATGCATCATTTCGCAAATGGCATAATTAATATAGTTGTTCATAAGTAATTAAGAAGGAAATAAATGTTTGGCGGCACATGAAAAAAAGTTCATGAAAGCTCTACAGAAATAAAATTCTTGTCCCTTTAAACCAAAGCACACGAACATCGACAACCGCAAAATAGAAAAACATCCTAGTCGGTAAAGAAGTAAAAAATGTTTTACAAGGGATTAAAGATATTTCAACTTTTTTGCCACAATTGAATTATGTGGTAAAAAATAAGTTGGAAAATCTCGAAACAATTCATTTTAAAACCATTCCAAGTATATCGCAGTGAAAAAAATCTTAGAAATAAACTTTTACACCTTAAACACATTTCTTTTAATGCCAAATACATTTAGGGTTTCCTCGATTTTATATTATGGATTATTTAAATTGACATTAACTCTCAAAGTCCATTTCAAATGTAAATAAAAATAATCATAAAAATTATCATCTATTTTGTCCTTATTTTTTGGACATTTTTAATGCTGCTTTCCCTACAGTGCATAGTACATGTAAAAATATATCATAATTCATGCTATGTCTTGCCTTAAGATTTCAGCTTATTACCCATTCAGTGAGCTTATATAACACAGGGCCTGTTTAAAACCATGTGTAAATAATTTAATAATGTTTAAATAATTAATAAAGGTTACAAATGTTAGCGAAATTAAATACCTTACAAAGTTTATAATTTTGAAGCGGTGAAAAGTCAGTGAGATGATGTGGTTTATAGAAGTAGATAGCCATTTGCAGTCACACGTTTTTATGACAGTAGATTTGTATGAGTTATTGAAGAAATAATAAATGAAGAAAACATTTCAAACTGCAAGCGTTCTTAGACGAAAATTTGCTGTGAGAGAAGGAGAATTCAGAGGAAGTTAGACAGTGGAAAATACAGGACCCAATTCGACAGAAAAAATTAAAATCGTGTTCAAGTAGCTGAATGGTTAGCACATCGCCTGGCCAGTTTTATGATCTGCGATTTGATTCCCGGCTGGCGCATTAAGATCATTATAATGACACCCGGCTGACTTAATCTTGCAGGTTTGATACAATGATGAAAGAGGCTTTAAAAGACATAATTGTGAATTTTCAGTGTAGACCGTTTCTTTCAGGCACATATCTGGGAGACATATCCGGGAGACATATCCGGGAGACATATCCAGAGAATTTTTTTGTAACCAAGCCAAATGCCATTATCTATATCTAAGAAATACACATGTAATAATGTATATGTGTAGTTACTGTAATTACTAATATATATATATATATATATAAATAGAGTAGTTAAAAATTATAAACATTGTATATTTCGCCCACTCCAAGGTTTCACCCTCCCTACCCCCTGGCCAAAAAGTACAGAAAGAAAAATGTTAAGTGGAACCTGTGAATTATGGCACAAGTTTTGACAGCCCGAACACGTAGGGGTTAGTGTGGATAAAAAAAGCAGAGGATGGGAAGGCGGTCGTTCATATCGGCAGTTTCAAGCCGATCTAACTTCAGAGGAAGGATATCATAGGAAGGAGATCATTCACCTCGATGAGAATAAAATATTTCGGTATTTTGTCTCAGGTATTATTTGTCTCGCCATTTTGTTTCAGTAACTCAATGGTTAGAACATCGGCCGGTCAGTTCGATTCGAAGACCTACTATCGATCCCTGACTGGGATATTAAATCATGTATAATTTATGTTCTCTGATCACCACGCACATAGATGCTTAATATATGCGTACAACCTAATGTAGCTCCGTGACCCGTGAAAACATGTGTTGTGAGTGTAAAGTTAAACGATTTTTGTTTATGTTTTAAGAAATGTATATGTTCTGCTTGTTGTTAAAATGTTCCATCGCTTCTGCTATTGTATCAGAAGTTTTGATGTTAACTCTGTTTTAAGAGTTGATGTGGAAAAAGATATATTGTGATATTCAAAGTATCTCGATGGAATATTAATTTGCATTACTATCTTCTAGTTCATTTTTCTGGATTTATGAGTGGCTTTTCATCCAAACATTGTGAAGGTTTCTATTTTGGAAAAGTGTTTTGATTTTCCTTGGGATGTCATCTTTATTGCATGGCTTAAATAATGCAATAAAAGATGTCAGTGAAAATGTTAAAAAGACTTTAGATTACGTTGATCACTTTACGATTTGATAAATGGCTATTATCTCTGACTTAAGTGGCTATGCTTGTTCTAAATTTGCTGTTTAGATTTTGGTAGTATTGTTACTATTGAGAAATTCAACCTAAGAATATCCAACTTCTGCAGATGGCTTTTAACTGTCAGTAAATTAATGTTTTGGATTGCAAAGTGTTTATCTGTTATAATTACTGGATTAGGAAATTAAATGAAAAATTGGTGGTTTGATTTTTAACG
The DNA here is from genome assembly GCA_951213105.1 of Amaurobius ferox. Lineage (NCBI taxonomy): Eukaryota > Metazoa > Arthropoda > Arachnida > Araneae > Amaurobiidae > Amaurobius > Amaurobius ferox. The sequence goes on from OX578139.1 coordinate 128,292,969, forward strand.
TTTATATTATCAGTACTAAAAAATGTGTTTCCATATATTGACTGATATGGAGTAGAAAAATTTATCCTATAGATTTATATGGAATTTTTAGGCACTAGGTGAAATTCCAGGCTTGCAGCTATTATGTTGTTATAAGCAGAGGCTTTTGTTGTTATAAGCAGAGAAATTATTTGCATATCTTTCAGAATGTTATTGCTATTTCCCTTTAATTTGTTTCCAAATGGGAGATGTTTATTGTCATGGATTCAAATAAATAACTATTGTGGCATCCCAATAGATCGCGCGAGAAGAAACGTAATATATGAAACGATAAGTGACGTATAATTATTGAATTGTATGGTAAAAATTAAAAGCGAAAAGGTTTGTTATATTTTGGAGTAATCTGCTATTTGATAATATAATGTGACTCGATAAATAATTGCTGACAGCTAAAGTGCCTCCTCCGTGAAAAGTAACAGTGATAATTTACACAGAGCAGATAAACAACCAGCATACAAGAAGTAGTGACACAAGTAGTTATTACTTTCCTTATATACAATAATGTATAAGGAAAGTATTGTGACGGAGTCAAAAATTCGAATTCGAGTTTTCGAAAGGAGACTACATTTCAAGCATCCCTGATCACGAATTGAACATTTTTAAGTGATGTCTGTCTGTGTGTGTGTGTGTGTGTGTGTGTGTGTGTGTGTGTGTGTGTGTGTGTGTGTGTGTGTGTGTGTGTGTGAAAGTATGTGTGTGTGTGTGAAAAAAAGTGTGTGAAAGTATGTGTGTGTGTGTGTGTGTGTGTGTGAAAGTATGTGTGTGTGTGTGTGTGTCAGTAAGACTATGGAGACGATAATTGACGAACTAATGGACAGATTCGAACGAAATTTGTTACAAAAATTACAATCCGTAAACACTAGAAGTTAGTTTTTAAATGTAATCGAATTTTCAGAACTCACTTAAATTTTCGAGTGAAATTTTGAAAAAATCGTTAAAAAATCAAAACCTCTAATACAGTTACACAAATATACATTTCTTATGAAATTTTTCATTAAAAAACGATTAACATAAATTTTAGAACGCTAACATGAACCGTTCTCGAGATATTGCACATTTTTCAAAAATTATCAAAGAATCATATAAACTAAAAAAAATATATTTCCTATTGAGAAACATATTTACGTTTCATATGTAATACTATGCGATAAATTTGGTGACTTCATTCTCGTTGATCTAGCTCGCTCCATTCATGAAAAAATATACTTTGAGTAATACTTTAGTATTTGAACGCCAATAGCCATTTATCTGATGTAAGAATAACTTATGTCTCCGTCCATAACGCTTGGTGAGATTTTGGCGGCGAATTTGGTGAAATGTCGCCAATTTGGCGACTTTTTTAAATGTTGCTAAATTTACGAAAAACTCGCCAAATGGATGAAAATGACGCTAAATCAATGAAAATGGCGACTCACTGACGAAAATTCAGTATCTTGAAAATAATATAAATATCTACTACAAAAATAATCTATTTTTTTTTTACTCTAAAAGTAGTAAATTCATTCCATTATATAAGGAAAGTCATGTGCTGCCCACATCAGATTTTTTTTATTTTGTCACCAAAGTAGGAATGATACCAATTATTTATAACATTAGAGTCTATACCCCAAGTTCTGTCGAATCCCTATTTAAAACGCACAAATATACTTTCCAGTGATTTACAGTTTGAGTTAAATTTTAGAGTGATAGTTAGTGCTACGTATGTAACTTTGTTCTTAATTTTGATTTTTACCCTCCAAGTTTTAAGATTGGCTTCTGAACCGGCATAGAATTATCGCTAATCATGGATGGCAACAAGAAATGGAGAGGAATGGTGTATTGCATAGAGGACCTGGAGGCTTGATTCTCTGAAACACATTAACAGTGGATGAAAACGATATATAACGTACAAAATAGGGGTAGTAGAAGGGTCCGCTCATTCGCTGCGTTGGGGTACGAAAAATTCCATCGGCGGCACCGTCCATAATAGTCACTTGATATTTTGTTTGGTAGATAGTGAGAAGGTAGTTATTCTGTGTCCATATATCGAGCTGTTGGAACGCTCTGAAACTTTCTTTAATGACTCTGTCTTCTCATCGTTCCAATAGAAATGAAAAAAAAATTGGACTATTGTGATGAATAAAACGTTGTGTGATAGGATCAATCAAAATTTCGACTTTTGATGGCATGATCCTTTTTCAGTATATCTGAATACAAATCAACTTTTTTACAGTGATGTATATATGTCTTCTGCATTCTATGTATATGCATGTGTTTGTCCATGGGCATGATGACTATTGAAGAAATCGAGCAAACTAAAGCGAAATTGATACGATTATTTCTATCAATAAACGTGGAGGTTCTATTAATTTTCAGAACGTTTGGAGGAAGAGACCCTCTTGAATACTTTTTTTCAAAAAATGTCAAGTTATATAAAATAATTACGGTTAATAATTTTATAGAAAAGTCCACTTTATATGTATTTTTTTATTTAAAAACAAATAACAACATTTACAAAACTCTTCCATGCGTCCTTCTCAAGAAAGTGAAAACTTTCTACCGAAAAGGGAAAACATTACAAAATAAATATATTCCACAACATCCAATCAGTAGATGTTTTATAAATACTTTTAATAATACATAATTAGACATAATTGGTCAGTCGGTATCATGAATCGTTCCAGAGATAATAAAAATTTTGCATTTCCCCAAGACACGCGATATTTCTTGATATCATCACGTGATTTTCATAATATGCGATATGACATTTTAATCGGTAGCAATAGAAAGCTTTAAGCTTTTCAGTGAAAGTAATTAGGAGACTCTAATTTATATTATTATTCTCCTTCAGTATGGAAATATCTGTAGAGAAGAGTCATGTCATGGAGACTCTAATTTATATTATTATTCTCCTTCAGTATGGAAATATCTGTAGAAAAAAGTCATGTCATGGAGACTCTAATTTATATTATTATTCTCCTTCAGTATGGAAATATCTGTAGAGAAGAGTCATGTCATGGAGACTCTAATTAATATTATTATTCTCCTTCAGTATGGAAATATCTGTAGAGAAGAGTCATGTCATGGAGACTCTAATTTACATTATTATTCTCCTTCAGTATGGAAATATCTGTAGAGAAGAGTCATGTCATGGAGACTCTAATTTATATTATTATTCTCCTTCAGTATGGAAATTTCTGTTGAGAAAAGTCATGTCATGGATACCTCATATCTTTATACTAAAGTACATATTAGTTTCTTTAGTCATAAACTAAGCAAGTTTCAATTTAAAAAATTTGCAAATATTTTTATATTCTTTCATATAGGGTGTTCCACTCGCTCTTGGTCCCAAATTTTACCTTAATAACTTTCAAACTGATGGATATAATTCAATAAAATTTCACAAGGACATACAATGGTATATTTGAAGCGTGGTTACGGACGAACACGAGTGGCATCACTACTCTCTAGCCCAAAAGTGTAAAGCAGACTGCTACACAAGTCCCACACAAGTCCTTACGTAAACTGTTGCACGAGATTGGTGAATTTCCACAAGCACATGACTACGAGATGATACAAAAAATGCAAAGCTGCTTCTTATACACCAAGCTATGTCTGTGCTAAATTTCACTGAATGATGTCCACTAGTTTGAAAGTTCTAAGAGAAAATCAGAGACCCAGAACAAGTGAAACACACTGAATTTCTAATATAAATACCCGACTTTCTTATTAAACTATGTCTGCTTCTACAAAGATATTTAACAATAATATGTTCCTCCTGTTCAAAATCCAGGTCCATTTTCACTGGATTACAATAAAGTTAAAACTTAGAAATCCCGTTTCCCTTTGTTATACTTTCTGTACCTTTAAATGCCCGTATCATTAAGTCCCAGTGTCCTATAAAAGAAAGCTATGACCGAAATATTCTGTCTACTAAAAAGTTTCGTCTTTACCCTAGTTCTCTTTTAAAAACAAGAGAATGGTTTAAGAAAAAAATGTCAGTCTCCAAAATGTGTGAAGTAAAATAAAGATGGGTTATCTTTTCTTTCCTTACAACATATGGTATGTGTCAAAAAACAGTATTTTCAAAAATTATAAAATTACACTCACGGACAATGAAAGTTGCGCACCAAGAAGGAAGCATAGGATGGATCAGAAATTTTATTGATGGAATGATATAGATGAATGATATACATGATCACAAAAACAGCGCAGCAGAACACGTGCTGAAGGAACAGTTGTACACAGTTCGGTCATCCTCAATAGCGCATCGAACCGCCTCGTACTGCGATAAAGGCAGCAATACGGTCCAGCATAGTGTTGAACAGACATCTGATGTTGTCCTGCGGCACACGAGTCCACACCTGTTGGACGTTATGTTGCAAATCCCGAAGATTGGGGCAACAAGGCAGCTGGCGTTCCAAATGGCCCTACACATGCTTGATAGGGGACAGGTCTGGGAGATGACAGGCCATGGAAGTGTCTCGACATGACTCAGGCAGGCCTGGGCAACCCGAGCCTTGTGCAGCCAGGCATTATCCTGCTGGAATCGCGCGCCTTGAATCCCAGTAACGAATGAGAGCACATGGGGCCGTAGAATCTCATCCACTTACCGCTGGTCCGTCAATGTTCCAGATAACACTACTAGAGCGGATCAGCTGTCGTAGGCTAGGGTTTCCCAGCCCATTATAACTGCAGTGGGGCTGGTGTGACACTCGATAACGATATTGTGGCGTTGTGCAGGGGACCTCCACACCCGGATACTCTGATCATCGGACCCCAAAATGAAGAGGCACTCATCGCTAAACCCCACACATCGTCAATCTGTGGCGTTCCACGTTGCTCTGGTCCGGCACCACTGCAATCTTAGCCGCCGATGTTCCCGTGTTAAAGGCAGCACGCGTAAAGGTCGCTGGAATCGCAGATTCGCTTGCTTCAAGCATCTAAATATGGTTCATGGGCACACATGAGCCGCTACATGTGCCTGTATCACTGATCGGGTCACCGTGGGTTCTATACATGCCTGCCCCACGATTATTCGATCTTCTCTACTCATGATAAGTCTGATCCGTCCCGAGGCGGTCTTCCGTGTCTGTGTGGCGTCCCGTGACCAGTGTTATTAACACCGTCGGACGGTATAGTCCGAACGGTTCATGTGACGGACTAGCCGGCGCGATGACCACCCTGCGGTTTTCAGCCCGATGATCAGGACTCTCTCGAAGTCCTTCAGTTGCGTACATCGGCGTTTCTGACATCTATTCACCATTCTTTTCACTCCGTACTCGTGCGTGCATTGGCCGAAGCTTCTCGCATTGATGGGGCGTCAATTACACGCCGGTTTATAAGGCCGCTGTATCATGCTTGCAGCGTCACTCACGGATGTACGGTTATGCGCAATCACACCAAACTGAGATCATTTGCATAACAACTTGCCCTCTAGCTATTTACATCATTTCGCGGTTGTACCATGTTTTCCTCATGGTGAGCAACTTCGCTTGCCCGTAAGTGTATATAAAATAATTATTTTCAATAACTTTACATAATTAGTCATTTTATATGTAATTTTTTATCGTCAAACGAATAACATCATGGATTTTCATGGATTTGAATGTTTTGAGCAAGCTTGTTTTAGAGGTCTTCACGGACTGAAAATTCAGATTTTCACTCTGTCTAACAGAAAATAACTGAAAAAACCAGGTCCTAAAACCAGCACGATCCCGAATAAATTTTCATATATGGAACCCGGGCCGGGCCCATCCCGAAGATCCTTAAGTATCGGCTTGATCCAGTCCTAAATTATTTATATTCAACTGTTTTAAAACATGAATCTCGGAGTTTTTTGTATTAAGAATTAAGTTAGAAGTCGTATTCATTGACATTTATATTTATATATCTGAAATCAACATAATAGTTGAATGTACTCTAAGAATTATATAACTTCTGCTTTGAACATTGTCGCAAAAACAAATTATTTTGGATTTCATGATATTTGCAATCTTTTGTTACTCTTATGGTTAGCCGTATATCTGGCATTTTTATCTGAGGCTGTTTTGCAGGAACTCGAGAACGAGAGTTTGCCTTTTTTATCGCCCAAGTCTAATCTTTGGTGTCGTTACATGGATGATGGGTTAATTATTTGGAACCACAGTATTAATTATTAATGACCTTCTTGACCTTTTGAATAATGTCAATAATTTTTACCGCTCCATTAATTTTACCATTGAACATGAGTCTAACCTTTCTTTACCGTTCTGGACGTGCTTGTTACCCGAAATTCTCTTGGTTTCTATACTAGTTTTTTTCATAAGCCAAATTTTACTAATTCTGGTATCCCCACTAATTCTTATCACCCTATTTCTTCTAAAAAAGTTTCTTTCAATGCTTATTTTAATCGTGCTTTTAATGTTTGTTCATCTATTCAGGCCTTAATTAATGAAATTGTTTTCATCTTTAACTTTGGTTATGAAGCTGGTTATTACTTCGAGTTCATTTATAAAATATTTTCCCATATTCGTAACGATATTATGAATCCGAATACTAATTTTGTTCCAATTTCTAATCTTATGCCGTATAAATCTAGTCTTCCTTATCACCCAACGATTTTTAATCCTCTAATTTATTTGTGCCATGAATTTAATTTCAAACCAGCTCATTCTACTGTTTCTACGTTATTTAATCGTATCCTTTCAGATAAATATAAGGTTAATAACAATTGAAAAGTCGGTAGCTTGTGTATGTTGTCCCCCATTTATCTCCCGATAATAACGTCCAGTTCCATACTGGGAGTATTAGACGTACTGTCGGTAATCGTTTAGCTGAAGATGCTCGCGATGTTAAAAATGATAAACTATCCACTGCTCTTGCCCAGTATGTTATTAAAGATAATTTTCAGCCTATGATTGATAACCCTTTTCTTTTAGTTACCTGCAATAACCCCCGCAATATTTTACTTTATGAATCCCTTTTTATTCATATTTACCGTAATTCTATTTGTAATTTTGTCCTTTGGTCAAGCCTTTACATGATTTTCTAAAAATTCAATGGCAGTTGCTTTTCAATTTTGTCGACATTCGTGTTGGTTATTAAACTCTATTTCTTATTGTAAAATGCATTTTTATATGATTATTTATTTTATCTCGTTGTTTTTTTAAAGATTAAAAATATATAAATTAATGTATGTCATTTTGTATGTAGTTGATATATGTAAATTTTGCCTGGCCGGTATAACCTGCATTTAAGCACTTGTTCGCACTTTATTGTACTTCGCCACTGATGAAAGGCATGACAATGTCCGAAAGCGCTTTGGCTATGTGATTGTGTACGTCATAATAAAGCGATTTTAACAAATGACATTTTAACCACTTATTTGGTTGTCTTTGATGTTAGAATGAAAATATTATTTTACTTTTTATTTTCCCTACGATACATAGTAATGTATGAGGATTGTTTGGGAACAGGGTCGAAAATGAGAATTCGTGTTTCGACGAAATCTTAAGATTTTGTGTACTATAGAACACGAATCCGCCATTTATATAATGACGTCCGTGAGCATGTCTGTGTGTGTGTCTGGTGTGTGTGTGTGTGGATGTATCTATCCACTTTAGCTCAAAATGTATATGACGGAATTTCACAAAATGTGGCAAATAACGTTTAAATTACTCTGGTGCTGATTAGATTTGGATATCATTCGCAGAATTAGAACATGCCTTTGTATCACTAAATATTTTGAAAAAATCGTCAAAATCTGTAATGAATAATAAATATGCTTAAATGTATTGATTAAATTATTTTTTTCATACGTGACTTTTGAAAGAATATGAAAAGAATAAAACCAATTTTCAGTCTAGAACAAATCGTTCTCGGGAAATTTTCTGTTTTGTAATTTTTGCGATCTGAAAAGGTTTAATAATGCAATATATCGTTAGATGAAAAAAATGTTTTAAAATTGTACATTGACTAAAATTTTCAATTAATTTAATGTATAATGAAAAAATTAAGAAAAAATTAGTTTGAGCATATAAAGAAAGTAATTTGCTATGCTACCCACGCCAGATCTTTTCATATGTTAAGTGGGACAGAGTTGTATGTAAGAAAAGAAAAAATCAACAGTTGTGTGCATCCCCATTTTTCATAAACATAAAAAACTAGCATGCTCTTATATATTATTCTTCCGTTGTGATTAGTTGATCGGCTATAAACAAATTTAATAAAATATCCCTTCATATTCTTGGAAATTGATTAGGCTAGAGCAAAACAAAATTAATTCGTGTTGTCCAAAACTTATTATGAAAAATCGAGTTATTGAAAAATGTACAAAAATCTTGATAGAAGATTGTTAAAGAAAGCGAAGTTCATTTTTTGAGGGGTTAAAGATTATTTATTATTTATATCAAATGTTTTGGGGTTGTTTTAGAAATACTACATAAATTTCTCGATTAATTGCTTCAATATTTTGATTTCAATTATATGAATATCTGTGAAAGTTCAACTTAAACGCAGACTGCAGGGCATTTTCATGAATATCGAAACTAGCATTTTTATATTTTTCATTCTTTTGTTCATCGATCGGCAGTAAATAAATTTAATAAAATGTTCGTCCATTGTTTCGAAAATTGATTGGCTACTGAGGAAAACGCAATTAGGTTTTGTCTTCGGAAACTTATTAGGGATATCCTTGATTGAAAAAAGGCGAGATTGTAAAAGCAGTAGTCTCAATAAAGTGGATTACCAATAAAGCAGATTTTTTTTCTAGAGATTTAACAAAATCTTACATATTAAAATATTTATTTAAAATATTGCAGTAAGTTCCAAAATATATTTTATTTGCTGTTTGTTTTTTCAGTGTTTTAAAATTTTGATTTCGAAAACATATGTTGGTTTTAATATTAAATTAAATGTTAAAAAATCTGATGTGAGCAGCACATGACTTTCCCTGCAGACTTATATCCACGTTCTCTTTATTTTAATTAAATTTATTTCACTTTTAATTCAATTTTCTTTCTCATTCGGTAACCGGACTTATTTTCAAAGGTGGCGTAGAGAAAATACGAAAAACTAAAATATCTCGAGAACGGCTAGTCTTAGTGTAATGGGGTTGGCCTTATTCTTTGCGTCGTTAAAAATTAAGTATTAAATACGCATTTAATGGATATATATGAGCATACGTAGTTCTTTAGTTCAGATTTTGACGATTTTTGCGGGCCATTTTGCAAAAAACGGCAGGTTATTTTTTCCGAAACATACCAAAATCTAATCAGCACCAGGGTGACCCACAAGTGACTCATATACCGAATTTTGTGAAATTTGGTCTATTAGTTTTTCAGTTAGAATGGATACAAACTTTTGCGGGCCATTTCGCAAAAAAGGCGGGTTCTTTTACCCCGAATCGTACCCAAAACTAATCGGCACCAGACTCGCCCACAAGTGACTTACTTACCAAATTTTATGAAATTCGGTTCATTAGTTTTTTAGTTAGAGTGGATACAAAATCTGCACAGACAGGCACACACACAGACGTCAAGCTAAAAAAGTTTTTTTCGTATTCTAGAGATCTCGAAATTGTAGATCCGTCGAAAATTCGAGTTGCGATTTTCGACATGATTCCAATACTTTCCCTATACATTACCATGTATTGCAGGGAAAGGAAAAATACACATTGTTCATATTAAATGTTAAAAATTACTCTCATTCAAATTAGTTATCACACTAGGAGGTCTATATTCTTTATTATATACTCATACCAACACCCTTTTCACTTTCCTTATATACATAGTGTAATGTATAAGGAAAGTATTGTGACAGGGTCAAGAAGTCGAGTTTCGACGGGAGAGCACGTCCAAGTATCCCTGAACACGAATCAGTCGTTTTTGAGGTGATGTCTCTCTCTATCTCTCTCTCTCTCTCTCTCTCTCTCTCTCTGTCTGTCTGTCTGTGAAAATACGTGTGTATGTGTGATGTGTGTGTGTGGGGGGGAGGGTGAAAGTATATATGTGTGTGTGTGTGTGTGTGAAAGTATATATGTATGAAAGTATGCGTGTATGTGTGAAAGTATGTGTGTGTGTGTGAAAGTATGTATGTGTGTGTGTGTGAAAGTATGTATGTGTGTGTGTGTGAAAGTATGTGTGTGTCAGTGAGTCTGATGAGGCGATATCTCACAAACGAATGGAGATATTCGAACGACATTTGGTATAATAAATACAATTCGTGTATACTGGAAGCCTATTAATTTTAAACACAATCGAATATACAGAGCCCCCTTGATTTTCACTGAAATGTTGTAAAAATCAACAAAAAATAAAAACCTTTAATAAAGTTATCCAAATCGTTATTTTTCATCTAATTTTTATTAGAAAACCATTGATATAAACTTTAGAACGCTAGCATGAACTGTTCTTGAGATGTTGGAAATTTTTCATATGAATTTACCCGAAAGTCACATAATATAAAAGAAATATTAACTACTGTGAAATATGTTCACTTTTCATATGTAATATCATGCAATACATTTGGTGACATCATTTGACGACGAATTTGGCAGAATTTCGCCAACTTGGCGACTTTTCAGATGTTGAAAGAACATAGGAATAGACTATAAAAATAGCCAATTTCTCCGTCCGTCTGTCTATAACGCTTGGTGAGAAATTTAGCAGGACGTCGCCAACTTGTCAAAGTTGCCAGAATGTCGTCAAATTGATAAAAATGACGCCAAATGAAAAGTAATGTTTTGTAAATTCTGATTTCCGTCCATATGTCGGGCATACCTTCTAGTATATAAGAAATGCTCGCTTTTCCGCTTGTCTGTAATACTTGGAGATGCATTTAGCGGATTTGGCGAATAATCGAGCGAAGTATCGCTCACTTGGTGATACTTCGACCCAGATTGATGAAAATATCGTCCAAATTGCAAACATGACACTAAATGAATGAAAATGACGCCTAATCGATGTATTAATTATTAAAATATTTTAATATATCGACTATATCGCTTATTGAGGATGCTATCAATATTCATAATTGTTTATTTAGAGTTGTGCGAAATATAAGTTAATTAGGTACTTTAAAATAGTTTTACATGTTGTCATCCGGAAAATCGCCAAATGTACAATTCAACGTTAAAAACACGGTACCGTAGATCTTATACATTATTTTTAGACTATAAAAGGAATAAATTCATTGCATTATATAAGCCTTAAATTTTTTGCTTACACATCCAAATTTCCAAACCAATAATTGTTCAATTGTTCTACAATTTGTTTATTTTCCCTACAATGCATGGTAATGTGTTGAAAAAGGGTAGAAAACAGAGTTAGAGTTTTCAATAGATCTACACGCTTTGGGCACTCTAGAATACGATATATGTATACTATATATCTGTCTGTCAGTCTATCAATGAATGGATCCTCTTTTATTTAAAAGCTATTTCACGAAATTCCATATAATTTCTTAAGTTAAGTATGAGTCACACAGGAGCTGACTAGCTTTTGTTAGTTTTTGAGATAAATAGAAGCGACTCTTTTTTTAACGGTCTGCAAATATCGACAAAATCTGAAATAAAAGACTGGCTTAAATGCACTATTTACATGCTTATTTGATGGGTATCTTATTTAATGCGCAATTTTTATGACAAAACGAATAGAACCAATACCATTACTATAGGAACTTAAAACATTCTCGAGACATTTTATGTTATTTTATTTTATTTTATTTTTGCTTCTATTTTGGCGAGCTGGCGATGTTTCAAAATGCTCTAAGTCACCAATCCGGAATAGAACATGTTTTAAAATCCCACATTGAATGTGCAGTCCAAAGTATGTATCGGTTCACTGTTATTTTGTGAAAGAAAACATATTTAATGTATATAATAGAATAAAAAAATAAAAGAAAATTAACATGAGTCTGAAAACAAAATCTTATTCTACTCACATAAGACTGTTTATCAGTTTTACCAATCAAGTGATAATTGATTCTGTATGAACCAGTTCTCCTACTCTTAAATGCAGCCGAAAATGCGACGTCTTCGAAATACCAGGCAGTCTGCACTCTAATATTTAAGATTTTCGAATGAAAAATGGAAAACTATTTTGAGTCAGTAGTTTTTTTTTTAAACATGTAAATTTAGTTCTTTTGTTATGCCGATTCATGCAAAATATAATATATATTAATATCCTTACAATAGAATTTCTCTCGATATTAAAAAAAATCCTGCAAGTTTTTGACACTGCATTAAGGACAGTGAAAGGAACGTACAGTTCTGAAATTTGACATATCCATTAATATGAGCTCGTATATATGAAAACATGCTAATAATTTGGATTTTGTCTTTAGTGAATTACATAATTATTAACAAAATTTTGCATTGCCAGCAAGGACACATATTTAATAGTTTCAGCAAATTTGCAATTTCTCTGTAAAGGGTGATGGCAGAAATGTTAAAAGGATGACGAGGATAGTGTACTTACTGTTGTTTCTTATACAGATAGCGTTTTATAACTATTGTTAACATAAAAATTACGATTAAAATATAATTATTACTGAAGTATTTAAGTATATGCCTTGTTGATTTTTATAAACAATAACGCAAAGCAATTTAATAACTAATTTGTCATGATCACGATTGTTAGAACTTTTAACATTCTAACTGTCTGTTTAATTGAAATAATTTAAATTGCTCCTATTTGGTCATATGCGTTATATAATCAGTTTAATCTGCAATATAATATTTACCTGGTCATCAATACCGTTTAGATTCGGTTCACTACATTATCATAACATTCCACCAAAGCGAAAATACTGTATTGCAATAGGAATTAAAATCGTAAAAGCTCTACAGCATCTTGTTGGCAGCCAGGTTTAGGCCGTGTTCTAGTTAATCGCGTGTGCATCCGACCACCACCCTGTTGGTGTAAAAGAGCTCGCGAAGTGATCTTCGTAATTGGAGAGTAGCAGCGAACGAGGAGACAAACCCAATAGGCGTAATATACCTGAGTATCAGGAGGGTCGAAATAGCTCAAGAAGTTACCTCCGGTTATTAGTGAGAGATAATAAACAGGGAGCGGAGGTCATGGTTTCAAAACAATGGCGATGGTAATTTGTAATTTTATACAGAACAAACATAACAATATCTGCTATCTTTTACCTCAAAGTGATGTAAAGCGTGATCAGGATTCTAAACTTTTCAATCCTTACATAAACGATTTACGCCGTTCGCGATCAAACTAATTAAATCTATCCATAAAAATTAAATTTGGGTCAATGAGAATGGTGTGAAACACAAACTTTGTGGCAAGTGATGAAGTAGTTAGTAAAGTCAGAAGTAAGAGTGGGGTTCTCTACCATAGTACCAAGGCAATTCAAATGAGAAGTCATGATGACTTCTACGGAGACCAGAGGCAAATATGAAACGGCAATCCTGATTACAGGTTTCAGAAGCGCTCGAAAATACAATGAGCAAATGCAGTAAGAGCAAGGAGCTCTACACTTCGTGTTAAGGCCAGTACGATATACGCAGATGCTATAATTGTGGTCAACGATCGAGCAGAAAAATGAAGGTATGTGCCCATTAATAATTGTTACAGGTCGATAATGCAATTAGGAATCATTGAGAAAATGGTCTCACACTTGCTCTCTCCGCCGCAATGAAATGAATAACTGTGTAAATAATTTAATAATTACTATTATGTTGTTAATAAATGATTTTATTTGTAAAGTTAACAATGGTGCAATTAATGGAATAGTATTATGTTTATAAATATTTTTTTAAAGAACTCGCGCTAAAGATAAAATGTGTGGGTAGTAGCGGCCAAATGCATTGTTCTACAATGTACGATAAATACGGCCATGCTAATTATGTATAATTTAATAATCTAAAATCCCAGCTTTAATAGCTTCCCATTATAATGCGCCACAAATTTCGTTTTCACCACGCACCAATCCTGATGATAAAACCGATTCTCTCAATGCTTAATAGACAAGGTTTATAGAATGCTATTTATAGTATTCTATAAACCTTGCTTAATAGGTTTTGAAACACACGCTTTTTAGATAGTTGAAATGCACAGCATTTTAGTGCAATACATGGTTATATAACAATAGAAATGGATACATGAAAGTGAAAAAAAGTCTCTAATTTATGTAAATTATGATCTAGTGTAATTGAATCCAGTATACGTTCAAGATGCTTACTGTGCTCTCGAAGACACCATACATCAGTTCATATCAATTTCTAAATTCTCAGACTCTTGTATACAACATTTTGACAAACGCTGAAATGATTAGAGATATGGCAATTTTAGGAAATTATTTTTATTTGTACTCAAACATACCAAAAAACGTAGAAGTCCTTCAAAATTCGATGGTGACATTTTTCGCCCCATCCAAATAGTATCCCATTACATGTATTACAAATTGTTTATATGTAAACTTTTAATGCATAGTAAAAACGTCAAAAACTCACAAAAAACGTCTGCTCGAAATTTCGCTTTTACCCTAACAGTCATACCTGAAATCTGCCCAGACGCGACAAAAATGGGTCAATATCTCAAAAAATGCTGTTTGTGTGGAAAAACTGCAGATTTAGAAACACTGTGGTATTGATTTTTATATTGCTTTCGATATAAGGTGTAGAGTCGATAAAACTTCTTTTTTTACCTTTTCTTTGACCCTCTTTTATAAAAAATCAGGACATGTGCCCTAACCGATGCAAGTAAAGGTGAAATACTTTAATAATGTATAATTTGTTCGGATTGCAATGTATGGGTTGAAAATAATTTTAAAAGGTTTTGATATCCTTATTTCTAATTTATGCATTTTATTAATGAAAGATCATTTATTAATTTTATTTTAATATAAATTAACTTTGTAATTTATATTAAAATAAAATTAATAAATGAGAATGAAATTTGAGGTAATATTTCGAAGTAGTGTTACTTAAGTTACTATAATTCCTCTATTAACTCCTATCATGACTGTTTGTAACTTAAAATAGGATACAAATTGAGGCTATTTTATCGCTGTTGTGTTTTTTATGGTAGTATAATAAACGCCTCTCTAAACTTCTTTCATACTAATTTTAAAATGTTTATAATTTAAAAAAGAAAAAAACGAAGGCAAATATGTTTCAGTTATAGTATCTTAAAATAGAAAAAATAAACTTTTATTTCTACTTTAAGGCATAATACACGACTCTCTAAACTTATTTTAAGTTAGTTTCAAAATGTCTATAATTTAAAAGTAGAAAAACAATGCTAAATATACTTCAGTTAGAGTATCTTAAAACAGAAATAAAACCCTTTTACTTCTATTTTAAGGCAAAATAATCGTATGTCTAAAGATCTTTCATACGAGTTTTAAAATGTTTATAATTTAAAAGAGGAGAAACGAAGATAAGTATATTTCAGTTATAATTTCTTAAAATAGAAATAAAACCCTTTTATTTCTGTTTTAACCCTTTATTGCCTGACGTCGTTTCCCACACGTTCGGTACTTTTTTGCTCGCAGGCCTGGCGTCGTTTCACTGACGACGAATAGAAAAAAAAATTTCACGAAAGTGATTTCGTCGTTAAAGATACGTCTCATTATGTTTCACGTTATTATTATAATTGTACATATTTCTAATATATGGTGCTACTTGTTTTGCTTTTCTCTTCATATTGGCGGTAAAATTTCCCACTTGAACAGTGATCATATCATTTCAGTGCTTTTGTTTTATAATTGTGGCTGAATTTTGTTTTCGTCATTTATATTCGCGTATCAAACTCGTATTTAGGATGAATTCAGAGAGTGATTCGGAAGAGTACTTTGAATTTAATATTTCTGAGTAGGAATAATATAGTTCTGATTTATCGAGTGACTACTATATGGATTCAGAATCTAGTGAATCAGAAGACGATGATTTAAGCTCAGCGAGAATATGGGTGAAAGAACAAACAGCATGTCCTTCTCATAGATAATGAAGGCAAAGGATCATAGGTAGGCAATGAAGGCAAAAAACTCATTTCCATTAAAATTTTTTCAACCTCATTTTTAAGCAAAATACTGCTTTCTAACAAAAAAATTGTATATTCGAAATCAGGATGGATTATATATTAATTTTCAGCAAAAAAACATGGTCATTCTTGAACCGGAAACTCGAAAAAAAAATGATCACTTTTGGACCGGAAAAACAAACAAAAACAAATGAGGAAGAAAGGACTCTAAACTTCTATCATCCCAAAATTTTCACAGCAAAGCAAATTACATATGAAACAAACCTTTAAATCATATATTTAGACACATTTTGTAATGTTTTTCGGATTCTAACGATTTTTACAGATTTTTTTGAAAAAAAAAAAGCAGGATCTCTTTTCAAAACACTCCAAAGTCTAACAAGCACCAGGATAATGCATTAGCGACTTCCTAATTATATGAAATTTCGCCGTATAGTTCTTAATCTAGGATGGAAAATATATTTATAGACGGATATACAACAGAAATCCAGACGAATAGCACACGCACACACTCATATGTCCCAATAAATAATTATTTCTTCGTATCCTCGAATTCCCAAAACGAGCAGATCTGTCAAAAACTCTAATTTCAATTTTCGACCAGATTCAAATACGTTCCTTATTCTTTAATATGTCTTGTAGGGAAAGTAATATGTAGTTTGAAAATATCTTACATTTCATTTCTCAAAGGGATGTTTATTCCATAATATACATTTAAATGCTTCTTTTAACTATCCATATAATCTCACACACTGACCCCAACATCCAGTCTGAGAGAAAATTGGATGGATTCAATCGGAGGAATAGTAAGCATGAAGGAAGCATGGAGGAAGCAAAAAGGAAGCATGAAGAAAATCTGTCCTAGTAAAAAGCTTGAACGTTCAAATTCTATGAACGAAATTTTAAATTGTCTGCTTCACAAATGTGATTTCTCATTCACCTGTATGTATTAAACTAGTGGATATGCCTGCCGTCGGTGATATAAAAAAATCTGATGTGGGCAACAAATGACTTTCCTTATATAATGCAATGAATTTACTACTTTTACAGTTAAAAAAAATTGTATTCTTATAGTAGATATATTATTTTCAAGATATTGAATTTTCTTCAATTAGTCGTCATTTTCATTGATTAAGCGTCATTTTTATCAATTTGGCGAGATGTTTGGGTAATTTGGCAACAATTAAAAATGTCGCCAAGTTGGCGACATTCCGCCAAAATCGTCGCAAAATCTCGCCAAGTGTTATGGACGCAGAAATAAGTTATTCTTACAGCAGATAAATGACTATCGGCGTTGAAGTACAAAAGTATTACTCAAAGCATCTTTTTTCATGAATGGAACGAGCTACATCCACGAGAATGATGTCACCCAATTTATCGCATGGTATTACATATGAAAAGTGAACATGTTTCTCAATAGGAAATATTTTTATTTTTATTTTATATAACATTTTGATAATTTTTTGAAGAAAAATGTGCAATATCTCGAGAACGGTTCATGTTAGCGTTCTAAAATTTATGTCAATCGTTTTCTAATAAAAAATTACATAAGAAATGTCTATTTGCCTAACTATATAAGCGGTATTGATTTTTTGACGATTTTTTCAAAATTTCACTCGAAAATTTAGGGGAGTTCTGAACATTCGATAGCGTATAAAAACAATAGAATTCCAGTGTTTACGGATTGTGATTTTTGTACCAAATTTCGTTCGAATCGGTCCATTCGTTCATCAGTTATCGTCTCAACAGGCTCACTGACACACACACACATCACTTCAAAAATGTTTGATTCGTGATCAGGGATGCTTGAAACGTGCTCTCCCGTCTAAAACTCGGATTCGAATTTTCGACCCCGTCACAATATTTCTCTTATACACTATTTATATAAGGAAAGTAATATGTGCAAAATTCTAGTGATAATAAAAATAAAATTGTTTTTTAAAAATATTTCTGGTAAATATTTTTATTTAATGCCCCTAAAGTAATAAAAATATATGTTCTTGCTATACAAATAATCTACACAGGCATTCTGATCTCGTTCGTATAGAAATTTACAAAACATTTCAAGCTTGGTCAATATATACACCAAAATGAATGTGCATACGTCAAAATGAAAATGGCGACAAAAGTTGCAACTATACTTATTCTGCTTCAATAGCACCCGATTTTCCAATACCGCACTAGAATATTTTTATTTCATTTTATTTTTTTTTGTTGTTGTTTTGTTTTTTCATTCCACTATTCTCATTTTACCCATACCCTTGTTTTTGTGATTAAACTGTAGAACCCATTTATCTTCCTGCATTTAAGTTGGGATATTGTGTTTATGAAAACTGATTCTTACTTTCCCTATATACATAATGTATAACGAAAATATTGTAACGGAGTCGAAAATTCGAATTTGAGTTTTCGGCTGAAGTTTCAAGCATCTCTGAACTGTAATCGATCGATCGTTTTTGAGGTGATCGCTGTTTACGTGTGTGTTCCCATGAGCCCCCGGAGACGATAAGTCACGAATCAATGAAGAGTTTCGAACGATATTTAATATAAAAATTGTAATCAATAAACACTAAAAGCCTATTGAATTTAAAACCAATCAAATATTTGAAAGTTCCAAAAATTTTGATCGAAATTTTGAAAAAATCATCAAAAAAATCAGAACCTTAAACAATGTCACGTAAATAATCACTTCTGAAGTAATTTTCATTAGATAACGATTGGAATAAATTTTAGAACGCTAGCATGAACCGTACTCGAGATAATTCCACTTTTTAATATAAATGTATTAAAAAGTCATGTAAAATTAAAGAAAGTATTAACTATTGTGAAATATGTTCACTTTTCATATGTAACATGAGGCGATAAACTTGTTAACATCATTCTCGTGGATCTAGTTTGTTCCATTCACTAAAGAAAATACTTTTGTAATGGTTTTGCATTTTGACGTCTAGTATTTTGTCAACAGTCATTTTTGTATAAGAAATGTTCTTTTCTCCTTTTGTCTATAACATTTAGCGATCAAATTGGCGAAATATCGCCAATTTGCCAATATACCGCCCTATATTAACAAGAACATCGTTAAAATTGCAACAATGACCCTTAGTTAACGAAAATGACATCAAATTGGTTAATATTTGGTGATACATTTGGCGAATTTGGCGAATACTCTAGCGGAATAACTCCCAGATTGACGGAAATATCGTCAAGAACGAAAAAGTGACGCCAATTTCATGAAAATGGCGCCTGATTGATAAATTAATTATTTTATAATATGGTAGTTGGTCGTTTCATAATCTCGCCAAATCCTTGCAAAAATCGCAAATTATATATTAATTATCAAGATTCTGTATATTTACATCATTTTTAAACCCTGTTTTTTTATCCCTCTTGTCTTTGAAAAATGTATTATACAAAATATTCACAACTAAAAGGAAAGCTTTTAGCCATTTTATTAATCCGTGAAAACCGCATTCAGAGAGAAGTTTCGTTATTATTTGACCGTTAAAGTCAAGGTCTGTATTCCCGGGCAGAGCAGATGGTGGCTTGCTCGAGGCCTGGTTATGTTAGTGCAAGGCATGCACTTTTCCGCACAATAGATTTTGGAGAGAAACTTCTGGATGAATTTGAGACCTTATGGCGAGGGTATGTTGCCCTTTTTGGGGACTCCGCTCTAGTCTGGAGAGTGTATGTCTGTGAAGTTTTTGATTGGTCAATGGATGTAAATAAGTCTTCTGCCAGGTCCGAATGATTCTGGGGCCTGAATCCGCCTGGTAACATAAAAGCTGTTGCAAAGAATATTCGTGGCTTTTCTTTCTGTCTAGTTGCCCACCACGGAGTGCGGGAGTCGGCCCCAAGTCGACTTCTGGCCTCTTGTGGGCATGGGGAGAAAAGCCGAAGACGCCTGCATCGCCGAAGAACATCGATAGAGTGCCCGACGTGTAGCTGAGAGGTCTGCGACGAGAAAGGTAAGATGGGGCCCGAGGTCTATGTGCCGGGTCGAAATGTGGGTATGGTATAATGTTCCGACCCTTCTGCAACTTCGACTGGGGAGGTAAGGTTTGACTGCCCTCTGCATCTACGCCTGTCTTACGGAGGCATAAATATAAAGAATCTTCTAAAATTACGTAAACTCTGAATTCCGTTCCTAAAATTATATAAACTTGTTTAATTATCAATTCTAATTTTCCTATCTCTGAGTGCGAGTTTTCTCCTGTTGCTTTGAGACCATACCTTAAAGTATTATATCATGTTGTTTATTATATACTTAAATGTTTCTGTGCCACTTTATTTATATCGTTGATCATATTATTATCATTGAATTATTTCCGTGGAAGCAAATATATTAGTAGGGTTCCTGAGTCCAGTGTCACTGTCACAGTTACTTAGCGTTGTGCTTCCTGATAATGATTCAGTTATAATTTTAACTTCTGCTCTTCTTAATTACAATATTGAATAAAGAAAGTGATTTATATTTAAACCTGTGTGGTTATTGAACATCTTTGTCTCTTGAAATTGTGCATATGTGTTTTCAGGTGTGGACGCCTTACAAGGTAAGGATTTATTGCAACTTTGTATTTATTGCACTGCAGGTGATCCAGGGATTTATTCCTGGACGAGAGAACTTCGAAATAGAACCTGGGTTTCAACATTTATGGGTTGTGCCAGAGAATATCACGGCATTAGCATATTTGCTTCTTACTAAGTACAAACTTCAAATATCTTATTAATTTCATATTGCATATAACATGCTTGGTGTTTGGCACACTTGGCGCCCATTTTCCCCTGTAACAGTCGTGTGGTCTGGGTTTTCGACTTTTTGAGGATGCTATCATTATAGATAATTGTAAATTTAGAGTTGCATGAAATATATTTTAATTGGGTATTTCGGAATACATTTACATTTTTGTCATCAGCAAAAACGCGAAATGTACAGCTCAACATTAAAAACACTGTACAGTAGATCTTATGCATCATTTTTTCACAGTGAAAGGCGTAAATTCATTGTATTGTATAGGGAAAGTCATGTCCTGCCCACATCATATTTTTTTACCGGAAAATTTTCCTCACTTCTTCCTCCTCTTTAAAATTTAAATTATTAAAATATTATTATTACAGATGTGTTATTATTGTGTCACCAATCAATTGTAGAGTTTGTACCGGGTACAAATAGATACAGACAACTCGTTAGTAGGTATTTTAGGAATCCGAAAAAAAGGAAAATCCATGTCTATCTGCAAGAGTTGTTTAAGCTCTAGTACCATTTGCATCAAGCTACTTCTGTAAGAATACATTTCTAGCACTTACCCTAGTAAAAACATACAACATACACCTTTTAAAGTTAGAAATATAAACTAGAATTGTATCTTCTGAATTAATGTGCAGGATAAAGTCATTGCTAAAAGCTCCCAAATCAACTTTTATTTCGCTAAAATTGTATGTTTTTACTTTTATATATAAAGAGGAAGTATTCTGATGAGATATAGTATTAATTTCTTGGATTTTAATGAATCTGCACTTTTTGAGAATAAACTTTCTTAATAAACTTATAAATAAATTTTTCGTCAATAATGTTTACTGTGGTGCACATTTTTAAGTTAACCTTTAAGAAACATATTTAATTAATCTTAGAACATGGTCGTATATCGTAATTCGTGGAACATGGTCGTAATATCATATAGTCTTGAAACACATTGGATTGTGCCGTTTTTAACCCACCATATTACCTTTAGTGCGAGTTCCTGTAAAAGAATATTTATTAACATAATGCTACTCAATTAATTGCACCGTTTTCTAACTTTAAAAATAACATTATTTATTAGGAGCATTTTGTTAATTATTAAATTCATTACAACAATTAGCATATTATTTGCGGAGAGGATTGGACATGTGAGACTAGGCAAATGCAATTCATCAAAATGGTCTATGACCTGCTACAATAATTGATACGCATATACCTTCTATTTCTCTTGCAAATTTGGCCCACAGCTCGTACGGTAGCTCTGTTTCATCTGTCGTACTCTGTCTTATACTCTTACATCAATGTATGTTGTACTGGTACTAACTCAAGGTGTTGTACTCCTACTCGTACTGAAGTCGATCATATCGTACTGGTACTAACTCAAGGTGTTGTACTCCTACTCGTACTGAAGTCGATCATATCGTACTGGTACTAACTCAAGGTGTTGTACTCCTACTCGCACTGGATTCGATCGTATCGTACTGGTACGAACTCTAGGTGTTGTACTCCTACTCGTACTGAAATCGATCTCTATATTATTACATCTGGTACTCATCTCATCTGTAGTTGAAGTGCTTATCTCCGGGGACATTTCGTTGAAATCTCTATGGAATCTGACGTTCAAGAGTAATTGGAATATCTAGAACTTTTCGGTAGCCGCCTCTTTTTGCCTGAGGTCTGATACGCCTCTTCGCCTACCATTGGTCGACCTCAGGGCAATGTGACCAGGCAACTTCCATATTGGTTAACATGTTTAAGCACTCTCGTCACATCACTTCAGCCTTCTCTTTCTATAACCTCTTGACCTGTCGGATCAGGGACGCTACAAAACTGGCGTCATTCAGACTGATGCCATTGTCTGACATTACAGACCTAATAAATATTGAACATAAAACTGTCTCACATATCTCTGGTCTCACATCTACAACAATGACTGTGATTCCGCGGGCAAAATATCTCTCGAACAGATTGAAATAATCGAATGCAATTTGGTACGATTATTGCACTTTATACCCGTTAGAGGTCTATTAATTTACGAGAAACTCAGATTAAGGGAATTCAATTTTTTTACTTTTATTTCTTAAGAACCGAAAAAATAGAAAATAGAAGCATGTTGAAAGTTGACACGAAAGCGGTTATTTTACATGTAATATTTTTATTTGAAATTTAATGAAACAACGTTATTAAACGTTGATTTCAAGGTATTTGATCTAAAATAGAAACATTTATGAAAATTAAATATATATTGACTATTATTAGATAAAGAAACACTTTTAAAAAAAGTTTAATTAGATCTAAATGGAAACCAATGTTTAAGAGTTATTCGAAGCAATTCTCCATATAATAGAAATTTCATTTTCAGAGGGTGCGCGATATTTTTCGAAACAGTAGATTTTCATAATACTCGGTATACTTCTTTCAATTGTTAATAGTAGAGTTTAGATGAGTTAATTTATAAAAATACTCTAATTTGAGAAATTGCTACTCTACAATATAAAACTTTCTATAAATCTGATCTACAGAAAAATATATACATTAGACAATTCAGATTTTTTTATTTTACTGTTCATATGTAGAAAAAAAAATCACTCTTCCATTTTTTATATCCCTACTATTGTTATATTTCTACTTGCATTGAAGTATACGTATATTCATGAAATCAAACGCGTGTAGCTCAAAAAGAGGAAAAGCTCCAAAAGAGGTGGGACTAAAATATTTTTGTGCATCTTTATACAAAGATTCACATGATACAGAGAACATCGCATTTTCATATAAATGTTTTTTTTATAATTTACTTAAAAACATGAATATAATTTTTAAATAAATATAAATATAATAAACATAATGATTCAAAATTTCCAGTACACAAATTGCTTGAAGTTACACATTTATGCTTCTATGCCCGCATTATTAGAAACCGTCATCTTCATTGCTTGCAGCTAATGGTTATACTTAAATAAGTACGCTCCACTGAGTCTTTATGTAAACGTTTCCTTTTAAACTAAATGCATTTATTATTCCGCATCATTTCTATGGAACTTGAAAAATGTTCTGAAATTGCTCTCAAAGTTTCGATTTCTTGAGCTTTTCTGAAATACGGGATCCAAACAAGATTAATTTTCTCTGTCGCATATCAGATAGAGAGTTCTTAGAGTAATCTCACTCGTGGCGTCGTTAGACGATCATTAAAAGAGCGTCTCCCTCGCTGGGAGACGTTAGATTTGTACTAGTGTGCAAAATTTAAGCGAAGCAATAAAAATATTTTAAATGTGATCCATTCGTATAAAGCAGAAACTTGAAATTTTACAAACACGTAGGACTTGACTTAATACGTAAAGAGAAAAAAACAAAAATCTTCTAATTTTGTTGCAAATATTTTTTAATCGTGGAAATTTTTATTCCAACATTCTTCTAGATCTAACTCAAGAACAGCTAGATACACAAAATTCGATTTTATACTACCGTGCACATAAAAAATACCTATAATGAAAGTTTCTTAAATACCTTTATTGGTGTACAATCAACAGTTTTTTAGGTGTTTTAATTTATAGTTATAACAGACTGTAATTTTATATTATACTAGCAGCATACCCGTTCTTCGTACGGAGTATATACTATAAAAAAACCTATAATTCGCAATCATGTGCAAATTCTGATAAAATATTAAATTTATTGCTCATAAAGAGAAGGTATATCTGTTCTCACTATGCAAAATTATCTTCACGGGCGAATCTGAAGAATAAAATATCCTGGCCCCTTTTGTAAACAAATTCACACAAAAAAAAGAATTGAATCAATATATGCAACCACGTACTACTTATATTGTCGCAAATTAGAAAATATGCCAGTGTGTTAGTAGAAGCTTAAACATATTGTAATATGAGTCTTAAAAGTATTTACCAAAATAAAAAAGATGACGTAATAAATTGAAAGTATCAAAAATCCCCGTAATCCTAATACCAGAAGGTCGTAATTGATTCCAATATATGACAATATATATAAAAATTTTGCCAATATACCTGTACTACTTATATTCTCGTAGATTAGAAGATATACCCGTGCATTTGTAGAAGATTACTTGTACAACGTACTATATATGAGTTTCAACAATTTTCGTCATAATGAAACAATGGCATAATAATTTGAAAATATCTATAATTCCTGAATCAACTGTCCCCGAAATATCAATAGTAATGATGTTTAAACCTGAAGACCGTAATTGATATTATCCAGTCAAAAATGCAATGTCAATGACATTTATTTTATATACATATTTTTATTAGATTTAATAAAAATCGTATGACACATAACACATTGGATCCGTTGCTAAGCGACATGATATCATCTGCTTCAAAATAAATTGATGGAAATCATGTCGTCTGAATAATGTGATCTCCATGCAAGGTTTGGCGACATTTTCGTCTCCATGATATTTTTATGGATTTACAAATATTTTTATCAATCTAGTGATATTAAAAAAATTAGTTAAATGCGTTACTAAGTAGGATAGATGGACTGACCGACACCTGCTACAGAAACATCATTTCAGTACTCTATTCTAAAAAAACAAATTTAATTTCATTGATTTGGGTCATTTTTATCAATTTGGAGATATTTCCTCTAATTTGGTAAAGTTTAAGAAAAGTACCAAGTTATTTAGAGATATTCCGCTAAATTCGTAGCTCTAAATTTGCAGATCTGAAGAATAAAATATTCTGACCCCGTTTGTATATACTAAATGAAAACACTAAAATTGTATTATAAGATACAGCCATTCTACTCTTTTTCTGCTTCAACAATCGGCTAAATGAATTTATTGGGTAAACACAATATATGAGTTTATGAGCTAAACACAATATATGAGCTTGAAACCTCTTTGCTAAAATAAATAAAAGTAATGTAAACAGTCCGCAATATATATAATTAAAAGAACAATCAAACCGTTCATTTATAAAATATATTTTTACATCCATTTATTTATTATACAAATAGAAAAAATAATAATAATCATTAACAAACACATTTAATTCCATTCCTTTGCCGAGCAACATGATATAAGATAGAATCTTCCACATAAAATGCGAAATTAAATAACCATTTTAATTTCTTTATACTTCTAATCGTTGAGTAAAAGCTTGTGAAATACATGGAGGTTAATACATGTAAAACCATGGAGGTAGATTTTTCCATTTAAATTCATGTTTCAAACAATTCATGCTTTCAGATAGTGACTATTTAATGCAAAAATCCTGCATCAAACTCAAAAATAATGTTTTAATTCCCTTTGACGCTTTAAACAAACGATTTTTATCCTTTCCGTTTGGATAAACCACGGAGTTGGAGAGTAGAACTCCTATAAAAAAAGTTCCTTTTTTCATTAATATCTCGACAACCCCTGGTATTAGAAACTCGAAACTTGGGCAAAATTTATGGGGGGCTATTTTAAGGCTACTCACAAAATTTCATTAAATTCGATTCAGCCATTCTCTCGTGATGATGAGACAAACGAAATATTCGTTTTTCACTAATATCTCGAGAACCACTGGTTATGGAAACTCCAAACATGGACTAAATTTTAAGTGGGGCTATTTCTAGGCTACCCACAAAATTTCATCAAATTCGGTTCAGCCGTTCTCCCGTGATGATGGGACAAACAGACAGACAGACAGACAGACAGACAGACAGATTTTCATTTTTATTTATATAGACTAGCAGCATACCCGTTCTTCGTACGGAGTATATAATATAAAGAAACTTGAAATTCATAATCATGCGCAAATTCTTATAGTATACTAAATGACATGTTTAATCAAAATATTCTGTTAAAATATTTAATATAATGCTCCTAAAAAGAAGTTTAAGAATCTCTGTTCTCGCTATATAAAATTATCTTCATGGACATATCTGAAGAATAAAACATCTTGGACCCCTTATGTAAGCAAATATAAAAAAAAAATATGGAATTGAATCAATATATGCAAAATAAAAGCGTTAAAATTGTATGGGACCCGTACTAATTATATACGCGAATATTAGAAAATATAACCTGTATTAGTAGATTACATGTATAAATTGAAAATACCAATAAACCCGTAATCTTTAAATCTGAAGACAGTCATTTATTCCAATATATGTCAAAATTAAAGTGCTAAAATTATATGGGAAGATATACACGTACTACTTATAATGTCCGATTATTAGTAGAAGATTACCCGTTTTGCAATATGAGTCTCAAATGTTTTTTGGTAAACTACAACAGACGACGTAATAAATTGAATATATAATTAATCCCCTTAAGCTTCATACCAGAAGACTGTACTTGATTCCAATATATATGCCAATATATGTCAAAATACATGCCAATATACCTGTACTACTTATATTCTCGTAGGTTAGAAGATATACCCGTGCATTCCTAGAAGATTACTCGTACAACGTACAATATGCGTGTGTCAGCAATTTTTGCCGCAATAAAACAATGGCGTAATAACTTAAAAATATCAATAATCACTGAATCAATAATTCCGGAAAATATCAATAATAATAATTTTTAAACCTGAAGAGTATAATTGATATTATCCAGTCCAAAAAGAAATGGCAATGAAATTTATTTTATAAACATATCTTCATTATTCAAATCGGAAAGGATTTAATAAAAATCGTCTGCCGCATAAACACATTGGATTTAAATCCGTTGCTAAGCGACATGATATCATTTGCTTCAAATAAATTGGTAGAAAAAATGTCGTCTAAATAGTTATATTTCTATGGAACATTTGGCGACAGTTTCGTCAAATTAGCGACATTTTAAAAAATCGCCAAATTTATCGCCAAGTGGGACTGTAGAACTGACAGTTCCACTTTGCGACAAATTGACGAAATATCATCACAATACTATCCCCTAACAAAAAACAATTAATATCATTTATGTAGCGCCATTTTATCAATTTCAAGATATTTTTATAGATTTGAAAACATTTTTATCAATGTGGTGACATTTTAAAAATTCGCTAAATGTATTACTAAGTAGGATGGTTGGTCTGACAGATAAATGCTAACCAAACATCATTTCAGTGCTCTCTTCTAACAAAACAAAAAAAAATTTCATTGATATGTAGAAGACCCAAGCCACACGACCAACCCGAAGGTTTATGGAAGCTGTTTCTGTCGAAAGCCCAGAACGACCGACTCATCCGAGGACATGAGCAGCAAGATGGTCGTCCGGGAAGCTGTTTGTGTGTCGTTTATATCAATTTGGCGACATTTCCGTCAATTTGGCAAAGTTTAAGAAAAGTTGTCAAATTAGCGATATCCCTCCAAAATCGTAGATTTGAATTTGCAGATCTGAATGAAACATTCTTATCCCGTTTCAATATACTAAATGAAAACACTACAATTGTATTAGAAGATATACCCGCTCTACTCTTTTTCTGTTTCAACAATCGGCTATATGAATTTATTGGCTAAACACAATATATGAGTTTAGTAGCTAAATACGATATAAGCTTGAAAACTATTGGCCAAAATAAATGAAATTGATGTACGCAGTCAGCAATTAATATAATTAAAAGAAAAATCAAACCGTCCATTCATAAGATATACTTTTATATCCATTTATCCATTTATTTATTATTTAAATCGAAAAAAAATAATAAAAACATTAACAAACACATTTAATTTAATCCGTTATTCGTACGGAGTGTATAATTTAAAGAAACTTATAGTTCGCAATCATGTGCAAATTCGGTTAAAATATTAAATTTATTGCTCCTAAAGAGAAGTTTAAGAATATATGTTCTCACTATGCAAAATTATCTGCACGATCAGATCTGAAGAATAAAACATCCTGCCCCCTTTTGTAAGCAAATTTACAGAAGAAAAAATAGGAATTGAATGAATATATGCAACCCCGTACTAATCATATTGTCGCAGATCAGAAAATATGCCAATGTGTTAGTAGAAGATTACCCGTATTACGATATGCGTCTCAAAAATATTTGCCAAAATAAAAGAGATAGATGATGTAATAAATTGAAAACATCAATAATATTCGTACTCTTTATACCAGAAGGTCGTAATTGATTCCAATATATGCCAATATATATCAAAACATATGTCAATATACCTGTACTACTTATATTCTCATAGATTAAAAGATATACACGTGTATTTGTAGAAGATTCATACAACATACAATATATGAGTTTAAACAATTTTTGTCATAATAAAATAATTGCATAATAACTTGAAAATATCAGTAATCCTTGAATCAATAATCCCCGAAAATATAAATAATAATAATTTTTAAACCTGAAGACCGTAATTGATATTATCCAGTCAAAAATGCTATAAGAAAAATCAAATCGTTCTTTTCTAAAATATATTTTTATATCCATTTATTTATTATTCAAATCGAAAAAATAATTATTAAAATTAACAGACAGATTTAATGTAATTGCGTTTCTGAGTAACATGATATAAGATAGAATCTTATAACATGTTAAATATGTCATGTCTTATAACATAAACTGCGAAATTAAATAACGATTTTGATTTCTCTATACTTCTCATTGTTCCGTAAAAGCTTGTTTTAAATAAACCATGAACCATGGAGATAGATTTCCCCTTTAAATCATGTTTCAAACAATTCATGTTTTCAGAAAGGGACTAATTAACGCAAACAATCTCCCATCAAACTCAGAGATTAAATTTTAATTCACTTTCAAACGATTTTCAAGCTTTTCGTTTGGATAAACCACGGAGTTAGGGAGTAGAACTCCTAGGAAAAAGTTCCGTTTTTCATTAATATCTCGACAACCCCAGGTCTTAGAAACTCGAAACTTGGACAAAATTTATGGGGGGATATTTCAAGGCTATCCACCAAATTTCAATAAATTCGGTTCAGCCATTTTTCCGTGATGATGAGACAAACGAAAATTTCGTTTTTTACTAATATCTCGAGAACCACTGGTCGTAAAAACTCAAAACACGGATATAATTTTAAGTGGGGCTATTTCTGGGCTACCCACAAAATTTCATCAAATTCGGTTCAGCCGTTCTCCCGTGATGATGGGACAAACAGACAGACAGACAGACAGACAGACAGACAGACAGACAGACAGACAGACAGACAGACAGATTTTCATTTTTATTTATATAGATAATATCATTTTTATACAGAATTTTTATTCCATTTTTAACCACAGTAACAGTTCTACGCTTCAAATACCCAAATGAAGAAATCGTCTGACATCTATTATTTCAATCCAACTATTGAAAATATTTTCATTAGTAGTTTATTTTTACATTAAAGCTTCTTAAAGCATAGAAAGTAAGACATCATACAGTGATCAGAGATGAAATATTGTTTTTCAAGGTCAACAGAACTACAAAATATGCGTCATTTTTATACATTATTACTTTCCTTATATACATAATGTATGAGGAAAGTATTGTGACGGGGTCGAAAGTTCGAATTCGAGTTTTCGACGGAAGAACACGTTTCAAGCATCCCTGATCGCGAATCAAACATTTTTGAGGTGATGTCTGTCTGTGTGTGTGTGTGTGTGAAAGTATGTGTGTGTGTGTGTGTGTGAAAGTATGTGTGTATGTGTGTGTGTGTGTGTGTGAAAGTATGTGTGTGTGTGTGTGAAAGTATGTGTGTGTGTGTGTGTGTGTGTGAAAGCCCCAGGCCGTCCGGCTCGTCCAGAGGACTTAGAGCAACAAGATGGACGACCGTGTGTGTGTGTGTGTGTGAATGTATGTGTGTGTGTGTGTGTGTGAAAGTATTTGTGTGTGTGTGTGTGTGTGTGTGTGTGTGTGTGTGTGTGTGTGTGTGCCAGTGAGTCTGTGGAGACGATATCTCACAGACGAATGGAGCGATTCGAATGAAATTTGGTACAAAAATCAAAATCCATGAATACTGGAAGCCTATTGTTTTTAAACGTAATCGAATGTTCAGAACCCCCTAAATTTTGAAGTGAAATTTTGAAAAAAATCATCAAAAAATCAAAACCTTTAATAAAGTTACGCAAATAGACATTTCTTATGTAATTTTTCCTTAGAAAACGATTTACATAAATTTTAGAACGCTAGCATAAACCGTTCTTGAGATATTGCACATTTTTCAAACAAATTCATTAAAAAATCCCATAAATTAAAAAAAAATATTAACTGTTGAGAAACATGTTCACATTTCATATGTAATATCATGCGATAAATTAGGTGACAGCATTCTCTTGGATCTGGCTCGTTCCATTCATGAGAAATGATATTTTGAGTAATACTTTTGTATTTGAACGCCAATAGTCATTTATCTGCTACAAGAATAACTTATTCCTCCTTCCATAATGCTTGGCGAGATTTTGGCGACGAATTTGGCGTAATGTCGCCAACTGGGTGACTTTTCAAAATGTTGCCAAATTATTGAAAATCTCGCCAAATTGATAAAAATGACGATAAATCAATGAAAATGACGACTAATCGTCGAAAATTCAATATCTTGGAAAGCATATGAGTATCTACTATAAGAAAAACCTATTTTTTGCTGTAAAAGTAGTAAATTCATTGCATTATATAAGGAAAGTCATGTGTTGTCCACATCAGATTTTTTTTAAAACAGGTTTAGTTATTCTGAACTTTTATTAAGTATGTAGTTATCACCTTTAGTGACCACTTTCTATTTCACCTTTTCTAAGAGTAGGTGGATATGGCTAGCAACTGCTGATTTTGCCAGCTTTGGTAGATACATGCATTGCACATACACACAACTAGACATACACATACAATTAAACGCGATATTAAAAATAGTTTTAAAATTCTAGAGTACACATAACATCAAATTCCAATATTTGACCTTATTCCAATACTTCCCGTTATCAAATATGCCTATTAGACATGTTACGAAAACAATTATTGTTAAATCCTCCGTCTGATATTTTAAATTTCCCTCATTAATGAGTATTACGATAATTAATTTACTTTATTACCCTTTAAAAATTAGAAATCCACTTGAAAAGATGTTTTAGAAATACTGTAATTGCTTTAATCTTAAAGCAGGATAATTATGTTTTCTTCACAGTATTTTTTAATGTTGTTATGCTTATTTCATGAATGAAAAATCAGGGTTATTTTCATTCCTTTATGAATAATTTATTTTGTTAATATCATTAATATTTAAAGTGTTTATTTCACTTATTTTTATCTTTAAAACGTTTAGATTAATGTTTATGAACTAAAAAAATGTAGTGTAGTAAATTGATATGCAAATGGAATGAGGTTCACTATTTTTTAATGGAAATTCACGTTGACTGTGGAGAGCATGTATTGAATGTTTTAAGATGCTTTTAAGTTAATACACAATCAATTAAGGAAATAAATTATTATTTTTGAATAAGTGTATCATTTCATTTGTAATGATTTTAATTGTACTGTTGGGGTAGAAATAAAAAGACAGTTTATGAATAAAAATTATAGAATGATCAATTAAAAATTAAAACTCAAGACTGAGAGACTTTATACCTAAAATTTCACATTCCTCTTCTTCAATAGGTGCCCGAATAACTTAACAATATAGGATAGATGGAGTGAACGGCTGAGGTCTTAAAAATGCAAATTTTACGATTTCGTATTTAACAAACTAAATTCCTATTAGCGAGCTTTCATGTATATGTGTTGGTTCCAACCCCTTGTTACTACAAGTCTTTTTATGCGACAGCCTTTCTTCACCCTTTTTTATTACGATCAAATTTCATGAAAAGCGTGGGAATCATGTTTGAGTTAGAATATATATACATACATTACGCGAACACAGAAAGGCTCAGTCACGAACACAATCAAACACATGCGCACACACATTCATTTCTACACACACACGCATACATATGCCCACACACGCATACATATGTCCACATACGCATACATATACACACATATATATGGAAGCTCAAATTATTAAGAACCCTGCAGACTCTACTGGAATCGAAGCTCTATCTTTGAGTCACGAAGATGAAATTGAAAGCTCTTATCGTGGAAATGTACTCTGAATTCTCCATCTTCAAATGTCATAATAACGTGCAACATGGCTGACCGTCTTCTGCTATTTTTACCTGATTATTGATTTTTACCTGCTATTTTTACCAGATTAGCCTCCTGCTGCTACTTTACCCCCAAGTTATCGTCCTGCTGCTATTTCACCCCAAGTTATCCTCCTGCTGCTATTTTTATCCTCCAGGTTAACTTCTTGCTTGGTCCCCGATTTTGAAATCGGCGCTCAATATATCAGAGTCCATTGAATCCCTGCTAGTCGTAATAGGATCATATTCGTACCATCGACATCATTGAACTAACCTTCAATGTTGATTTGTTTGAGCGTCATTGTAAAGAACCTTTCTGACCCAACCGGAAATCTAACAACCTATATTTGTACTGGCCAGCCGATTGCTTTGTTTGGGCACTTATCGTCGATGTGAACTCTGCATTCTTCATCCTCTAATGTCAGATTGGCGTGCAACTGACAATCTGACTGACGTATCTGACCCCCCGTTTTCCCGACCGGGCATAAAAAACCTTTACGCCCTCGTTGGCAAGGTGCCCGGTCTGGGTCGTGGAATCTGACTGACCCATCCTGCTATTTCTACGATAGGTTAGCATCCTACGGCTATTTTACCGTAGTTAGCCTCCTGCTACTCTTTTTAATATCCAGGTTAGCTTCTTATGTGATCCCAGATTTGAAATCTGCGCTCATTATATCAGAGTCTACTGAATCTGTGCTAGTAGTACCAAGATCACTTTCGGATCACTTTCTTTTCCAGCATCATTGTCATTCAGAGATGATTTGTTTGGGCGTCATTCGAAAGAATCTTTCTGACCCAACTGGAAATTTAATCACAGATTTTCGTACTGGCCAGCCGATTGCAAGTAGGCACTTATCGGCGATGTGGACTCGGCATTCTCCATCCTCTGCCAGATTGACGTCCAACTGACAATCTGACTAACCCTTTCCTGCTATTTTGAAGTTAATTTATTCTCCTACTGCTATTTTTACCTTAGATCAGTCTCTTGATGATAATTTTTACTTTAGTTAGCCCTCTGCTCCTATTTTGTCCTCTAGGTTAGCTTATTGTATGTTCTCTGTTTTGAAATCGGCGTTCAATATATCACACTGCATCGAATCCACGCTAGACGTACTAAGGTGACTTTTAGGTCCATCGCCATCATTGCACTATCTTCAGAGTTGATTTGTTAGGGCGCCATTGTAATGAACCTTGTTGACCCAATCGGAAATCGAACTACGAATCTTCGTACTCACCAGCTAAGCGCTACCGTTTCTCTACTGAGATGGAATTGCAAGTTCGTATCGTCAAAGTTGACTACGCAAAATGAACATACATACTGAAGCTCACCGACAACAAGCGTAGCACTAAAGATATTCGTGTTTTGGGTTAGCCAAAAAAAGGAAATCCTACAAAAAATCGAATTTAAATTGTCGACAACATTACAATTATTTCACAATAATTACGCTATGTTTTGTAAAAAAATTGAAATAATCTAACTTTTTCAACCTTGCTTCTTCAATTTGTACTTCAATTTTATTGTGCATTGGCATTCATTTGCCAATTGCACTCATTCATTCATTTGCGTCCATTTGTGCAATTTTTACTGTCCATTTCACTTTGTCAAGTAGTTAGGAACAACAAATCATTTTCACGTTAACTTAAACACAATAAATGCTTGTTTATTTAACCATGACTACTAAAATTATAGGCTGCACCAAGAAGTGTACATACAGGGTGTCCCAAAAAGTTTAAAAGTCGCTTTAATTCTTTACCTGTTGGAGGTAAGTGGGCAATGTAAATTGCACAAATGTTGAAAGTAAGGTAGGAAATAAGACTACGCTAATGAAATAGTTTCCATTAATTTTCAAAAAGTTACACAATTCAAATTTTTATACGAACCCCTTAGACAAATTTGGCCAATCAGAAAATATTTATTTTTAATGCAACAAGATCCTTAAAAAAACTGCATATCTGTATCTTTAAAATCAACTGAATTATGATAAAGGAAAAAAATTTGACTTATGTCACTTTTCCATACCATTTGAAAGGCTGTTTTATCAGTGAAAATAGGGACCACAAACAAATTGACAATGGACATTGTTTAAATCAAAAATAAGTCAATATGTGTCAGCATTTTTTATCACAAATGCATCTAATTAAAGCATTGCACAGGCAGAGCTCATATAAAGCAGTGGTACTCACTACGCGGTTGGGTATCCTATGGATTACCATCCAGATTTTTTTTTTTTTTTTTTTTTTTTGTGATATGTCACAGATTTACATTTATAATTTGATATATGGTCCCCATTCACAATGTTCCATTTTCAATTAAATATAATTCGCTCAACTTTAAAGACACAGATATGCGGTTTTTTTAATGATCTTGTTGCATTAAAAATGGACATTTTCTGATTGACCAAATTTGTCTAAGGGGGTCGTATAAAAATTTAAAAAGCGTAACCTTTTGAAAATTAAAGGGAGGACTATTTCGTTAACGTTGTCTTATTTCCTGCCTTACTGTCAACATTTTTGCAATCTTCATTACCCACTTATCTCCAACAGATAAAAAATCAAAGCGCGTTTCAATCTTTTAGGGACACCCTGTATAGTCGATAGCATATTATGTACAACAAAGATAAATAATTAACACAGTCATTAACTTAGTCACTAAGTGGATATATACCGAAATTAATTATACAGAGCGATTCTCTCGCTAAAAAATCCAAACATTCCTCCATAACTTTTTAATTTCTGTATGATCCCCTATAAAAATTGACTTGGGCGAAGTGTACACCTATCAAAGCAAAATCGGTACCCTCAATGGCATGAAACAGCGGGAGGTCACAGCTATTACTGATGAAACATTACACTTGGTGTCTTCGCCAATTTTGTTATTCGCTTACAACAGCTTTACCAAAGGGGATGTAGAGGTTAATTACCCTTCCCAGAAAAAAATCGGAACGCTTTGAAATTCACATTAATGATCTGTGGTAAAATGGGAAACAATATATTTAACTTCCAATCTCCTCGCCATATTTTCTGGCGAGGCTACTGCTCGCATACATAAATGCTTGGATGCTGGAAAGGACTATTTTAAGCATATGTTCTAGCAGACCTTGTTTTGCAATATACAAAGTAAGTACATATCAATTTTCATAGGAAACTATACAAACATTAAAAATATGTTGAAGAATGTTTGGGTTTCTTAGCGATAGATAAATCATTATACACCATAAAATCATACATGTGATCACAAAGGGGTTGTATATTGGGAATACAGAATACTGACAAGTGGTATTGAATGCTGTTTTGTCAAGAAGCAGTGGAGAATTGGGTACTTTAGGAAAATGTATAATGCTGACGAGAAACGGAAAGCTGCATAAGACTAGTCAATTGAAGTGCCAATAAAAGAATTAAGTAAGGTGGATAATCACCAGATAGCCACAGAGGTTTACTTTGCATATGCTTACTTCACATTTTACAGTACAGAAAGCTGTAGATATATATATGTTCAACTAGCACCATACCCATTTTCCGTACGGAGTATATAATATAAAGAAACTTAAAATTAAGAATCATGTGCAAATTCCGATAGTATACTAAATGACATTGTTAATCAAAATATTCTGTTAAAATATTTAATTTAATACTCCAAAAAGAAGTTAAAAATATTTGTTCTCGCTATGCAGAATTATCTTCACGGACAGATCAGAAAAATAAAACATCCTGGCCCCGTCTGTAAGCAAATTTACAAAAAATATGAAATTGAATCAATAAAAGCTAAATAAAAGCGTTAAAATTGTATGGAACTCATACTACTTATATACGCGAATATTAGAAGATATAGAATGTATTAATGGATTACATGTATAAATTGAAAATATCAATAAACCCGTAATCTTTAAACCTGAAAGCAGTAATTGATTCCAAAATATGCCAAACTGAAAGTGTTAAAATTATATGGAAAGACATACCCGTACTACTTATAAAGTCGTAGATTAGAAGATATGTCCGTGTGTTAGTAGAAGATTACCTGTATTACAACATGAGTCTTAAAAATATTTGTCAAAATAAATCCGATGACGTAATAAATTGAGAGAACCAGTAATCCTCGCACTCTTTATACCAGAAGGCCGTAATTGATTCCAATATATACCAATATATGTCAAAATATATGTCAATATACTTGCATCACTTATATTCTTCTACATTACAAGAACAACGTACAATATATGAGTTTCAACAGTTTTTGCCATAATAAAACAATGGCATAATAACTTGAAAATATCAATAATCCCTGAATCAATTATCCCCGAAAACACCAATAATAATAATGATTAAACCTGAAGACCGTAATTGATATTATCCAGTCAAAAATGCAATGCCAATAAAATTTATTTTATATACATATCTTTATTATTCAAATTGGAAAAGATTTAATAAAATTCGTATGCCGCATAAACACATTGTATTTAAATCCGTTGCTATGGGACATGATATCATTTTCTTCCAATAAATTGGTAGAAAAAATATCGTCTGAATAATGCTATCTCTATGGAAGGTTTGACGATATTTTCGTCAATTTAGTGACATTTAAAAAAATCTCCAAATTCATCACCAAGTGGAACTGTAGAACTGATGGTATCACTTGGCGACAAATTGAAGAAACATCATCACAATACTATTAAATAACAAAATACAATTAATTTCAATTATTTAGCGCTATTTTAACAATATCAAGATATGTTTTTGGAAAACAAACATTTTTATCAATTTGGCGACATTTTAAAAATTTACACTACATTACTATACATCATTTCAGTACTCTCTTCTAACAAAACAAAATAAACTTCATTGATTTGCGTCGTGTTTATCAATTTGGCGATATTTCCTTCAATTTGGCAATATTTAATAAAAGTTGCCAAATAAGAGATATCCCGATAAAGTCGTAGCTCTAAATTTGCAGATCTGAAGAATAAAACATCTTGATCCCGTTTGTATATACTAAATGAAAACTCTATATTTTTATTAGAAGATATACCCTTTCTACTCTTATTCTCTTTCAACAATCGACTAACTGAGTTTATTGGCTAAACACAATATATAAGTTTGAAAACTCTTTTCCAAAATAAATGAAAGTGATGTGCGCAGTCCACAATTAATATAATTAAAAGAAAAATCAAACCGTTTATTTATAAGATATATTTTTATATCTATTTATTTATTATTCAAATTGAAAAAATTAATAAAAATTAACAAACACATTTGATTTAATGGCTTTGCTGAGCAACATGATATAAGACGGAATCTTCCTCATAAAATGCTGATAATTAAATAACTATTTTGATTTCTTAATACTTTTCATTGTTGAGTAAGATCCTGTGAAAATAACCATTCTGATAAAGTTTACATTTAAATTCATGCTTCAAACCTGCGATTTTCAAAAAGTGACTGATTAGCTCAATAAACTCCATCCAAACTCAAAGATAGAGCTTTATGTGACTTTCACGTTTTAATTCAGCGATTTCCAACCTCTTTCGCTTGGAAGAACCAGGAAGTTAGAGAGTAGAACTCCTATGGAAAGTTTCGTTTCTCATTAATATCTCAATAGTCCCTGGTCTTAGAAAGTGTAAATATGGACTAAATGTTAAGTGGGGCTATTTCACGGCTACCCACAAAATTTCATCAAATTCGGTTCATCAGTTCTCCCGTGATGATCGGACAAACATACATACATACACACACACAGTCAGACAGACACACAGATTTTCAATTTTATTTAAATATATTTATTTAAGATTTTTACATTTTTATGCGATGAGAGTTCGATAATTTTAATTATCGTACTTGCTCATTTCATAACCCTGGGAAATAAATTAAATTGATTTAAATGTACCAGTTTCGTAGTCTTGTGCAAACTACTACACTATACGCTACCACAATCTGTACCATACGCCACCAAATATCTTGTATTGGTCACACAGAATGCTTTAAAAATATATTTTATAAAATGTTACTCTAGGACTACATTAAATGAGAAACAACAATGTAATTATACTTCACTTCCTTCTTATGTTATTTTACGAAGGTATACAGGGTGTTTCAAGAACACTGTATGAATAAATACATTGTGGATTATTGGACCTGGAACTATACTTCAAAAAATCTTCAAATAGAATGTCTTATTTGAAGCATTATACTTGTATAAAAACTGGTTCTTTAATATACAAAATTGGGCGTAAAGAATTAACTAATTGGGATGTGGAATATTTTTTTATTTATGTTGTCTTTCTTGGGGGTCATATAAAAAGTACCTTTTGTACTTTTTACTAAAATGTGTCATATAATCTAAATATGCATGCGATGACCACTTAACCAAAATTAAATTATTTCTTAAACAGGAACCATTGGTCTACGGCCCATCGTTCAAAAGATTCATACAGTTTTTTTACATATCCTGTA
The DNA here is from genome assembly GCA_951213105.1 of Amaurobius ferox. NCBI lineage: Eukaryota > Metazoa > Arthropoda > Arachnida > Araneae > Amaurobiidae > Amaurobius > Amaurobius ferox. The sequence continues at coordinate 128,332,226 of OX578139.1, forward strand.
TATATATGCATATTTTTACGATGACCTTCAACTTGACAATGCATAATATACCTTTCACGCTATATAACTATAATTTAATGTTACAAAGATTTTCTTGATATACTTTTGTTTTCTTTTCAAAGGAAAATTATTTGAAATTGTATTGATTTTAGGGATTATTAAATTTTATCAACACGATTTTCAAACAGATGCAATATCCATTATGCAATAGGATCATTACTCCGACATTGTGAGTTACCGCTTACTATCAATTATTAGTGTGACTTTAAATCTGACCTTCAACCTCGTGTCCATCAAGCTCAATCTTTGAAGAAGTATGTGTCAGAAGTATGTGTCAGCATCAAAGAGATTAGTAAAATTATAGCACATTAAAAGTACCCATGCTACTACCGCAGTCCCGGCTATTTAGTGCTAATAAGTTTTAAACCAATCACGATTGCTACAATAGGAACGTGACTTCAGCTATTTGAACACATCTTATATCCGTAGTTTTTATGTATATCTAATCATGTTATCTTATGTATATCTAATCAGAAAAAAGAAAATACATCTAGTCATTTGATTTTGTGACACGAAACTTGGAGTAAAAATTAGGGAATTTATGGTCACACTTGTAAAGTTGAGCTCTTGCGAACAACAAGTTTATATCTTATGGATGGAAAATATCAGTTCCACTTTGCAAACGCTTAGATTCACACGAATTCGTGAATATGGTGTTGTTAGTTCTTCTTATATATGTATATTTGGTTATATTGACATTTTCATGTGTATATTTACTTATGTTTAGAAGTAAACAGACTGGGTAATAAATACTAGTAAAACTTTTTTCTTTTCTCAAAACAAACATATGAAGCGAAAATGAATACTTGGAGAGACATATTACAGAAGTTTTTCAAATAGCAAACGATAATAAACGGGTTAGAAACTCTCTAGACTTCTAACTTTGCAGACTACTCAAAGAAGATGGAAATGGAATTGATTTATGATAGACTGAAAATAAAATACCTAAGATTACATTATTTTATTTATTGGTCTGAAATATCAGAACGTAAATCAGTTTTTGAAATATCGGTCTGATTTAATATATAAAATGAAATTTTAAATTTTACATGTTCTGAAATGTTTAAACAAGTACAAACTTTGAACTATGAATTTCTTCACCAAATAATTCTGAATCTAAGTTGTTGAGGCAGAAAATCTCGAGTTTCTAAAACTTATATTTAATGCCCCCTTTTCTTGAAATGGGATGTGACAGACAACTAAAATTGATAAAAAAAATTAAATGTGCGTGATAATTTGTAAGAATTATGTATATACCCATAGTGATGTAGATTGTAGATGAAACTGGGTGAAATTTAAAAAGTATAAATTGTATACTAATTTCTAGTCGAGCTAGTTTTACGGAAATGAAAAATAAGCGTATTACAATTTGCACAAGAGAACAATAGTACACGTGAGGTTATTTGTAATATATAAGGACAGGCCACTGAAAGACTGAAGGGTTTGAAAAAGTCGTGACTTGTTCATTTTCAATTTTTAACACTTTCCAGCAAAGTTGAAAAGTGTTTATGACTTTGTTCATTCTGTCTGTGTGTCTGTCTGTCCGTTAGCACGATAACTGCCGTAAAAATGACTTAATCAAAATGAAATTTTAGTATGTTGTTCAGACGGTCTGTAGGACCTACGGGAATATAAATGAATAATATCGCCCAATTAGTATTGGATTGAACCCGGGTTGAAAAAAATGAAATACATTGAGCCCTATGAGATCTAATATTTTAAGCATTTTTTAAGCGAATTTAAAATTCACAAATTGCTTCGAAAATTTTAGATAATATTCAAATTGTTCCATAAAATATATTCAGTAGTTTTTTTAAAAAAAATGAAATAATAATAACACCTCTTATATGAAGCGATCACGTGACCATGGTATGAAACGATCACGTGACCTACTTCAAAATGATATATGGCATCCATCTTGTCTCAAAATCGTGATTTTTAAAGCTCTTTTTAATTCATATTGAGTGTTGTATACGTTCTAAAACACTTTATTTCTGCTTAAATTCTGTTCATCTACATACTGAAGCAACGCAATTACAATATATTTGAGTTTAAATGCTCATCCAAATTTGATTATTTCTACAACGAAGCCTATTTTCCACCTATGTAAAATGCAAACAGCAAAATATGTAGAATTAGTTGTATTAGAATTGCGGTATTTCTTTAACACAAAATCAATTAGTCCATGGAGTCTGCGTGGCTGATATGAATGAAATATTCATTGACTTTACAAAAAGAAGGACGATGTTTTTCGATGAAGTTTTACGCATAGAGTTTAATTACTTGTAGCTCCATGGTTTTAATTTTTAAATAAAATAAATTATTATAGTATTGTGATGAATGACATGAATGGGAAATTATTTATGAATGAAATTCTGATTTTATAGAGAGAGCCAGGCGTGTTAGTTTTTTTATGACGTCATTTGAATGAATTTCAGTCTTTTTCGATGAAGTTTTCAAATATAATAAATTGTTATAGTATTATGATAATTCTAAAATTATCACCGAGGAATGTATTACATTTTAGAGATGTTTAAACCAGGCAATTTATATTTCAATGCTCATCATTTGAATGAAGTTTATTTTTTTCGATGAAGATTTAAGTTTTCAAATATAATAAATTAATGTAGTATTGTGATAAGTTTTAAAATATTACCGAGGAATGTATTGCATTTTAGACATGTTTAAATAAAATTAGATTGAAGTTGGAAAGTGTTTCATAATCAATGCCTTAAGCATGATTGATCTCTCTTGTTTTAATTTTATCTTTAAGTAAAACTCATTGGGTGAGTAAAACTCTTGGGTGAGTAAAACTCTTTTGAGTAAAACTTATTGGGTTTTTCTTTCCAGTGAAAGATCAATTATTGAAACTCAGAGAACATTCCGGCAACATTTAAATGGACCTTCCCGGAAGATCGGCGACGAATTCAGTTCTTTCAAACCGGGAGATTAGGTTCCGAATCATGTTATAGATAAGAGATACTCTGACATTAAAATGTCGCCAATATTTTCTGTGAGTTTCAATAATTGATCTTTCACTGGCACAGGAAAACCTAATGAGCTTTTCTCGTTGCTGGACACCATACGCAGCCATTTTAATCTCCAAGTGATGCTCTATAACCTGTAAAACAGAAAATAAGAAAGATTGAAAATGAACAAGTTAAGACTTTTTCAAACCCTTCAGTCTTTCAGTGACCACCCTATATTTATGTAAATGTACTTGTAATATACACTCTTTTGCAAAAATAACGAAGCTCCCCTAAAAAATAATCCGATTATCTCGAAAGTATGCATGCAAATTATTTTATACCAAGTACGCAAATGATTAAATTTGCAAGGCCAATGAGTGTTAATTTCGGTCATAGCGAACGTTTCTACTGCGCAACTAGCATCCTATAAAACAGGTTAAAAATGCGAACGGTTTATCTTTGTCCGTTATTTGCGTTGCAGTTCCGTGGAGACACAACCAATAGTGCCGTTCGACGTTGTCGATGACCTTATAAGTAATTAGATGAGTTAGAACGCGGTCGTATAGTCGGAATGCGCGAAGCTGGCTGGTCATACCTATCAATAGGCCGACGCCTGCATAAAATGGACACTGCTCTGCAAAGGTGCTGGCAGCAATGGTTGCTGCAAGGAACTCATCGGCGGAATGAAGGCTCTGTATTGTCAAGATGCACGAATGTGGGGTCAGATCGGATGTTTGTGCGACAGGCCAGAACTGGCCCAACGGCATCATTGTCCGCCATCTAACGTGCTACAGACTCTTCCATGACACCCGTGGTACCTTACACCAAACTACGTCTCTTGGCTGAGGTGGGTTACGCTCAAGGCGGCCTTTAAGACGTTTGCCCATAACCTCACAACATCGACGGAGTCGTTTGGAGTGGTGTCGTAGCCGAACAACATGGATGCCAACAGACTATCATCGCATAGTGTTCAGCAATGAATCACGCTTCAGTCTTTCATCAGATGACCATCGGGTACGTGTGTAGATGCGCCAGGGTCAGCGGTCCCAATCACCTTTTGTTTTGCACTGGCATACAGCCATTACCCCTGGTTTGATGGTGTATGGTGCTGTCTCTTACGACAACAGGTCGACCCTAGTCATCTTGCAGACACCGTTAAAAGCTCAACTATATGTTAATAAAATCCTGCTGCCGTTTGCGTTACCCTTCATCGCACGTCATTCTGGGGCCATTTTCCAACAAGACAATGCCACGCCGCATAAAGCTCGCATATGTATAGACTGTCTCCATGCTGTTGATACTGTTCCTTGGTCGGCAAGGTCACCAGACCTTTCGCCAATCGAGCATGTATGGGACATGATAGGCCGCCAGATTCGGGCACCCCGAAATGTAGCAGATCTGGAGCAACAATTGGGGAATGCCTGATAGAATGTATCACAGAATGACATTAGGAAAATTTAACACTCCTTACCTAGACGTATACAAGCAGGCTTTGCCACCAAAGGGGGGGATTCACCAATTAGTGATTTGAAAATTCAATATGCAATTGCTAACCATTGATGGGTCCTGCGGCCTTGATTTTGTAATCATTTCATTACATGTGTATGAGCTGTATGCACATTTAATTTCAATAAAAACAGTCACTTTCTTCATGGCGCTCCGCTTTTTTTGCAAAATAATGTATTTGAAGTAAAACATCTTTAACAGTACGAAAGCCATCAAAATCCATAACGGAAATGATGTGGGCAACTGTAACATCATTTTTTGCTTCTTATGAATTTCTAAATGGCTATAGATTATTTTGACAGGGTTCTTTGGAATGTCGATAAAAATGTCCATACCAATAACTTTGGTGCGAACTGTGCATACCATTGGAATGTCTATACTAACGAAATTGGTACGGACTGTGCGTACCATTGGAGTACCCATACCAATAATAGTTGTGCGAATTGCATATACCATTGGAATGTCCATAACAATAAATTTAGTGCGAACTGTGCATACCATTGGAATGTCTACACCAATGACATTGGTACGGACTGTACGTACCATTGGAGTACCCATACCAATAATTTTGGCGCGAATTATATATACCATTGGAATGTTCATAGCAATAAATTTGGTGCGAACTGTGCATATCATTGGAATGTCTATACCAATGACATTGGTACGGACTGTACGTACCATTAGAGTACCCATACCAATAACTTAGGGGCAAATTGTATATACCATTGGAATGTCCATACCAATAAATTTGATACGAAGTGTGCATACCATTGGAATGTCTACACCAATGACATTGGTACGGACTGTGCGTACCATTGGAGTACCCATACCAATAATTTTGGCGCGAATTATATATACCATTGGAATGTCCATAACAATAAATTTGGTGCAATCTGTGCATACCATTGGAATGTCTACACCAATGACATTGGTACGGACTGTGCGTACCATTGGAGTACCCTTACCAATAACTTTGGTGCGAATTATATATACCATTGGAATGTCCATAACAATAAATTTGGCGCGAACTGTGCATACCATTGGAATGTTTACACCAATGACATTGGTACGGACTATGCGTACCATTGGAGTACCCATACCAATAATTTTGGCGCCAATTATATATACCATTGGAATGTTCATAACAATAAATTTTGTGCGAACTGTGCATACCATTGGAATGTCTATACTAATGACATTGGTACGGACTGTGCGTAGCATTGGAGTACCCATACCAATAACTTTGGTACGAATTGCATATACCATTGGAATGTCCATAACAATAACTTTGGTGCGAACTGGGCATACCATTGGAATGTCTACACCAATGACATTGGTACGAACTGTGCGTACCATTGAAGTGCCCACACCAATAACTTAGGGACAAATTGCATATACCATTGGAATGTCCATAACAGTAAATTTGGTGCGAACTGTGCATACCATTGGAATGTCTACACCAATGACATTGGTACGGACTGTGCGTACCATTGGAGTACCCATACCAATAACTTAGGGGCAAATTGTATATACCAGTGGAATGTTCATAACAATAAATTTGGTGCAAACTGTGCATACCATTGGAATGTCCATACGAATACATTTGGTGCGAACTGTGTATACCATTGTAATGTCTACACCAATAACTTTGGAAGTAAAGGTCCATAATTGTACACGTTAGGTACATCTATGGTAAAATAACCATGCCGATAGGCAAAAATAATTGCAGTGCTCCTAGAATAGAATATTAAAATCTGAGATATTGAATTCTGCAACAGAGTGAGATGGACGGCAAAACCAATTCTAAATATGTAAAAGCTTTATCCAAAGAGTATAAATCGATAGCAAATTAGTTTCAGAAGAAGTTTATTTGACACAATATGGCTATAGATGAATTGATGTCATATTCAGGAATGATATAATAAACAACCTTCCATGCCCAAAAATCTAATTAAGAGTCTATCCTTGATCCTATTCATAAATACTCCATCAATAGCATTTGTGGCGTTTAAAATAATTATTATTAATCCCTCTTTCAGCTATGTCATTGACCACCTTTAATTGTTGCACAACTCAGACTTTCTTATACACTTCACTTACATGCCACAAAGCTGGATCTATATTAAGGAAATCTGCGGAAATATTAAATCTTTAAAGAAGTTGTTTGCTGTCTTCTTAAATGAAGTCCTCAATAGACTTATCTATTAGTCGAGGAATGTCCTCATCCGCAAGTGAATTTACTATGTTGTCTAGTGTTCATGAAAATCAAATTGATTAATAGATAAATTAACTTTACTTTCAGAAGTGACGAGCCAAATTTGGCACATAAAAATTTATTAAAGTATTCTTATTATTACTCTTACTAAATTTGCTCAATATTAACAATATCCTTATATACTATTTTCAAAAATCCTAAGTTACTAACATTATAGATGCAGGTAATTTTACCTAGATCCATTGAAATGTGATACAGTGACTTGTTACTGGCTTACAGTCAGACTCACTACATTCCTCACATATATTAAGAAAGCTGTATCTGTTGTCGTAGATCATCAGAAGAAACACAAAGAAGCAGCTTATTTTACATTTTTCAAAAGACCTATCTTTTGCACTGAGACGACATTTTCAAATGAACTGAACGTCTTGCGCCCGACACATTTTCTAACAGCATACTTGTCGAATCATAAAACGTAAATAAAGTAATAGAAGAATATTTATCGAAGCCATACAACGTACTCGAAGTGATAGCAGCATACTCGGAGTCATCAAGCGTAACTTAGTCATGGAAACATCGTTCTGGAACAACAACAAAAAACACTGCAAAAATTAGCAGTATCTCTTTCGACAACATCAAAATGTATTCAAATTGATACCAGCATCTTTTTCGGAAACATAAAACGTACTGATCCTTTTCACAGCTGTTGTACGGTGGTATATTCTCATTGGCTTTAAGTGATTCGTTATTATTTCCACACTCTCGTAAATCATACTGTAAAGTTTAGTAGTATTGTGGCATAGCTGTGCACCTAGTAAAACAAATAAATATGGCTGGTACTTATTTCCATTCCTATACATGTTCCGTTCATCCCTAGCGTTGATTCCTATTAATTAGACAATGCTATGCAACTTTGCATTAGACTTTTTTGTCAATCTCGCTTTGATACCAAGTTTGGTGTCCTAACATTTTAAATTCTCGCCTACGAGGCGCTGCATTCATTTAAGATTAATCATTATCACATTACTATAGATTCCCTTATCAGCTCCCCCACCTCTGTCTCCACGCACCTGCAGTCATATCTCGCTGGTGATTTGAAATTTAAAAAAGTGATGTGAGCAGCACATGACTTTCTCTGCAAACTCATATTCACGCTCTCTTTATTTCTTCAATAAATTCAGTTTAATCGCACAAAATAACAACAATAACTATTTCTAATTACACTGAATTTTGCACTTTTAATTCTTTTTCCGTTTTCATTTGGTAACTGGACTTATTTTCAAAGGTGGCTTAGCGAAAATGCGAAAAAACTAAAATATCTCGAGAACGACTAATCCTGGAGTAATGGGGTTCGTCTTGTTTAAATTACGCATAAAATAATCATTTAACTGATATATTTGAGCATACGGAGTCTTTTATTTTTAGATTTAAGAATTTTTGCAGGTCATTTCGAAAACACAGGAAATTTCTTTTTTTTCCGAATCGTACCAAAATCTAATCAGCACAAGGTTAACCTACAAGTGATTTATCTAACAATGTTTGTGAAATTTGATCTATTAGTGTTTCAACTAGGGTAGATACAGGCAATTTTTGCGGGCCCTTTCGCAAAAAAAAAATCAGATTGCTTTTTTCCAAATCGTACCAAAATCTAATCCGTAACACGTTAATCTACAAGTGATTTATCTACTAAATTTTGTGAAATTTGGTCTCTGGGCTTTTCAGCTAGAATGGATACAATAATTTTGACGAGTCATTTAGTAAAAAATGCAGGTTCTTTTATCCCGAATCATAGTAAAATCTAATCAGCACCAAAGTCACTCATAAAAGACGTACTTACCAGATTTTATGAAATTCTATCAATTAGTTTTTTAATTAGAGTGGATAAAATATACGAACAGACAGACATATACACAGACGTCACGCTCAAAAGAGATTTTCGTGTTCTAAAAGTCTCGAAACGTGTAGATCCGTTGAAAATTCGAGTTGCAATTTTTGGCACGATTTCAATACTTTCCTTATACATCACCCTGTATTTCAGGCAAAGCATAAAGATTACATTCATTCTCAATAAAGCTGCAGAAGCATTTCTTTAGTTTTTCAACGCCTCCTATCATCAGTATTTTTAAGTATTACATTAGAGTAATGAATTCATAAAACCCGAAACTAACTCTTATCTCGAACCTTCTTTGCTTGTTCCTACATCGTTTCGTCTGAGGTCCCGATACGCACTCCATATCTCATTGGTTGTCCTCAGGGAGATACAGCAACACTTCTTAATTGGTTAATTTGTTATCTATTCTGCATGTTTTTAGCTTTGCCTCCAGTAGATTTTCTGGCCCAACCACACCTGTAATTTAAGTGCCTTTATGTATTGCTTTCATAAAATTCAGGGTCCTGACTCTCGTAAACTGGTGCCTACACTTTTGTCTTGCTTGGTAGATATCTTAAATCTCCGTACATTAACTCTGCATAAATGTCTCCTGGTCTCACAATTATGAATTCATAAAGTGACTAACACATTCGTACTCTCTCACACCGCAGATAAAAATATGTAATATTTATTACTCGTATAATACTCTACATCTTCAGTAACCGTTTACAAATATCCTCATGTAAAAGTTTCCGATAAACCACGCTCATTTCTACTTTGAATTCATTTCATCAAAGCCCAAAAGTATTTTGCGAATGCTGTTAAACAGTGAAGTCGTCATCAGCGCTTCTAAGTTAGTATTTCCCGTCATATCCATTTCCTGTTTCTAAGATTTTCTTCCCGAAGTCTTTTCGCTGGGTTTGAAGGCAGCGTTTCTTAAATATTTTCGCGGCATTACTGAAATGCTTTTATTAAGGAGATGATTTTAAAGTACATCCCTGAAGATGCTTAGCTTTACTGGCGATGTCAGAAATGGTATTTAGGATAAACTCTATCGCAGTTAAGTACGTATCACGCTTCGAAGGATCAGAGCTAAAGATGCTTCTAAATTATCGTGGTATATATTTAAGAAATATTATGAGAGCACATGAATTTGTATTTACTGTTGTGAATTTTTTCCTAACTAATACGAAACTAACGGACAAATAAAGTTTGTAACTCGCTTTAAAAATAGGATCTAAGACAGTTCAGGACACAAAACTATATTAAAAAACGATATTTTTTTCTTGGCTTAAAAATATTATAGTTTTAAAACTTAGTAAAGCGAATCGCATATTTCTACGATAATTAGCTGATATAATAATTTTTCTGCCGTGCAATGTATGTTGTTCTAACGTGAGTACTAAACTTTATGAACAACCGGTTGAAAAGAAATCCAAAATCCGCTCATTATTCCGGCCCCACAGATCGTCAAGTCAAATTAATGTACCATTAGACCCGTAATTATTTTTTCAACAATAAATGAACAATTATTTTGTCTTAGGAGTCGTCTTCACATTAAAGTTTACTTCAACTCGATTTTTTTCAAAGGGCAACACCCACTTTTAATGACAGATTCTGATTCTGCAGGTCAAAGCACCCCGAATTCATATAAAATTTATATACACTCTTTTGCAAAGAATATATGCACCCATAAAGCACTTGCTACAGCCATAAAACACGGCATGCAAATGTCAATTTAAGAGTTATGCAAATGATCAAAGCGATATTAGGGCTCATGTAACTCGCATGAGAACGACACATAAGAACGACGCATGGTGCAGCATTTAAATCAATCTGTGTTCTCACTAACGGATATATGGAACTAGATTTTCAGCTTTAATACTGCAAGTTGTATACAAAGATCTTTTTCATCTGTTATTAAATTTGTTCACTGAAATGAGATAATTCGTATAAAATAAATACAAAGTAAATCACATCGAATTTCATTAATTACATTTTTCATTAACTTTCTCATTAATTTCACCAAGTTTCTTATTAATTTCATTAAGTTTCAAATTAATTTCATTTTTCATTTGGTGAATTGGCTCATTTTTAACAGACGTCAATTTGCAAAAAAAAAAAACACTATCTTCAGGATGATTTACTCTTGCAGCGTGAGAGAAATTGCACGCGTTTTGGATTATACGTATTGATTTACATATTCATAAGTTATTACTGGTTTATGAGTTATGATTTGAATTACATTCTGAACAATGAACACATGGCTTACATTTTTTATTTTTCAACGTTTGTTTGCATACTTTAATCTTCTCTATCTTTTTTTTAATGTTTTCATTTCTTTCTACATTTTTAAACCTTTCATTCAAAATTATTTCTTTACATTTCGTATGTAGTTTTTATGTGTTTTCTGGTCTTTCCACATCTATTGGCTCCACGCCCATTGGATGAGCGTAGTTGGAGTAATAAATACATAAATATATAAATACGTTTTGCTTAAAAATTTGCATATAAAAAAATTGACTAATAAAGCATATTTGTACTTTTACTTGCTTTTCACTATTAGTGTAATTAAAAAAACAGCATCTGCTTTATTATTTTCAACAAGTTCTAATAAACATCAGCGAAACACATGAGTCATCTAACTGAAAATTGCATAAATATTCCAAAAATACTAATGGAAAGTAGACATGACACATTATGGATAATCTGTATTCCACGATGTGCAAAAGCTATAAATTCTTAGAAATGCAATTTTAAATATTGGATCCCGTTACAATAATTTCCACAAAACCTACTAAAAATCAAAATCAAAATGAGAAATATTCATATTTAAAAGTACGTCCCTCGTAATACAAGCAATTATTAAAAAATATATTTTACACATTTTCAATATATATATATATATAAGTAATATTTGCTTTTAATCTCCACTTCTTTCCAAAATAGCAGTTGATGTAAAATCCACTCATTTTAAAGAGAACATTTTTAGTGTTTAAAAAAATCCTACTCCCATCAGCGGCATGGGTTAAAAAGAAATGGAAAGACATTTATATTTCTTTCCTCCTTTATTGGAATACAATCAAATGGGACTTGTTTTCTTTTTTTTCTACTTGAAGAAACAAACGCTGTAGTTAATGGGACTTTGCGGTAGTATTACTGTTTCTATTAGTAAAAGAGTGTTTATGACACGTATATAAAAGAACATAAAATCCATATGTTATCCAATACATTTTTTATATAGAGTTTTATGATATATATAGCGAGTTATAAACATCATTTGGTAAAAATTATCAAAATAATTACCGACAATAGATACGATATACACCGACAATAGATACCGAATTTAGATACTTTAGTCTCCAAAAGTTGCCACATCTGCGACATTTCGCCAAATTAGTCTTCAATATCGCCAAATTTATCATCATAGCCAAGTGATCTTAACCTTCTCGCAATGTTAATTGATGACAAAATATATATTGAATACAGAGGAAAATATATCATTATTTGTAATAATATGTTTTACGTTAATTAACATGGAATTTTTAGCATGAAGATTTGTTTAATTGATAACATACTTTAAGGAAGTATCTTATCAATTAACTTATAGATGTAGACATCGTGGTCATGAATCGACAACACCGATTACAGAATGTGATTTCAAGAGAAGTTCTGATACAACGCAAGGTAAGATGCAGTAAATTAGCTTATTAATAGCATACTTTGCTCTTGATTATTTAATATTTTGCATATGTATATTTATTGTAAAGTAAGAGATGTCAGCATGATCTGTTATTAATATGGCGAATTAAATTATATATGGAGTCCATCTTGTCTCAAAATCGTGATTTTTATGTTCTTTTTAATTCATATTGAATGTTGTATCCATCCTAAAACCACTTTATTTTTGCTTAAATTCTGTGCATCTACATACTGAAACAACGCAATTACAATATTTTTGAGTTTAAATGATCATCCAAATTGGATTATTTCTACAACGAAGCCTATTTCTCACTTATGTAATATGTAAACAGCAAAATATGTAGAATGAGTTTTGTTAAAATTGCTGTATTTCTTTAACACAAAATCATTTAGCCCATGGAGTCAGCATAGCTAATATGAATGAAATATTCATTGATTTTACAAAGAGAAGGACGATTTTTTTCGATGAAGTTTTAAGCATAGAGTTTAAATACTTGTAGCTCCATGGTCTTAATTTTTAAATAAAATATATTATTATAGTATTGTGATGAATGAAATGAATGCAAAAATGTTATGAATGAAATTCTGTTTTTATAGAGAGATCCAGGCGTGTTACTTTTTCTATGACGTCATTTGAATGAATTTCAGTTGTTTTCGATGAAGTTTTCAAATACAATAAATTATCATAGTATTATGATAATTCTAAAATTATTACCGAGGAATGTATCACATTTTAGAGATGTTTAAACCAGACAATTTATATGCCAATGCCATCATTTGAATGAAGTGCATTTTTTTCGATGAAGGTTTAAGTTTTCAAATATAATAAATTAATGTAGTCTTGTGATAAGTTTTAAAATACTACCGAGGAGTGTATTGTATTTTAGACTTGGTTAAATAAAATTGCATTGAAGTTGGAAAGTGTTTCATAATCAATGCTTTAAGCATGATGGATCTTTCTTGTTTTAAACTTAATTAGTTTTTCAATGACAAGTAGGATAACATACTAAACTACACTAGCATATTCCATATAGTAAGTTTGATTTAAATTCCATTTATTAATATATGAACTCAACTAATTAATAAGGCATGCGTATTTATATACATATATACATTGTATCAGCGTCTATTCCAGTTTTTTTATCTTCTATTTTTATTTAAATATCTCCGAAAGAACTTTAATTAAAGACCTAATGTGCTCCTGGAGATTTTACTTACATATATTAACATGCTCAGAGATAAGTGGAAGATATCACATTGTATAAACTCCTTGCTGCTTTAATCCTTGTCGGAATGGCAAAACACGGTAGTTATTCTGAGATTCCTTCTATTCAAATACTCTCATGCGGTAAGAAGCAGATACCTTCCCTAAATTTACTGGAATTAAATTAACTTTAGTAAAGAATTCTCTAGTTATCTGTTAAGCAAAGTGTGTTTATATATACATATATACTTTGTAAATAAGTAAATTGACTATTGGATTCATCTCATCAATTGCAACGTCATTACTTATATAATATATATATATATATATATATATATATATATATATGTGTGTGTGTGTATATATATATATATGTGTATATATATATATATATATATATATATATATATGTATATATATATATATATATGTATATATATATATATATATGTATATATATATATATATATATATATATATATATATATATATATATATATATATATATATATATATATACATATATATGTATATACATATATATGTATATAATATATATATACATATATATATATATATTATAAGTAATGGCGTTGCAATTGATGAACTGAACCGGTAGCGGGAAGGGGGGTTTCACCTGACAGGTGGGGGTATTCCGGCGATGATTTCTTAACGATGAAAGGCCGCAAAGTTGTTATGGTTTGAAAGTTTTTATAAAAACTTCGAATTAAGGAAGTTGTACTACGAATTATCCACGATTTTTAAACATTGATTTAATACAAAGTTCAAGGGACGAAGAGAGAATTAACGACGATTTAGAATTAGAGACGTTCGGATCAAACGACCGCGATTGAAATATATATATTCTGAATATATTTTCCGAACCTGTTCAGAATATATATTCCGAACCTGTTCGGAATATATATTCCGAACCTGCATCATTACTTATAAATGTATAAATATTTGTATTGCAATTTTTAGTTTTATACTTATTTTAACCTCCATGTAGACACTTATAATATTGTTATTCTCATAAAAATTGTGATATGGTCGAACCATTAAAAATAATTTTTGCATATAGCTCCGCAGCTTAGTGAATAAAAATGAAGTCGAAATTAACGTACCCATCCCGTTACATTAACATAATGATGCATAGAGTCAATGCCTGATGATTAAAAAATCCACTGATTTAAAGTCTATTGAATTGTTATATGGACTATCTACAGACAACTATTGTCGATCAAAATGCTACAAAAGCCCTTATATAAAATAAATTTAGCCACTTTTAAAATATGCAGCAATATTACAAAACGCATCTATACAATTTACATATATAAAATAGCAATGATTTCTTCATTAAAATTACTATGTGTATCCAAAATAGAACGTAATGTTAAATTTACTCATTTTGTTGAACCAGAAATTTTCTTAAATCTTTCTTTTAACAAAATAAATTCCACTCCCATAGATGTTACTGCTTTTAATAAATTGAAAACATTTTATTTTTTCTTCTTTATTGGAATACCATTAAATCGGCCTGATTTTTTTCACAACAAAAAAAAATAGATTCTCTTAATGAGACTTTGCAGCAGTCATTTCTGTGAAAGAAGTGTTTATGGCAGATATATCAAAAGGACATGAAATCCACATGTTTTGTTAATGTTTCACTTTTGTGGATCTTGTGATGAAAGTAAAAACTAATCATTGACATTAAATGATTAAAGTAGTTCAAATTGTTACTAAAAGAAGAAACAAAATCTAATGTGGTCAAATAATTCCTCCTGCAGGCTCAATTTATATACATTTATATGTGTAGTGTTAAAATAATGCGACATTGTCACCATTATGTGGTCAATATTTATTATTCAAACATAAACATATATAGAGCTACTAATTCTTCTTCTTCGACTCAGACCGTCCGACCTACCAGAAAGGTGTAAGGTATCTGTTTGGACGGCCGGGAAGTGCCACCCAATTTAGACCGGAATCCAGTGGGGGAGGCATCCACAGGGACCGTACCCTCCTTCCCCTACCACCAACCTCTCGGAAGGACTTATGGAACCGCATGTTTAACGTGATCGTACTCCGCGTGAACACAGCGGCAGTTTGGACAGCGGCGGGAATCGAACCCGGGACTACCGAGTGCAACCTCCGCGCGCTAACCACAGGGTTACCGCGCCCTAGAGCTACTAATTGGAATTGATACAAAATTAGGTTATCGTCAACATTTAGTATAAAGCGCATTATGTATGCGCATTAGTATAAAGCCAACTATATCACGCCGATTATCTGAGGCGTCAAAAATAATTACTGTACCGCTGTAAAGAAAATTTTTCATTAGACGGGGAAATCATTGATTACATAATTTTTCAACTCCCTTTATTACTATTAAAAATTTCTTTATTTACAGAAATTTAATACATCATATAGAGGGAAGGGAAGTCAACAAATCATCAGCGTAATGAGCAGATTTCTTAACTGACGAAACCAATTTAACATAACTTAATAATTTGTAAAATCTAACTTTCAAACAATAAATTGTTAGAAAATCCGTACCCTGTGTCTGACCGATAATAATAAAGTTTGACATTCTTGATCGTTTTCTGAGCTCACATTACGCGCAATTTTATTTTTGACTGTACTATCATATAAGGTCGTAACGGCATCTCAGTTGTGCAATCATCTTCTCAGGTCAAATTTTGTGGATTGAATCGTCGAATAAAAAGCATAGTTATAAGTAATCGTTGGGAAGGTCGCCTGTTCAGAACATCGTAGAAGTTTTCTAGCCTGATAGTCTTATGGTTAGATGGTCTGATCAGAAATTCTTCTACACCCTCTTTAAGGCGGACTTACCTACTTTCGTTTCATTTCTGTGAGATAGGCAAGCCCAAATGGTTGACCTAAAGGTCGTTAAGTCGTTATTATTTCTGACTAGCCTGAAAAGATACTCACCTAGGATGGATAATTTCATAGCATCTAGGGAATCATAAATTATTTAATTACATAATGTCAGTCATCATCTTCAGTCATGTGATTCCGTTGTATTTTGCAATTTTTTTTCCATTTTACCAACAATCTGGCATTCAGCACAAGATAATTTTTGTCTCGATTTTCATATTTGGAAAACTGCTAATTCTAGCATTATATACATTCTTTATATAAATGCATTTCCGTTCCATAAATATTTAATTCAATCTATGTTGAATCTTGAGGTTAAAATAAATTAGCTTTTCATATAACTTACTTAACACATTTTAATCACATTCCCAATTCTCAATACTTTAAAAACTGAAATACATCTAGTAGTATTCTAAAAAAATTGAATTTTTTGAAATTATTTTGTCATCGAAAAGTGCGTATAAAACAAGCATTTAATACATTAAATTATATTCATTCTTTTCTTTCATTTTTTGTCTGACTTTTTTGGTCCATTTAAAAAAGGACAGTTTTACTTTTACCAACTATACCAAAAACTCATCAGTACTAGAGCAGATAATTTATAGAATGGACATTCCTTGCAGACATACAGCAATGTTACCGTAAAACAGTTATTCGTCTTCTGTGGTGAACCTAAAATTCCCAAATTACAATCTTGGATCTAATTCCAAATTTTTTTCTGCACTTTACTATGAAATGTAGGGATAAGAAAACTTTCAACCTTTTTCTGACTTTGTCTAAAGTTTTCAAATTATTTTTTCTCCTTGACATCTATCTGTAATCTGTCAGTGTGCATAGCATCTCTCATACAAACTGATAAAATCTAACAAAAGTTGATATAATTATTTCAATCAGGACTTTTGGTTTTAGAAGCGTTTTGGTTTTGAAGGTGAGTGGCCCGTAAGAACACCCTCAATTCTATAAATATTTTTGTTAAATCGAGAAAAGTTTATAAATATATAATTAGGTTCCAAATGTTACGAAAGTATGTATTTTACATTTTAAAAAAAATTATGGTTCGTTTTGTAACTATGTTGTCTTATACCATGAAATCAAAATTAGTTTATTTGTAGACCGTCCGACCTACCAGATAGGTGTAAGGTAACTGTTTGGACGGCCGGGCAGTGCCGCCCAATTTAGACCGGAATCCAGTAGTGGAGGCATCCACAGGGACTGTAAACTCCTTCCCCTACCACCAACCTCTCGGAAGGACTTACGGACCCACATGTTTAACCTAATCGTACTCCGTGTGAACACGGCGGCAGTTTTGGCAGTGGCTGGAATCGAACCCGGGCCTACCGAGTGCAATTCTAGCGCGCGAACCACTGGGCATTTTAGCGTGTCGTCTGTGTGTGTGTGTGTGTGTTTGTGTGTGTGTATGTGTGTGTGTGTGTGTGCGTGTGTTTGTGTGTGTGTGTGTGTGTGTGCGCGCGCACGTACCTGTGCATATGTCTCTGAAATTTATGTATCTATTGTAGCTGAAAAATTATGCAGCGAAATTTCACAACATTTGGTATATGAGTCACTTATAGACTACCGTTGTACCGATTTAATTTTGGTACAATTTGTAAAAATAGAGTTTGCTACGAAATGGCCAGCAAATGGTTTTTTCTACAGAATAGCTTTAAAAAATCATAAGGAATAAACGACTAAATATTCTTAAATCCTAGTTTTATGCTTAATTTTCCTAATAAAATAATAGCAACCCCATTTCTCTAGAGCAAACCATTCTCGAGGTATTTCAATTTGATTGCCATTCTTGCAACATCCGCATTTGAATATACATTCAGTCGCCAAATGAAAACGAAAATTGTCTAAAACTTCAAATGTAGCGCAATATTAAATACATATATCTTTTATTTTGTGTGATTAATCTCATATTTGTGTTATTAAACTCAATTATATGTATTATGAAAGAGAGCAAGAAAAATGAATTTAAATCTGTAGGTAAAGTGACATGCTGCCCACATCAGATTTTTTTATACGTTGATAGCTGCTTCTGAATAAAGATTGCCTTACAATGTAATCTCTTTCAGAATTATATTAACGTTGTTTGTAAAGTTTAATGAAAAAATCTTGAAAAGGATTTTTTATATCAATATGTTGAATTGATTTTAATTGTATCGTATCAATTTTTTTAATCGGTAGATTCTATTTCTCAGTTATTTTTTATTTCAAGCTTTTGTCACGTGAACAAAGTGGTAGACCAAGGGATAACACGAAATCAATAAGTTTTTTGGACAAGTATTTTCCTTGGATCGGATTACATTTTTTCTCTCCTAGGTAGAAATTCGAGAAAGTTTACAGGATATTTCTTTTCGATTGTATTTGACATCTGAAGTACTGTACTACTTTATCTTAACTGACGTCAAGCTTCAGTTTCAGATTTGATGTTTTATTTTTTAACACTTTGCAACAAAGTTGAAAAGTGTTTATGACTTTGTTCATTCTGTCTGTCTGTCTGTCTATCTGCCCGTTAGCTCGATAACTGCCGTAAAAATGACTTTATCAAAATAAAATTTTAGTATGTTGTTCAGACGGTCTGTAGAACCTATGGGAATATAAATGAATAATATCACCCAATTAGTTTTGGATTGAACCCGAGTTGAAAAAATGAAATACATTGAGCCTTATGGGACCTAATTTTTCAAACATTTTTTAAGCGGATTTAAAATTCACAAATTGCTTCGAAAATTTTAGGTAATATTCAAATTGTTCCATAAAATATATGCAGTAGTTTTTTAAATAAAAATTAAAATAATAATAACACCTCTTATATGAAGCGATCACGTGACCATGATATGAAAAGATCACGTGACCCAATTCAAAATGATATATGGCATCCATCTTGTCTCAAAATCGTGATTTTTAAAGTTTTTTTTAATTCATATTGAGTGTTGTATCCGTCCTAAAACCACTTTACTTTTGCATAAATTCTGTGCATCTACATACTGAAACAACGCAATTACAATATATTTGAGTTTAAATGCTCATCCAAATTTGATTATTTCTACAACGAAGCCTATTTTTCACCTATGTAAAATGTAAACAGCAAAATATGTAGAATGAGTTGTATTAGAATTGCTATATTTCTTTAACATAAAATCATTTAGTTCATGGAGTCTGCATAGCTGATATTAATCAAATATTCATAGATTTTACTCTGAGAAGGACGATTTTTTTCGGTGAAGTTTTACGCATAGAGTTTAATTACGTGTCGTTCCATGGTCTTAATTTTAAAATAAAATAAATTATTATAGTATTCTGATGAATGACATGAATGGAAAATTATTTATGAATGAAATGCTGCTTTTATAGAGAGAGCCAGGCGTGTTATTTTTTCTATGACGTCATTTGAATGAATTTCAGTTGTTTTCGATGAAGTTTTCAAATATAATAAATTATCGTAGTATTATGATAATTCTAAAATTATTACCGAGGAATGTATCACATTTTAGAGATGTTTAAACCAGACAATTTAGATGTCAATGCCATCATTTGAATGAAGTTCATTTTTTTCGATGAAGGTTTAAGTTTTCAAATATAATAAATTAATGTAGTATTGTGATAAGTTTTAAAATATTACCGAGGAATGTATTGCATTTTAGACATGTTTAAATAAAATTGCATTGAAGATGGAAAGTGTTTCATAATCAATGCTTTAAGCATGATTGAACTTTCCTGTTTTTTATATTTATGTAGGCTCCATTTCCATTAGGAATTCCATAAGAATTTCGTCTCAATAGTTTACTGGACAAAACCTGATACAGTTAAAAAATCTGTAGTTCGTGTCTCTGTTAAAGGTTCTTTAATATAAGTTTGGGTCATGAACCCTTCCACCAATCATAAAGAGCTTAGCATTTCGTCATGAGCTTAGCATTTCGTCATGAGCTTAGCATTCCGTCATGAGCTTAGCATTTGGTTATTCATAACGCCACGGACCAGGAGAATTGTTGTCAAACCACTGCAAGTTTTCCCATTATTGCAGTTAAAAATTGTTTTCTAATTTTGAAGTGGCAATATCCAGCCGTAAACAACATGCCCAGAGAGTTTTAATTGTGCTGTCTACACCTTCTTCAGTGACGTACAAAGACGTCCACGTTTTTTTCTCGGTCTCTGCCGGGGACACTTAAATATCCTTGGTCTCTTTCGAGAGCCCGAAAACAAAATTCATGCGTTTGCAATCCCCGTGATAGCATAGGCGCAGAGCCAGAATAAAAAAAAACGAAGTCAGTCTTGACCGGTATGAACACCCCTTGTCCTGTTGGGACTTTATAATGGAATGTGTGTTACATAAATGCTTCGCCATTTAACCGATAGAATACAAATAGTTAAGCTGAGGAACCTCTAACAGTATTAAAGACAAATTCTACGCCACAAAGTTAAATTGGACAGATTAGTGGGTTTTTCTGAATGGTTATTTATGAAATTGAACTCTGCCAATTTTTAACGAATGTAAGCAATCCGACAAGTCAGCGAGCCTAAAAATCACCCATAGGCTCATATCAAAGTGATTTTAACGAATCAGGGGGCCATTTTTTAAAAACAAATTATCTGAAAACACGATCCCCATACTTGGCCTTCTAGTTCGTCATTAGACCCTACCCCCCTACGAAAGCGCATGCCATGTATAATACATTCAATAACGATTACTCCACGCCATGAAAAACTGTACACCCAGTGCACCACAAATGCAATCTGCATAGATGGTTCACAAAATACATCTTTAAATTTTCTTTATAAAATAGCATACGAAGGCTCATGAATAATTATTGCAGTAAAATGGAATCTAGTCTTTCAAAATTTAATGTAAAAACCACCGATTTTAATTTCTTAGAAAACTTTCCTATTCAATATTTTAATAGTTGTTTGAACGACCATTTACCACCCTTATTCTCATGCAACAGCTGCCTGCTATAGAAGCTTCATTTTTTGTGACAATAAATTTGAAGATCAAGTGCTAAGAAATCGATTTGTGGGGGCGGGATTTATTTATTTATTTATTTTTGTAATAAAGCAAAAAACAATTTGAACTGTTCGAATGTTTTGGGTACATGCTAAGACATTTACCCTCCATTATAAAAGTCGCGACATCATATATTGAAAATTATAATATATAAATAACGTAATAAAATTGTAATATATAATTATATATAAAAATAAATAATGTACAGGCATAAATACACGTTCAAAAGACGTTTTAAAAATATAGATAAAATGAATAAACATCAAAGGGAGTGGTTTACTGACTTATTTCTGTAAAACAAAATTTAGAACAACCTAAATAGTTAAGCATACCTTTATTATTAGGTATTTATTTTATTGTTTCCGGTCATGTCAAAACAAAAGAACACTAAATTCCACTTCCAGAATTATTATGTGATATAATTTGTAGAAGGTGAAGTAAAATCAAGGTTTTTTTCCATATTAACGTATAGAATGGACTTTAATTCTTCTATACATTTCCTGAAAGAGGATATTTTCTTCGCCACTTTTTTTCATTCCAAACTTTTGTCACGTGAACAAAGTGGTAGACCAAAGGATAATGTAAATCAATAAGTTTTTCGGCTGACGATTTTCCATGGATCAAATTAACTTTCTTTATTCTCTAAGGTGGAAATTTAAGAAAGTTTACTGGATTTATTTTTCGACAGTGTTTGACATCTAAAAACTTGTGGTACCTTATGTCGACTGATATCTAGCTGTAGTTCGATATTCTTAGAATTATATTTTTCGTAAGATCTATTTTTTATTATAATCATCATGAGTTAAAATGTCTATAGGTTCCCTTTGCTTCAGCTAGTATTTGAGAAGAGTTTCTAATATATTTTAATATAAATAGTTTCTAAGTAATTAGATCTGAAACAAGTATGCAAAAAAATGGAATAAGATGTCAACTCAGCTTAGAAATCACAGTTTTCTAATTTAGTAAAAATTGAGTTTGTATCTTGAAAAAGTGAGTCATTTTTCCAAAAGCAGCTAATACCATTACATAATTGTTAGTAGTAGAAGAAGTTAGTAGTAGAAGTTGATTCTGTTCTACTAACAAACATTTTTATTCAACTGTTTTTAACACTTTACAACATAGTTGAAAAGTATTTATGACTTTGTTCATTCTGTCTGTCTGTTTGTCTGTTTGTCTGTCCGTTAGCACGATGACTGCAGTAAAAATGACTTTATTAACATTAAATGTTAGTATGTTGTTAGCACTTTACATTCTGTTGCTTTTCGAACACAGTTTATTCAGTGTAATTGAGGCATATATATTCAATTGAGGCAATTACCTTTCCTTCAATGATTGAAATGTACACTACAACGGTGCATTTTATTGAATGTGTCCATTGAACAAAATGATTTGGCATCATACAGAACGAAAACAGAAACAGATTTCGTTGAATAAAACATCTTGTCTTCAGTATCGGGAGTATATTTTCTATTCTGGTGTAGATCATTGGCATAAGGTCAGGCGGAATTATGTCACAGGCACTTTATATATATATATATATATATATATATATATATATTCATTGGGACATTGTTACGTTATAAGAATGTATTTAATCATCGTGACAACAGATAGAAACTGATGTAGGTTGCGTCAACATCCTGTATGATATATATGGAAAATAAGAAATATGAGTTTGTTATACTGTCACAAATCTATAATATTACACTCCGTAGAGTATTTATTTATTTATTTTCATTATCCCTATAATAGGTTTTTTAACGTGCAGTAGAGCAATTTGTGCAGTACGAAAGTGAAATTTGTGCAGTGTGAAAAAACGGCGTTTAATTCAAAAAATTTTCGGTGTTGCTGGTTAAATTTAGAAGATATATTTTTAATGGCCTGATTTGTTTATTCTAATGACAATAAATGCTTACTTTAAATAAAAATATTAGTATTGAGAGAATGTTCGTGTATATTAAACCCTTCAACTTATGTTCAACTTACATTGTTCAACTTTTATAACATATGGCTTAACATTTTCCATCAAAATATTTTTGCTGCTGTTGAAAATTCTTTTAGTAATATTTACGCATTACCTATTATTACAGTTACCAATTTCATTAAGTATCAATATTTGTTCATTTTTTAAATATTTTTTTTAATTTGGTAAATTTTAAACATATTGTATAATCATTAGCGCTCCTTGGACAATTCTGTATTAGAGGTTACATTCCATGACCAAGTTATTTAAAGAAGGCTGGTATTCACACTACGATATGAAAATATTAGGATATTTTAAAAAATGTAAAGGCTATATTTAAAAATATCAAATTTTCAAATAAACTCCTGTTTGTAAAAATCACAACCCCATGAAGAAATCATCAGAAATGATTAAAATTTATTCCAGAAAACACTTTCTACATCGACCTAGACCGTCCAACCTACCAGAAATGTATATCACAAACGACCTGTATTGATACAAATAAACGATTAAATTTACAAAACATAAAACACAATATTACATGCCGCAAATCAGTATTTGGTGAAGCCATCACGCTTGCAATGAATGCTTCTATATGACGTGGCATCAAATTAAACAGACTTTGAATTTGTACCTGAAGAAGAGCATTCCAGATTGCTTCTATCCGAACCTAAAGTTCAGCCACATTAGCTACGGGACGAGCGTCACGAGCGAGATGTCGACCGACGAAATACCAGACATGTTCAGTAAGCAACATTTCTAGTGGATAGGAAGTAGCTACGTATGTTGTGCTGAAAAGAAGACTTGAAGATTCCTAACAACATATGAACGGGCATCGTCCTGTTGACATACAGCTCCAATAATGCGTTGAAGGAAGGGTACGACTGCGGGCTCCAGAACTTCTCTGATGTACCGATTGCTGGTGGGATTACCCGCAACTCTTAGCAGCTGAAATCGTCCAAGGCGCCCCAGACCATCACGTTTGACGTTCATCCAGTATGACGTTGGATAACGCCTTCCGAAAGCTGGCGTTCAATGGTATAGCGTCTAACGTGGATACGGCCATCACTCTACCCCAAATTAAAGCGGATTCATCGAAAAAGACGACTTGTTTCCTATCGTCACAGCAGAATATATGTTGCCCATTGTAGCCGCAGGAGTCCATGCTTTTGCTTCAGGGGAATCCTGTACAAAATTTCTTAATACAGTCCACGGTGCAGCAGACGTCGATGAATTGTTGTAGCAGACAATGACTCACCCGTGACAGTGCTAAGACGTTCTGACAACTGTCGAGATGAAGATGTACGGTCCATCACTGCCATATGGATGAAATGTATATCATCCTGTATGGACGTAACATTTCGTCGTCCACTGCCGGATTTGCAACTCGTTCGGTTCTCCCCAGTCCACTGCGTCCACATTCGCATCACTGTCGTGGCATTGCGCTCCATTCGAGCTGCTATGAAACCCCCCTTCACGGAAGCCGATCATTTGTTCCCGTTCAAACTCCGTAATTTGCTCATCTGGCGCCCTTTGTCGTCGTAGAGGCATAGTGATTTCTCATGTTTACCGCTGGCAGACAAGCGTAGACTATTTTTAACGTCCCGATGCATTTATACGGCTAAAACAGCAGTTCATAGGGTACTGCTCAACCCACGTTTGCGCGGTGACTCTAATTATTTGCATAGCACACCCTAGTTTGCATTTGCTGTAAGTTCCAGCTCAATCGGTGTGATTCCTTCATGGTAATGCAGTTTTTACAAACATCAGTTTAATTTAAGCTGAGGAACACATAACCCTCACACCAAATTTATATTATTTATATGCTGTTAACAGTGTTAGCTAGTGCAGTACAACAGTTTCCTTAGAAAAATTCTCGCCGTACAATGGGAAAGTATTATTTATTCTACCCGACTCTCAGATGTATGTGAACTTACATATTTGGGCAAAACTGAACATATGTCACCCGTATTGTTATGATGACTGCTCGGCTCTCGGTGAGCCAGTGAAAACGACATCCCTCGATCATATTGAGATAATCAAATGAAGTATGAGACTGTTATTTTAATAGATAATCATCAATTGCCAAAAAATTGCATAAGTATAATTCAAGTTTAATATCTATTCAATATACACTGAGTGAGTGACTGACTGAGTGAGTAAGTGAGTGAAGAGGTAATATATCAAAATTATCGAGCACTTTCACCCTAGTTAGTATCTCGGTTTTTGGGTCTCATTTAAGCCGTCGCAACTTCCAGGTTGAAAACCAAATTTAGCATTTTGAAAATTCGAATTAGGGGGTGACGATGCAAAGAAATAACTAAAATATTTAGATCCGCCTACTCAAGTGATCGAACACTTCAGCTCGAACCAGAATTTCACAGTTTTCAGATTAATGAAGAAATAAAAAATTTCGAAAATTCGAAGTAAGAGTGACTATACAAAGCAATTTTCGAAAAGTTTACGCCACTTTTCCACTCAAAAAAAAAGTCTGATGTGGGCAGCACATGACTTTCCTTATATAATTCAATGAATTTACTACTTTTACAGTAAAATAAATTGATTATTCTTATAGTACATATTTATATTCTTTCCAAGATATTGAATTTTCGTCAATTAGTCGTCACTCTCATTGATTTAACGTCATTTTTATCCATTTAGCGAGTTTTTCGTTAATTTAACAACATTTAAAAAAGTCGCTAAGTTGGCGACATTCCACCAAATTTGTTAATAAAATTTCGCCAAGCGTTATGGACGGAGAAATAATTTTATCTTACAGCAGATAAATGAATATTGGTGTTCAAATAGAAAAGTATTACTCAAAGTATCTTTTTTCATGAATGGAGCGGGCTAGATCCACGACAATGATGTCACCAAATTTATCGCATATTATTACATATGAAAAGTGAACATGTTTCTCAATAGGAAATATTATCTTTTATTTTATATAATTTTTTGATAATTGTTTTGAAAAATGTACAATATTTCAAGAACAGTCCATGTTAGCGTTCTAAAACTTATGTCAATCGTTTTCTAATGAAAAGTTACATAAAAAATGTCTACTTGTGTAACTTTATTAGGCGTTTTTACTTTTTGGGGAGTTTTTCAAAATTTCACTCGAAAATTTAAGGGGGTTCTGAACATCCGATGAGTATAAAAACAATAAGCTTCCAGAATTCACGGATTGTAATTGTTGTACCAAATTTCTTTCCATTCGATCCATTCGTTCGTCAGTTATCGTCTCCACAGACTCACTGACGCACACACACACACACTCACACACACACACACACAGACAGACATCACCTCAAAAATGTCCGATTCATGATCAGGGATTCTTAAAACGTGCTCTCCCTCGAAACCTCGAATTCGAATTTTAGACCCCGTCACAATACTTTCCTTATGCATTATTGTATATAAGGAAAGTAATAATAAATACATAATTTGATATTCTTTCGATGCCAGCAATGAGTTAACCAGACTGATTAACTTGTTATTTTAGTAAGATGTCTGTGCAGTCTGTAGCGCTAATTCTAAGGGATCGATCATGAAATTTGGTACTTCTCGACTTAACCAGTTGAACCCCGGCGTTATTTATATATATTTTTTTTAATTTCGAATGTTTTGTTGTTTAGTTATTTTATTTTTCAGTCCGATTCACAACGATTTTGGCCGATATGCACGCAAATCGGTACCTTAGCGACCGAAAATATTATCGCAGAATCTCGATCTTGACACCATCGGAAATATCAAAAAATTATCTTTTAAACAAACTGTGAATGGAATCCATACAATTATTAGCCGATTTTAGTAATTTTCTTTTTAAAGTATAAGCGTTTCGTGCTTTTTAAACCTGTCCTATTTTTTGTACGATATAAAGAAATCGACAAGCTATCCAACTTTTATAGTGTAACGTCAGCTCCTAAATACATCACAGACTACTTCAGAAAAAAGTAAATAAACCCATCTGTTGATTAATTATAAATTTTTTAACTGCGCCAGGTCTTAGATTCTTTTATGAACCCAGCGTTTCCCGATTACGGCGCAAACCCTTTTCAGGAGTTCATCTACCTATTGAGAACCACGCCCAGGTACGGGAAACCTAACCGTGCTCACAAATTCACCCAGGAATTCTCTGTTAGTTCCTGTGTAGTATTTATCTGTTAGCATTTTTTTAATTTGCATTTTAAATCCTGGGCAACGGCGAGTACATTTTCTAATCAACAATATTTATTAATTGTGTAGGCGTTATATTTAGTAGCTACTAGCGATTGAAAACACGCCAAGCACGGTTGAAATTACTAATTATTAATAAAAATCAAATGACTCGATGTTTAACCCTTCAACACATACACTGCGTGAGTACACCATTGTGGTGAGTACGCCATTTGGAGGTGAAACTCCAGTATCTCACACAATAATGACGTACATGTACAGTGACTCCACCTGGCTTCTCTTCATGCTTAATGTAATGTGATTAATTACAGTAAAAAAAATGCACACGCTTAGTATATTTATTCATTATCTAAGATTAAAATTGAATATATTTTTTTAAAAGTACGCAACTGAACTCCAAAAAGGAAATTAAGGAAATCAATCAAGGAAATTAAGGAAAACCCAAATATAAATATGGAAAACGGCAATATGAAGAGAAAAACTCATTAGCTTACTGAATACGCCATGTGACTATACACATCAGGGAGTAGCAGACCTAACCCGGGTATGACTGATTTTTTTTTTACATGGATCTGCGCATGTGATGCCACGGAAATGTCAGCAAGCAATCGCATTTTGTTCTCGGACTCTCTGATGAGACCTCACAAATAAAAATCTCTACGCAGATTGCTTACGTCTGGATATTGCCCCTTCACAATTAAGAAATGATTTTTATTTCTAGTAATTAGAAAAATTTCTGTGTTTTGGCAACGACTCTCAAAATCCTCCGTGGTAAGCTCGTCAATATCAGGCTGACAATGGTTAAATAGATACAGATTTAACACCATTTCAAACGGATACTCACATGCCTTGTCAAGACATTAGAAATATAATTTTTCCACAAAAACAGTGATATCGCGTGAAATATATGAGACACTTGCATAAAATTTGATGTGTCATGCAATTTAGTATGTTTAGTGCATAAGCAGGCTTGAAATTGCAACACTGTTGTTATACAAAATTAAAATGTGTTTGTTTGTTGATAAAGTCATGTATTGGAGTCATCATATAGTTTAGTATTCATAGATCTTATTGCTAATTACTTGTAACTAAATAATGCCCTACTTTTGTTTTTGGAATTGCCTTGATTTATTTTTCAACCATAATACTTAAATCATTATTCTCTTACAAATGTACAAAACTTGTCTTGATAATATGCCTGTTGTAATGTTTATTTTAATGAAATATCGATACATAAACTTTTATTTTTTCAATTCTCTCGAATTGCAAAGAATCGAGGCAGCTAACCGGTTCTAAAATTAAAGTAAATTGGTCCCAAAAACAGTTAAAAACATTTCAACATGATTGGACATCAGCAATTGCTATTTTTTTATGTAGAATGGGAGATGGATCCTCGTTAAAAATTATTGATTCTTTTATTAGGCTCATCCAAGGAAACCTTTTTAACGAGTTTGTTAAGAGGTATTGAAGTTTTTCAAGGCAGTAAAAAATGTACTTATAATAAAATATGTTGCTCATTTTCTTAGTTTGGGGATCATTATATTATTTTTGTAAGTTTCTGTTCTTCTCTCTGTATTAAAAAAATTCCTGCGAATTTTTCCTCCTACATATTAAATAAACATACAATTGCAACAACATAACAAATGCAGAATTTTCACATATAATACCATATGAATTCGTAGGTGTGTAGAACATGAGTATAATTTTATTTTAAACTTTAAATATTTATTAATAAAATTTAGCATTGCCCGTATGGTCAAACATTTAATTGTTTGAGCCCAATTCCAACTTCTCTGTGATTGGTTGTCGACAGAAACGTCACAAAGATGACCGAAGACTGAATTCAAACAAAATTGAAGCTCTTAAAGCATTACAAGTAAGAACTTGTAATTCATCATATATTTGAACCGAATACCATGTGTATAACTCGGTGGATATTAAATACCGTTATATTTCAGTTACAAAAATAGTTTTTATTCTTGAACTTCCAATGAGCAAGGCACCAAAATACTTCAAAGTCTACTTTCAGACATTGAGTTGTATTTAAAATCGAGTGATGAGTCGACCATCTGCCGTCTGTTTCAACCGCATCAGAAACTTTAGCAACGAGTATGGCAAAAGTGCACAATTTTCCTCGAAGCGTAATGTAAGAGAATAGGGAATATACTATATATAGTTCAGCAATTTATAATTTATTATTGATGAATATAGCTACGGATTCTTTTGCCATGAGTTTATTATTTTTCTAATCTGTTGCCATTGGTTAAGAATTTAAAGCTTTTTCTCCAGACTTTTATTTCTCAAAGAGTTTGGAAAGTAATATTTCTTCTATAAACTTTACTTGAAATTATTTATTATCCAACAGTTTTAAAATAAAGACATTTTACAATAAATTTGTAGTCTTTGTTGAAAATAGGTCTGAAGTACAGAATATTTCTACGTATTTAATTTTATTTTACCTTTCTATTTATTTTTGTCTCTATATATTCTGTACCCTGTTTTAGAACTAGGAAAATGTACTTATTACTTCTACTGATAATTAGGGATTTTTAATTTAGAATAATCAGTAAATCAAAGCTATCCACTAAGCCTTCTTCTTATGTCAAATGAGAATAGATGGGTTTTCCTAAACTAGGCATGATTCTTAAAGAATTATGACTCTTAAACAAATCAAACTTATTATCAAACTTTTTATCCAGAGGCGTTTCCTCTCCTTCTCTCTAACTCTAGGGTTATAACAATCGTAATTGTTATTGCCACGAAAAGTTTAATTACATTTCCCAAATTTTAACTGGATATTTATTAATTAGAAACGTTTCGCATCTAACTATAATTGCAAAGAACGATCGCAATTAATAATTGCATTACTATCGTTAACATAATGCAGTTACTCATTAATAATTACCTTATTGCGGTTAGCATATTTAGGAAGAACTTCAAAGGGCTCGGGAGAGTAGCTAGCAAGAGAGGATTGCTTGGTTCTGTAAAGGTAAATTTATTATACATAATCAAAGATTTATTTTACATAATCATAGCCTACGAATGTTCAATTTATGTAACTCTTGAAGAGGTGTGTCTTTTTATTTGTCTGAGTTTCTGTCTATGTCGCCTTTGTTAAAAATCGGAACTTCGAACAACGGCAAAACTTGCCACAAACGAGCTTTATGTTTTTGTTTAATTCTTCGCAGCGATATTTTTTTTGTAAATTCAAAAAAGTTTAAAAGCTGCGAATATTTAAAGAACAAAATTTTCGAGTTCAAATAAATTTTTTTCTGCTAGTGGTTTGTTTTTTTCCAATAGTGGTCCGTGAACGATATATTAAATCTACTTTACCTTGATGGAGAAACAACTGTCATCTAATGAAATTGATTTTTATTTATTGGTTTTCTAATATTTATAATTTAAAAGATACCGTTATACTTATATCATTAATAATATTGTGCTAAAATTTGACATAAATTGGATGAAATCTTGTTGAGATGGCAGTAATTTTATAAATTTTACTTCTTGGGCAAAGGAACTTTTTTCTTGACTTCAAGTATTTTCGTTTATTTTTGTTTATAGATTATAGCATATAAAGCATGTAAGATAGTTTTGTGTTGTAATCCTGACGATCTTAGGGTGTATCAAAGTAGAACGTATTTCTCAAATGTAATATAATTAGCATGGTCGCTCATAAAAAATAAACGGAAAGTTAGGATGATTTTAGTTCAAAACAAGTGATTTGAAAATTGAGTCCTGTTATTTGCATTTTTTATATATTCAAGTAGCTGACGCTTATTTTGGAGCGGGATAATGTTGGGCAATCTAGTTTTAAAGTAGGAATTTTCTAAGATACACCAAGGAAATGTCATAGATAGCTGATGCGGGCAGTAAAAGAACTACCACTTGCTTCAAAATGTGCATGAACATATTGAAAATTCTTGGATTCTATATTTAATAAAGTGTAGATTTCTATTGTCAGAAAAAGAAAAACGAATTTCAACCAACAAAGAAGCACTGTCAACGAATATATTTGAGTAAGCTACTACCATCTGCTGAACCTTAGTATTTGTTCCATAAGCAGCTCTTTGATCATACAGGCGATGCTATCAATGTCAACTATCAGACCCATACGCCCCACACGCGAACACACATACACAGAAACACCATTTCAAAAACGTTCGGTTCGAGTTCTGGGATACTTTAAACGTGCCATCAAAGACTCGAATTCGAATTTTAGGTTCAGTTACAATACGATCCCTATACAGTATACCATGTATGCAGAAAAAGCAATAAGCTATCCAAATGACATCTTGACGATTAATTTTACTGATTCACATTCGAGGTCTGTTGATTTGTTGCGTGCTTGAACCAAGAGAAAAAGTTTCATTTTTTTTTAATTTCTTTTCAAAGCTGATCTAAAAGTCCTAAAGAATAATTCTGACACGAAATGCTAATAATATATCTTTTATATATAATAATTATATACATTCTAGAAATATTTTAACCGTGAGGCATCTGTGAGACCAGAAATTGATCTCACATTTGATGACACACTTTTATTCAGAAATTTATGGTGGTCAAAACGGCAAACTTGTAGTCTGGCTGCACCAAAGTTTATTACGACCTGAACCTAAAGGTCAGAAGACTATAAATTTAGGGGTGCCATACCATAGGGGCTGAGCTGGGCCTTGATAAATGTGCAATGGTGCCATTGGGTTAAGTAATAACCAATAAGCGCCAAAAAGAAGTAAAGGCGGAGTTACCCACCACCACCACCACCACAACCGAGGGAACCACAGCCTGTGACCCGAGAACGAGAGAAAGAAACGATAAAGATGTCGACTTAAGAACAAAGAGACAACCATGAAATTTTGACTTAGAAGCATGCCAGCAGGAATAATCACGATTTTGACTTAAGAGCACGACTAGAGAAGAATGAAAAACACAACAGATTTGTAGAGTGTCCCGTAGAGGTTCCAAATTAATGGAGATAGATCAATGTGTGAGTGCATTCAGAGTACGAGGAGAAGCCACACACCAAAGAGTTATGGCAGTACTAAGACTGATGTAAGCCTTTGAGATATGATAAAGACCAAGACTAATTGGAAGATATGTGCTCAACGATTATCACAGATCCTAGACACGATTGTAATTTTAATAATTCTGGTCGCATATGTCCCCTCCGCTGCAATAATTAATGAAAATAAATGTTGTTAATAAATGTTTTATTGTTTAAGTTTAAATGGTGTGATCAATTTAGAATTTTATTAATTAATTATTCCTTTACAGGACTCGCACGAAAGGTAAAATAATTGGAGGGTTTATAGCGGCACAACAAAGCAATGTACGATTTAATGATAATTCCACTATATATGAATTTACGGCAATGTTAAGAAGATGATTAATAATAATAATTGTTATAAAGTTAAACTTTAAACTTAAGCTTCCTTTTTGTTTTCGTTTGCCACAGCATCATCTGCATATTCTTGACGCATATGGGTGATTCTACAATTACGAAAACACTTAGAGTATTACAAATTGAAAATTAAGTTCATTTTAAAAATTTGAAAAAAAACACTGAAATACTTCAAGAATTACTTATAAAATACGTTTATATTTCCTTCTATTTTTGTATTTATCCTTTTTTTGGAGTCAATTCAATGACATATAACATCTGAATTGCATAATTTGCAAACAAGACATAATTTGCAAATAATGCACAGCCAAAATTAGTGTTTTATACTAATTTTTAATCAAAGCAACAGTTTGTTATTATTGTTCTGACTATAAGATGGGAAAATAAAAAGATAAAAAAGACTTCAACGGATTATATAAGTATTTCTCAGCATAGAATTGGGGCATATGGATGACAAAATAAAAAAAAAATAGTGGCTCTCTACAAACCATCCGTGAATCATTTTAAGCTTAACTGCAGTCACGTTCTTTCAAGTGAAATGTTTTTAGAGTGTATAATCTGTGGTGAAAATTATTAGGAAAGTACATCAAGGACACAAAATTATAGTGAACTATAAGATGATTAAAAAATTTGGCGGAAGATTGTGTGCTTTTCGGAAGTGTCCGACATATAACCCACCTTATTCTGCAATCCGGTATCAACCTATAAATAAACATAATCCCTGGAAGGTAAAATCTTAAAATGCAAAATTACAAAATAATGACACTTTGTATTGTAAAACTTAAATATTTATTAAAATTATTAATTAAAGTTATTAAAATATTATAATTATCATTAAAATTTCCATATTATGAGTATGCCCATTAAATTTACAATTAACATTTGACAGTTCATCTTCATTGATTGTCCATTTAAATTGCAGACGGACTGTGATGACATATATAATTTTTTCATGCGTGACTTTAGAGTCAATTTTTGAAGTAAAATGTAACGTCTTTTTATTAAAGGGTACCTGTTACTTTTCTTGACATGTCGTTTTGAAACGGCATATTTGACCGCTGTCTTTGTAGGCAAATTTATTAAGAGTTCATTCTGAACTCATCTAGAATTTGGAGCTCAATTTTTCACTTGTCTTATTGCTTGAGTCTTCGGACTGAAAATTGTTGTTTTCAGGTTGGTTTGAATCTCTCTAATTCTCGCTCCTGGCTCCGCCTACCTTGCATGCATTGGTCTATCAGCTAGCAACACCCCCCTAGATCTTTCCACCATTGACTTGATGTAGCTAGTGTAAGAATGCAGTCACTGGCTATAAGTAACTGTTCGGGGGCTTGATAGCCAAAAGAACCAGGTGCATTTCGAAAAAAGCATAGGACCAACTTTACTGTTCACCATAAAATAATTAGACTTTCATTTCCAGTCTTGGCGTCAGCCCGTCTGCCTTTATTGTTTGCTGGACTGTCCTTTTATTGCTTAGGCGTTGGTCTAGCGTTTATTATACCTGATACTACATCCAACGACCCATATGAAATATTCCACAATCGTATAAATCTATTCCAATCTGTCAACACATAATCAAAATTTATTTTTGTGGGACACATTTTAAATAAATTATTATAAAGCTTTAACTATTATAATTAACATTAATTATAATTAATCACCATATCTTAATATTGCCGTAAATTCTCATATTAGTGGATTTTTTGTTGAAATCGTACATTGCTAGTTGTGCCGCTATATAAAACCCTCCAATTATTTAACTTTCCTGTGAGTCCTGTAAAGGAATTATCAATTATTATAATACTCATTGACTGCACCATTTAAACTTTAACAATAAAACATTTATTAACAACATAAATCTTAATTAAATTCAATTACACTATTTAATTATATTATTTCAGCGGAGGGGACATATGTGACCAAAACGGAAAATCCTAAATAGGAATTATGACCAGATATCATTTTCAATGGGCACATACCTTCAAGTCTGTCTTGGAGTTTCTCAGCATCTGTATTTAATGCCGTTCATTTACTGCATTAACTCTTGATGTAATGCTCCCACACGTTAATTCGTTGCACATATTGTCTGCTGTAACTCTGCACTCGCACTTATTTCATTCTCTTAGTATACCAATTCATCTCTGTAGTATCTGTACAAGTCATAATGTCGAAGTTATCTGTTCCAAGTCATGTTAGTATCCCCATCTTCTCTAGTCTCATCTTCAGTCAAATCTTCATAATTGTCTTCTCTCGTCCTCGGGTCACCGGTTGTGGTTCCCTCGGGGGGGGGGGGGTAACTCCCCCTTTTCTCCCATTTGCCGCATTGAGTTTGACGTAACAACCTTCTTTTTTATTGGTTACTCCTTTAACCAATGGAACCATTCCACATCTCGTAAGGCCCAGCTCAGCCCCTCTGTCATGGCCCCCTAAATTTATGGTCTTCTGACCTTTAGGTTCACGGGGTGATAAAACTCGGTGCCAGCCAAACAATTATTGTTCGCCGTTTTGGCCACAATAAATTTATACATAAAAGTGTCTCATCAAATGTGAGATTTATTTCTGGTCTCACAATTTTCATTCGCATTTTGCCTGCATTGTATAAGTATGTTGACAATATTAAGGAATAAAACACTTCTTATAAGTGAGCGTATTATTACAACGTTCATTTTCAGGAATACGCTATGATTTCTGGTGTAGTTTTTAAGCGAATTTTGTGCATGGCGTGAGTGCTGTAGTTTGTCTAATGCATCGACCAATCTAAGAATCTTAGATTTAATCACCAGTTCCGGCCGATTTTTTTATTTAAGTTGAGCCTAATAATATAAAATGTGTTTTAAAGAGTGCCTAATATTATCAAAGGTTATAGAGTCCACTTCGACAAAAAGAGTTTGCATTTCCGTCCCAGTAACTCAACAGTAAAGCGTCGGTTATCCAGTACGAAGATCCTTGGCTCGATTCCCGGGTGGGGTTGTAAAGTTCTGCGGCAGCAAAGACATCTGATCAAAGATGCTTGGAACCTGTACCCGAATTATAAGAACGGAGCCGAAGCTAGCTTTTGCTCTATGCTTATAATGTCGGTCTTGTAAGCACAGGTCCCTGGTTCGGGCTTGGCAACATCCTTTCCACCACAATGATGATTGGATGTTTGAAACACGCAACCTTCTCACGCCAACTATCTCACCTCTCAACAGGAGATGGCAGCACCACACGGAATCAGAGACCTTGCCACTCCCTTCCTGGTTGACCATGACTGACGTCACGTCCGAGGCGACACGCCACCCGGCCTTCAGCCCTCAACTGAAATTCGGACGGGAATACGTGGGCGTTTTCGAGGCGGCCCCCCTCCTCGTCGAAATGCGACCCGGGCTCCTCATCAGGTGGGGGAGTGTGCGGCAGCAAAGACATCTGATCAAAGATGCTTGGAACCTGTGCCCAAATTATAAGAACGGAGCCGAAACTAGCTTTTGCCCTCTGCTTATAATGTGGGTCTTGTAAGCACCAGGTCCCTGGTTCGGGAATGGCAACATCCTTTCCGCCACAGTTCTTTATAATGGGCCCGAACAGATCAACCCTGTAGGTTAGTGCAAAGATATCAGAAGTCTGAAAGTAATCCAAGTACTACTAGCAAGGATTCGGTGGCCTCTAGGATAATGAGCTCCGATTTCAAACTGGGAGGACAATGACCACGCATGAAGCTAACCTGGGGGATGAAAATAGCATTAAATAGTTAATCTGAGATAAATATAACAGAATGTAATCAGTCGAATCGTCAGTTTCACTTCAATCTGACATTAATGTGTGAAGAATTCAGAGTTCACTTCGACAATAAGAGTGTGAGGCCAGAAATCGATCTCACGCCAGTTATTGTGAGACAGTTTTATGTACATTATTTTTTGTGTCTGAAACGTCAGACAATACCTTCAGCCTCAATAACTCCAAAGTCTGTAACAGACTGACCCAAAGGTCAGCTAAAACCATATATTTAGGGGCGTCAGGACAGAAGGAGTCGACGGACTCTTAAAAGAATGTGAAGTAACGACCTTGGATTAAAAGGCTGACCAATGGAAAATATGCTTGTGGCTTCGCCATGAAGGCTTCCAATAGGAGCAAAAGGGGAGTTGCTGTTGTTGTTGTTGTTGAAACCCAGACCGTTCGACCTACCAGAAAAGTGTAAGGTAACCGTTTAGACGGCTGGAAAGTGCCACCCAATTTTTTCATTTTTTAGACCGGAACCCACTGGGGGAGGCATCCACAGGGACCGCACCCTCCCTCCCCTACTACCAACCTCTCGGAAGAACTTACGGACCCGCATGCTTAACGCGATCGCACTCCGCATGAACACGGCGGCAGATGTGGCAGAGAGCAAATCCAGAGCGCAAACCACCAGGCTACCGCGCTCGAAATGCGCCAACAGCACGCGGTGTTCCCAGGTGGTCACCCACCCAAGTACTAACCGAGCAAAAGGGGAGTTGTTGTTGTTGAGACCCAGACCGTCCGACCTACCAGAAAGGTGTAAGGTAACTGTTTGGACGGCCGGGAAGTGCCACCCAATTTGGACCGGAACCCAGTGGCGGAGGCATCCACAGGGACAGTACCCTCCTTCCCCTACCACCAACCTCTCGGGAGGACTTACGGACCCACATGTTTAACGTGATCGTACTCCGCGTGAACACGGCGGCAGTTTTGGCAGTGGCTGGAATCGAACCCGGGCCTACCGAATGCAACTCCAGCGCGCTAACCAATGGGCTACCGCGCCCAGCAATAGGGGAGTGTCAAACCTGAGACAAAAGAACCATAACCTAAGACAGAACGAATATATAGATCGAGGATACTTACAAAAAATGACTAACAGAATGACATGAGAACGATGATAAGAACGACGGTACTTGGAGAGAACGATTTCGACAGTAAGATTGCATCATGAATTCTACGTGAGAGGTGATATCGAAATTTACGATGACTTCTACACGACAATTGCAGAATGTAAACGACAAAGTCCGGAGTACAGTTATTCCAGAAGTGTTCGATATTAACACCTAGTCATCAGTACAAAATGATCGGCGAATTACACTTTGAGTTAATTCTAGTAAAATGAGCGACATTAAGCACGTACTGGTGACCAAGTTCAAGACAGCCTTGAAGGTATGTGTTCCTCAAATAATATTGCAGGTCTTAAATACAATTTAGGTATTTTTAACTAATGGTCTCACATTGTCTCTCTCCGACGCGAACAGGAATAGTTGTTGTAATTAAGTAATTTAGTATTTTATGTTAATAAATGATTTATTGTTTAAAGTTAAAATGGTGCAATTAATGGAGTAGTATTGTGTTAATAATATTCATTTACAGGACTCACGCTAAAGAAAATAATTGGTGGGTTTTAATAGCGGTTGACAAGCAATGTTTAATAATGATGAGTTCCACTAATACGAATTTACGGCCATGTCAAATATGTTGCATTTAATGACTTAATATCCCATCTTTAAGTTCCTTCTTTTGTGCACCGCAAAGAGCTTGCAATTTTGTCCCAGTAGCTCAACGGTGTAGCGGTAGCTGGCTAGTATGAAAATCAGCTGTTCGATTCGCGGTAAAAATATTTCTATGGAATCCAAATGTTTCTATTTTTGAAGAATCACACATAAAAACTTGAGCCATTATCATTTTCATTGATACACACACAATTTTATTTGGAATCTTATTTCTTTATTCTAAGTGTATTCTTAGAAATCGATGCATACATTTTATTTATTTATTTATTTATTTATTTATTTATTTTTGCACTTTTGCAATTCAAAGAAAATGGCAAAATATTAAGGTAGCTATCGTGTTAGAAAATAAAAATAAATAGGTTCTGAAAACAGTTAAAATAATTTCAACCTGATTGGACTTCAGCAAGTATTTTACATTTTTATGTGGAATAGAAGATAAATCCTCTTTATAAATAATTGAGGATTTTTTATACCCTTTCATAGAAACCATTTTTTTAATGACTTTGCCAAGAGCTGTTAAAGTTTTTCAAAACAGTCAAATGTTATTTATACGAAAATTTTATGCTCCTTTTCTTAAAGTTTCTAGTTCATAACTATTTTTAAGCATTTCTTTTTTTTTTCTATAAAAAAATCATTTTTCTTAAGTTATATAAAATTAAAATGCATTAACCGAATTTCTGCATGGCGTGAGTGCTGTTGCTTGTTCGATCCAATCTAAGTATCTTAGGTTTAATCACCGGTTCAGGCCGATTTTTTAATTTAAGCGGAGCCTAATCATATAAAATGTGTTTTAAAGAGTGCCTAATATTATCCTTCTTTGTAAAAATAACTAAGGTTCTTAAAAAAAATAATTTCCAAATCCGTTTTATAGGATTACATAAAATGTAATCCTATGCAACGCTTTTGGAAGTAAAACAATATTTCTTCATCACAAAAGCAGAAAACAAAGTACAATCCTCACAACTGAAATCGCAACACCGTAAAGTTGTAAGTGTAACTTTATGTAAAACAGACAATGGAAACAACAAGGCGAGATATGCAAATGATCACCGTTTCGTTAAGCATAGTGACGTACCACTTGGCTGAGCAGCTTAAAGCGTCAGATCAAGGAGAAGCGTTATCACAGCTAAATTGTAACGTCATTGGTTTCAGGTTACAAAAAGCATCATAATATGTCAAGAGTACGTCGACGTACCGCATATGCTCAGTTGTCGTCAATGGAACGGCAACAAATCATTGTTTTACGTATATCGATCGATCGAGACTTCGAAGGATCGCTGAACCATTTGGTCATGATGTGAACGCAGTTCAACGGTATATGTTACGGTTCGTGAGAGACAACCACACGGCACGAAGATAAGGTAGTGGAGCTTCCAGGTGTACCACACCACTTAAATATCATATGTTTCTGAGAATTGTTGAGCGGAAACCGTTTACCACAGCAACCGTATTACAACGACCTTTATCCGACACTATAGATAACGTGGTTTCGACGTAAACAATTCGAAACAGTTTGCATGATGGCACTCCGAGGTAGACGACCTTTTCGACACCTATCATTTCAACATCTTCACCGGTTACGTCCCCTCCAGTGGTGTCAAATAAGACGCAATTCATCGACAGAATGGAGAAACATTCTGTTCACTGATGAATCGCGATTCTGTCTTGGCATGTCAGTTGACTGTACTCACTAATGGCAGCTCTTTCAACAACGCCACCAGGAAGCTTTTTCTATCAGTCACCACACAGCTCTCCTAAGTGGTATCATGGTTTGGTGTGGTATAACATTTGGTGGACAAGCACATTTGGTCCACATTTCTGGCACTATCACTGCATAAACGATACGTCTTTGACATGGTGAGACCTTTGGTACATCCATATCTATCAACCAGGCCAGTGCTGCTTTTCTAACAGGATAATGCCAGGCCACATACTTCACGGGTAACTATTAATATTTTAAAAGGTTTTGATATCCTGCCTTCGCTAGCATATTCTCCGGATTTGTCGCCAATTGAGCATATCTTGGACATAATGGTTCGTCGATTAAGAGAACTCCCAATTCCGGCAAACCATGTTCAGTTACAATCCCAATTGCATGCTATGTGGAATACCAACCCTCAGCACACCATTGACCACCTCATTGACGAAATGTCTCGTCGCATTCAATCCTGCATGGCCGCTCGCGGAGGACCTATTCCATATTGCTCTAATGTCAATAAAGATCCTCGATTTCATTTTCCATGTATGATTTTTTTGTCATTTGCACATATCTATATTACAATTACATTTTGTAAATTTCATAAGGATACATCAGTTCCTTCGTGGTGTTGCGATTTCAGTTGTAAGCAGTGTATTTGCACTAGCAAAGGCAGCATGAAGCTCTGCATGCGCCACAAAAAAAGAAAGGCTATTCCGACTGGTTTTGAGTTATTACGCATCTAAAACATCGATGAACATAAATTGACCATTTTGAAATTTGAATTTCATTTCGAATTGGCCATTCGAGTCCCGACTGAGTCTGTGGCCCAAAGTATACAATCTTTCTAAAAATTAGACTGCCAATTAGACGTTAGATCGCCTCATCTGACAACCCCGCCCAAGAAGTTATAATATGACAAAAATGCTCTCATGTAATATGAATGTCTCTGTAAAGATTGTTAGAGTGTAGGCATGCAAAGCAGATTGAAGGTATTTTACATATTCGTAAAACTATTTTACCGACATGGAGCTGGAATCTGCCGACTGAACAGGAAAATGTCAATGAAATTGTATATGATTATTTTAATCAATAACTTGGTAATCACACACAAAACATTGCTTTTTAAAAACAAGAAGTCATAAGAGTACTACAAGAAAACCAATACAATAAGAATACTGTAGAAAACTTGTTAAATTAGACAATTCGTCAGATTTTTTTGTATTAATTCATAGATTTAATGCAAAATGCTTCCAACAAAAGAAAAATTTTGGATTAGATTGATTTTCTTCATCCATGATATTCATATCATAATTTACTTAAATGCATACACATGTTTATTTCAGACTCTAAAAACAAATAAACACGTCAATAATCAACGGATTTCTCTCCATATTAAAAAATCCTGCGAATTTGTGTCCCTATATTAAAAACAAATATACAAAAGTTTTCTGAAATTTTCATGTAAAAAATGTAGATTTTCGGAACAATAACGCGACAGTTTCAGTAACAAAAAAAAAAAGAAAAGAAAAATGATGCTGTTGAAAAACAATTTCAGGCCAGATACGAAGATTTTCGTAGAATTGAAAATGTGTTTCAAAAAGCTATCAACTCAAAAGAAACTGCGGGTCAAATCGCTACAATATTTGATGCAAATCTGGGTGAACTTATAACTAGAAATAATAAATAGTCACATTGATATATATTTGAAATACAAAACTTGTATTTGGAAATACACCAGAGAAAAATACCCAATTCCGACAAATGGGGCACAAACACTAATATCTTGTTTTGGCTCTTCGTATTCGGGGAAATTCCATTTTTTATATAAATATTTTAAAATCAGGGATTATGTCTCAATTGAGTTACAATATATTTCCAAACGTTCTAATGACATACTTTATTTTTATATATTTTACATTGCTCACAACTAAAATCCCAACATCATGAAGAAATTGTTGTATCCTTATGATATCTATATAAATAAAAATGAAAATCTGTCTGTCTGTCTGTCTGTCTGTCTGTCTGTCTGTCTGTCTGTCTGTTTGTCCCATCATCACGGGAGAACGGCTGAACCGAATTTGATGAAATTTTTTGGGTAGCCCAGAAATAGCCCCACTTAAAATTATATCCGTGTTTTGAGTTTCTACGACCAGTGGTTCTTGAGATATTAGTAAAAAACGAAATTTTCGATTGTCTCATCATCACGGAAAAACGGCTAAACCGAATTTAATGAAATTTGGCGAATAGCCTTGAAATATCCCCCCATAAATTTTGTCCAAGTTTCGAGTTTCTAAGACCTGGGGTTGTCGAGATATTAATGAAAAACGGAACTTTTTCCTAGGAGTTCTACTCCCTAACTCCGTGGTTTATCCAAACGAAAAGCTTGAAAATCGTTTGAAAGTGAATTGAAATTTAATCTCTGAGTTTGATGGGAGATTTTTTGCGTTAATTAGTCACTTTCTGAAAAAATGAATTGTTTGAAACATGATTTAAAGGGGAAATCTATCTCCATGGTTCATGGTTTATTTAAAACAAGCTTTTACGGAACAATGAGAAGTATAGAGAAATCAAAATCGTTATTTAATTTCGCAGTTTATGTTATAAGACATGACATATTTAACATGTTATAAGATTCTTATATCATGTTACTCAGAAACGCAATTAAATTAAATCTGTCTGTTAATTTTAATAATTATTTTTTCGATTTGAATAATAAATAAATGGATATAAAAATATATTTTAGAAAAGAACGATTTGATTTTTCTTATAGCATTTTTGACTGGATAATATCAATTACGGTCTTCAGGTTTAAAAATTATTATTATTTATATTTTCGGGGATTATTGATTCAAGGATTATTGATATTTTCAAGTTATTATGCAATTATTTTATTATGACAAAAATTGTTTAAACTCATATATTGTATGTTGTACGAATCTTCTACAAATACACGTGTATATCTTTTAATCTACGAGAATATAAGTAGTACAGGTATATTGACATATGTTTTGATATATATTGGCATATATTGGAATCAATTACGACCTTCTGGTATAAAGAGTACGGATATTATTGATGTTTTCAATTTATTACGTCATCTCTTTTATTTTGGCAAATATTTTTGAGACGCATATTGTAATACGGGTAATCTTCTACTAACACATTGGCATATTTTCTGATCTGCGACAATATAATTAGTACGGGGTTGCATATATTCATTCAATTCCTATTTTTTCTTCTGTAAATTTGCTTTCAAAAGGGGGCAGGATGTTTTATTCTTCAGATCTGATCGTGAAGATAATTTTGCATAGTGAGAACATATATTCTTAAACTTCTCTTTAGGAGCAATAAATTTAATATTTTAACAGAATTTGCACATGATTGCGAACTATAAGTTTCTTTAAATTATACACTCCGTACGAATAACGGGTGTGCTGTTAGTGGTTAATAAATTTTAACATTTTAGGAGGATACATCATGTTGCTCGGCATCGCAATTAAATTAAATGTGTTTGTTAATGTTTTTATTATTTTTTTTCGATTTAAATAATAAATAAATGGATAAATGGATATAAAAGTATATCTTATGAATGGACGGTTTGATTTTTCTTTTAATTATATTAATTGCTGACTGCGTACATCAATTTCATTTATTTTGGCAAAGAGTTTTCAAGCTTATATCGTATTTAGCTACTAAACTCATATATTGTGTTTAGCCAATAAATTCATATAGCCGATTGTTGAAACAGAAAAAGAGTAGAGCGGGTATATCTTCTAATACAATTGTAGTGTTTTCATTTAGTATATTGAAACGGGATAAGAATGTTTCATTCAGATCTGCAAATTCAAAGCTACGAATTTGGAGGGATATCGCTAATTTGACAACTTTTCTTAAACTTTGCCAAATTGACGGAAATGTCGCCAAATTGATATAAACGACACACAAACAGCTGCCATAAACCTTCGGGTTGGTCGTGTGGCTTGGGTCTTCTACATATCAAGGAATTTTTTTTTGTTTTGTTAGAAGAGAGTACTGAAATGATGTTTGGTTAGCATTTATCTGTCAGACCAACCATCCTACTTAGTAATACATTTAGCGAATTTTTAAAATGTCACCAAATTGATAAAAATGTTTTCAAATCTATAAAAATATCTTGAAATTGATAAAATTGCGCTACATAAATGATATTAATTATTTTTTGTTAGGGGATAGTATTGTGATGATATTTCGTCAATTTGTCGCAAAGTGGAACTGTCAGTTCTACAGTCCCCCTTGGCGATAAATTTGGCGATTTTTTAAAATGTCGCTAATTTGACGAAACTGTCGCCAAATGTTCCATAGAAATATAACTATTTAGACGATATTTTTTCTACCAATTTATTTGAAGCAAATGATATCATGTCGCTTAGCAACGGATTTAAATC
Organism: Amaurobius ferox; assembly: GCA_951213105.1. Lineage (NCBI taxonomy): Eukaryota > Metazoa > Arthropoda > Arachnida > Araneae > Amaurobiidae > Amaurobius > Amaurobius ferox. The sequence goes on from OX578139.1 coordinate 128,376,804, forward strand.
CAATGTGTTTATGCGGCAGACGATTTTTATTAAATCCTTTCCGATTTGAATAATGAAGATATGTATATAAAATAAATTTCATTGCCATTTCATTTTGGACTGGATAATATCAATTATACCCTTCAGGTTTAAACATTATTATTATTGATATTTTCCGGAATTATTGATTCAGTGATTATTGATATTTTTAAGTTATTACGCCATTGTTTTATTGCGGCAAAAATTGCTGACACACGCATATTGTACGTTGTACGAGTAATCTTCTAGGAATGCACGGGTGTATCTTCTAACCTACGAGAATATAAGTAGTACAGGTATATTGGCATATATTGGCATATATATTGGAATCAAGTACAGTCTTCTGGTATGAAGATTACGGGGATTAATTATATATTCAATTTATTACGTCGTCTGTTGTATTTTACCAAAAAACATTTGAGACTCATATTGCAAAACGGGTAATCTTCTACTAATAATCGGACATTATAAGTAGTACGTGTATATCTTCCCATATAATTTTAGCACTTTAATTTTGACATATATTGGAATAAATGACTGTCTTCAGATTTAAAGATTACGGGTTTATTGGTATTTTCAATTTATACATGTAATCTACTAATACAGGTTATATTTTCTAATATTCGCGTATATAATTAGTACGGGTCCCATACAATTTTAACGCTTTTATTTTGCATATATTGATTCAATTCCATATTTTTTTTTTTATATTTGCTTACATAAGGGGTCCAAGATGTTTCATTCTTCAGATATGTCCATGAAGATAATTTTATATAGCGAGAACAGAGATTCTTAAACTTCTTTTTAGGAGCATTATATTAAATATTTTAACAGAATATTTTGATTAAACATGTCATTCAGTATACTATAAGAATTTGGGCATGATTATGAATTTCAAGTTTCTTTATATTATATACTCCGTACGAAGAACGGGTATGCTGCTAGTTTATAAAATATAATTGTAACATGGAGATGAGTCAAAAAATCATACCTGGAAAATGAAAGCATGGAACTTTATTGACATTAGATCAATATGGAATAGGCCTGCCGTGAGCGGTTATGCAGGTGTGAATACGACGAGGTATCCCGCCAATAAGATGGTCAATGGTGTGTTTAGGGATGCCATTCCACACAGCATGCAAATAGGCTTGTAACTGAACATGGTTTGCTGGAATTAGGAGTTCTCCTAATCGGCGGCACATGATGTCTCAGATATGCTCAATTGGTGACAAATACGGAGAATATGCTAGCCAAGGTAAGATATCAAAACCTTGTAAAATATTCATAGTTACCCGTGCAGTATGTGATCTGACATTATACTGTTGAAAAAACAGTTCCGGCCTGGTTGATAGATATGGCGGTACCTCAGGTCTCACAATGTCAAAGACGTACCGTTATGCCGTAATACTGCCAGAACCGTGGATCAAAAGTGTTGGTCCAAAAAATGGTATACCACTCAAAAACCATGATACCACTTAGGGGTCTGTGTGGTGACTGATAGAAAAGATTCCTGGTGGCGTTGTTGAAAGCGTCGTCATTGTTGAAAGCGTCCGCGAGTGCGGCCATCTGGCGTGCCAAACAGAATCGTGATTCATCCGTGAACGCAATGTTTCGCCATTCTGTCGACAAATTGCGTCTCATTTGACACCACTGGAGGCATCGTAACCGGCGAAGAGATTGAAACGGTAGTTGTTGAAAAGTTCGTCTATCTCGGAGTCCTGCGTCATGCAAGTGATTTCGAATTGTTTTCGTCGAAACCACGTTATCTGTAGTGTTGGATAAATGTCGTTGTAACACCGTTTCAGTGGTAAACCGCTCCCGCGCAACGCTTCTCAGAAGCATACGATCTTCACGTTGTGTGGTATACCTGGAAGCTCCACTACCTGATCTGCATATCGTTTTGCTGTCTTTCACGGACCGTAACACACACCGTTGAACTGTGCTCACATCACGACCCAATAATTCATCGATTCTTCGAAGGATCAATCCATCTTTACTTAAAACAATGATTTGTTGCCGTTCTGCTGACGACAACTGAACGAATGCCGTGCGTTGACGTACTCTTGGCATACGGTGATGATGCTTTTTACAACCTAAAGCCAATGACGTTGCAATTTAGCTGTGATATCGCTCCTCCTTGTATTACGCTTTTATGCTGCTCGGCAAGGTGTTACGTCACTATGCGTAACGTAACTGTGATCATTTGCATATCTCACCTTGCTGTTTCCATTGCCTGATTTGCATAAAGCTACACCTACAATTTTATGGTATTGCGGTTTCAGTCGTGAGCAGTGTGATTTGCAAGATTTTTGTCAGTAGTCTGATATTTTCTAACTTTAATGATATTGAATTTAAAAAGCTCTTTTTACTTTCCCTTCAATGCACGGTAATGCATAGGGATAGCATGTGAATCGTGTCAAAAACCGCAACTCGAATTTTCGTCCGATTTACACGTTCATTGGGCTTTAAGGCCCGAACAAATTACTTTTAATGCGAAGCCTGTGTGTGTGTGTGTGTATGTTTGTCTGTGCAATATTTGGATTCATCAGGCTCAAAGACAGAAATGGAGCAAAAAATCGACCCCATCGCATTTTGATAATCTGATTCAGACAGAATACGATTTTCTCTTCGTGACACTTTTAGAAGTTTTCATATCGCGTTCTGGTTTATTAAAAAAGAGCACAAAGCGTAATTCACGTTGAGAATCTTATCTTTAATAATCGACCAAAACTGGAAATATGGAAATTCGTGATAATGGTGAAGTTTAATAATTACATCGGACCAACTTATTAGACTACTGGTGGCGTTTGAATTCCTACTGATACAAGAACTTGGATATTTAACGGCAGCAGAATACGAAAACAAATTCTATTGGCGGTTACTTTTGCAATCACAATTTCCAAGTCATGAGATCTGATTTTTGATGAAGCAGTATTTCAATGGTATACAATATGTGTTAATATGAATTTGGATTTTTAAATACTGAAATTAATTTTTTATATGTTTAATTTTTTTACATTTATTTTTTATTTACATGTGTTTTAATTTGAAATCTATCCCAGCTTAGACACATATTTCAAAAGCGCGACTTCCGTCACAGTCATCCGGATTTTTGTTAGTTTAAAATGTAGATGCTATTATTTCCAATGGGATCTAATGACAATTCCAGCAGCAAAAATGTCATGTACAGGGCAATGTCCCACGTACATAGAAGAATTGAAATAGTAGATTTTTACTAAGATGAAATAGATGAAGGATGCAGATTATGCAGCTTGTCACGGAGAGCGGAGAAACATTTCAAACAATTATTATAATTTTGAAATAGCAAAAGTATTATGAACAATGATGGATTTTTTTATTATGAAGTTAAGATTTATTACAGTCCTTTTTGTAGGAGTCAGCTATAATACTTGCGAAGGCTTTTTGAGGTGTATACGTCCGATATGACAACTGTAGTTATGCTGTCCGGACCATTTTCGTTGAGCATTATACATGCACTTAGAGGGATTTGAGACTTGACCAAGGGATCAAAGTGAAGTTGTCGATGACTTTACTGTTCAAGGACACTTTGCCTCTAACATCAAGAGCACGTTTGTATTTCCATCAATGTTTAAGAGCAAAAGAAGTCAAGAGACTAACACATACAATGTTATCGCTTAAATACTGAATCATTGGTACTTTAAGCACGTCTTCTATAACCATGGTTATAGTTAATATTTAGTAATTAATAGGCCGCCCATGTTCATCCCTATGATCTTTCGGGACTCGAACGTTTCCATAACTACATTTGCGGCAAACCAAACTTGACAAAGTGGTATAGGAAAATTGTAAACTTCCGCTAAGTTATACAGTACACTTATTTAGTTCTGTTAATACTTTAAAATTAAAATTTTGCTGTATTAAACCGATGGTTTGAGTTCAAATCAACAAATCAACATAGTGTTATTTTAAAATTCAAAACTATATTCACATTGTTTTATATTTCAATTTTTGTATTTCAATATTTGTATAAAAGTAATTTAAATTGATATTCAAATGAAACTGAGCTGTTATATAAATCAGCCAGTACATATATGCATAATTGGAATGTTAAAACCAAACTGAGTAATTTGTAGATCATTGCGTCCAGAATTAATCCAAGTTTGGCCTTTTAATAATTTTTAGCCTTGTTGATATTTCCCTAAAAATCGTTCTACAAGAAATCTTCTTAATTTATATAACATGAAATATTTAACCACATACATTTTTACTTTCCCTGCAATTTATGGAAATATATAGGGAAAGTATTGGAATCATGCCGAAAATCACAACTCAAGTTTTCGACGGATCTACACGTTTCGAGATCTCTAGAATACGAAGAAACTATTTTTAGCGTGACGTCTGCGTGTGTGTGTCTGTCTGTGTGTGTGTCTATCTGACTGTCTGTGCAATGTATGTATCCACTCTAACTAAAAAACTAATAGGCCAAATTTCATAAAATTTGGTAAGTCACTTGGGTAAGACGCTGGTGGTGATTACATTTTGGTAGGATTCGTAAGAACAGAACCCGCCTTTTTTTGCGGAATGGAGCGTAAAACTTTCATGTATCCACTCTAGCTAAAATACTAACTGACCAAATTTTACAAAATTTGGTAGATAAGTTACTTGTAGGATACTCTGGCGCTGATTAGATTTTGGTACGATTCGGAAATGAACAATCTGCCTTTTTTTATGAAATGGCTCGCAAAAATCGTAAAAACACAAAAGACTACTTCTGCTCAAATGTACCGATTCAATTCTTGTTTCATACGCAATTTTCGACGAAGAAAAGAATATAACACACTCCATTATACTTTAGGACTAACCGTTCTCAAGATATTTGAGATTTCTTGCGTTTTTGTTACGCCGATTTCTGGAAAATGTCCAATTACTAAATAAAATCAAAAATTGAATTAAAAATGAAAATTGAGTGTTATTTGGTGCGATTAAACTCAATCTAATGAATAATTAAAGAAAATATGTATTTCAGTCTGCAGGGAATGTCATGTGCTACCCACATCAGATATTTAAGTTTTATTCTTTTAATTTATTTCCCTATGCGCAGATTTATATCTTGCAAAATCGCAAAAATCGTAAAAACACAAAAGACTACTTATGCTCAAATGTACCAATTCAATTCTTGTTTCATACACAATTTTCGACGAGAAAAAGAATATAACACACTCCATTATACTTTAGGACTAACCGTTCACAAGATATTTGAGATTTCTTGCGTTTTTGTTACGCCGATTTCTGAAAAATGTCCAATTACTAAATAAAAACAAAAATTGAATTAAAAATGCAAATTGAGTGTTATTTGGTGCAATTAAACTCAATCTAATGAATTATTAAAGAAAATATGTATTTCAGTCTGCAGGGAATGCCATGTGCTGCCCACATCAGATTTTTAAGTTTTATTCTTTTAATTTATTTCTCTATGCGCAGATTTATATCGTGAAGAGTTTTTAGATAAAACTTAAAGCAACATTACAGTAAAGTGAATGCAAATGATACAAAAAATAACATATATTCATAGTAAAGATCATTTATCTATTAGCGCAGATTAAAAGTAACTTATTATCTATACTTAAGCCATTATATAAAGAAAATAAAATACTTCCATTAATTTGGCGAAGGAAGACTTGAAATTGGAATGAGTAAAAGAAAATAGTCATTAAGAACATGCTTTAAATTTCAATTCATCCGTGTGAAGTTTTTAACTTCAAAGGACGTTAGAAGCTCAAAGCAACAAAGACAAACTGTGCGCTTATCATTTGCTTTTGTATTATACAATAATTCGTGGTTCAATGTATGCATTAATAATAGGTCTCTATACTTTTGAATGATAAAACGCAAGACTCGATTGTTATTCAAGATCTATTTTTCTAACACAATAAAGAACGGTGGTATGTTATAATTAGATAGGTTTATGCTTTGTAAAGCTATTATATTATTATTTTTTTAATTTTTAGAAATTCGATGATAATGATTTTAAAAATCATTTCTATTGCATTTTTACTTTCCCTGCAATACATGGTAATGTATAGGGAAAGTATTGGAATCATACCGAAAATCACAACTCGAGTTTTTGACGGATCTACACGTTTCGAGACCTCTAGAATACGAAAAAACCATTTTTAGCGTGACGTTTGTCTGTGCAGATTTTGTATCCACTGTAACTAAAAAACTAATGGACCGAATTTCACAAAATTTGGTAGGTAAGTCACTTGCGGGCGAGTCTGGTGCTGATTAGTTTTGGGTAAGATTCGGGATAAAATAACCCGCCTATTTTTGCGAAATGGCCCGCAAAAGCTTGTATTCACTCTAACTGAAAAACTAATGGACCGAATTTCACAAAATTTGGTAGATGAGTCACTTCTGGGTTTCTCTGCTGCTGATTAGATTTTGGCACGATTCGAAAAAAAATAACCTGCCTTTTTTTGCAAAATGGCCCGCAGAAATCGTCAAAATCTAAATTAAAGAACTAGGTATACTCAAATATATCCAATGAATGCTCGTTTAATACGTACTTTTTAACAACGAAAAGAATAAAACCAACCCCATTACACTAGGACTGGCCGTTCTCGAGATATTTTAGTTTTTCTTACTTTCCCTACGCCAGCTTTGAAAATAAGCCCGGTTACCGAATGAGAACGAAAATTGAATTAAAAGTGAAATAAATTTAATTAAAATAAAGAGAACGTTAATATAAGTCTGCAGGGAAAGTCATGTGCTGCTCACATCAGATTTTTTATATTGTTGAAGAAAATAAAAACCTAAAAGTTACTTTAATTATGTTTATATTCCCGACAATTTCTCCTTTTGAGATAATTAACTATCAAAACAGCACCATACGATAGATATTTTGAGTAAGTGATATGAGTAAGTTCTGAAAAAAAAATACAAAATTCGAAGCAAAGGGATCATTTATTACAGGAAAAACTACAAATGGATGGAGATTCTAGTATCCTGTTGGGCCAATCCTAGCGTGGATACACGATGCGATCCGGGCGGGCTTTGATGCATATGGTGGCCGTATGTTGTCCTGCGTCATCTTGTTGTATGCGCGTCTCTAGTTCGACCAAACTCGTAGGCTGCCCAACTTGCCATCCCAAGTGATCCCAGATATGCTCGATCGGCGACAAACCTGGGAATCGGGCAGGTCAGGGAAGGGTGTTAATGTGGCCGAGGCATACCTGTGCCACACTTTATGTATATGACCGAACATTGTCCTGTTGAAAAGCACCTCCTGGGAGTCCTGCCATGAGTGGTAACACATGTGGTTTAAGGATGTCACAAACGTACGGCTGGGCTGTTATGGTTCCGTGGATCAATAAGATGATCGGATGTCTTATGCGATGGCACCCCTTACCATCATATCAGCTGTGGGAGCGGTGTGCCACTGTAAAGCGAAAGCAGGATTGAGGTGTTCACGAACAAGGCCTCCACACACGTACACGGTTGTCCTCACTCTCCAAATTGAACATCGATTCGTCGTTGAAGACGACCTGAATCTATTCGGTTGCAGTCCAATCCCGTCGAGCGCGTTTACACTCTAAACGGAATTATATAATTAGATAATTCATTCTGCTGAGGTTAATCGCGTATACACCTGGTGAAAGAAGAAGGGTTCATGCCACATGGTAATACAAATTTCCTTAATGTTTCTTATCTTCATTTTTTCATCTTTAGATGTCTGTAGTCTGAGTTTGAGCATTTATAGTAATGTACTATTCCTCAATCTGAAACAGGCATTTGTTTGGGTTAATTAGAATTAAATACTCAGACCTGAAGATGAATTTAATTCTGATTCATCATCGAATTTGGGCCCATGCTGTTCTTTTCTCTTATCGGCAATATGGCCGTGGTATTGCTTCTACGGTGATGTTAGTATTACTTGATTTTTTTCTATTATTACATTTTTCTACCATTTATCCATGTACTTGTCTGCTGCATTAAGAGCGTAGCGCGTATTGTATATTGGTTATTTTGTTTCCTGTCAAGTTTTTTACGAATATTTCGTGGTAACATCCTATTTTGGTATATATATATATATATATATATATATATATATATATATATATAATTGTTGATAGCAAGTGAATGTCTATATTGATACTGGCCATGCACTTTTAACAGCGTTAGTTTAACAGGGTACACAGTTGACTCAGTTTGATATTTTAAATCAACATTGCAGTCGATTAAACGAAGTATATATTTTGCACATTGATTTAGAATACAATTTGAGTGAATTTTTTATATTATCCTGGATATTAGTTATAAGCGGGCTGCTCCAAAAACTGTTTCATTTCGTTGTTGATTGTTTTTTTTTGTCATCTTTTACAGCCCAGAGTATAAAGAAATTTAAATTTATATACATATTTCATGGTTATCATATTTGAAATAAATATTAAAATCTATAGAATTCGTTTATCATATACTCACAAAAATACCTTATATCAATAATATTTCAAATTTTATTTAGGGTTATTAGGGTAGTTAATATTTTCAAATACACTTAACTTCTTGGAATGTTCTGCAACACAATGACTGAAATCCTCAATACAACTAAAATGTGATTAGAATAGCTTTAAATATTTTAAGTATACGTGAAATGAAATTTCAACAAACTTTTTTTTTAAAAAAGAAGACTATAGCAAATAAAATAGATCTTCCCATTCGAAGCAAAAGATCGGAATGGCTTTGAGATGGACTCCGCAATGCATCCCCGAACAGAATCGCACTTCAATAAATTCCAATATCTGCTTTTTTCCAGAATCGCATAGCTTTAAGAATAAACCTAAAAATATATATCAAGAGATTGAAAAGTTTTTCAGTGCTTATCTTGAGTGCTTAGCCATACTGAAGATGCGAAATTCCCAGACTTGTGCTATATCTTAAAATATCCATGTTCCATCGTAATAGTGTGCTATCTAAAAATATGATGAATCTGAAATATTATTTTCTATACGGATGAACTAATGCTCCAATTGTTGTAAAACAATAATGCTATGGAGTACCCTCTGGAATCGACAGTGTATTTACTCTCAGAAAAATGAGTCTAAATTTCTGGATAATCGACACTTTTACTTAACGGCCCTAAAATGCAAAAACAGGAGCAATATGCAGCGAATAACTCGATAACTATCTTACGAGATCACTCAATAACTGTCAGATACAATATAACAGCAATTAAATGCTCAGTTAATTCACAATATAGCAAATATTATTCTCAAATTTATGACGTATCTCACAATTCAATGTAGGTCGTATGACTTAAGCTACACTACAAATGAGCGATTACTACTTTTATATACTATCCGTATACATTTCTGGAAAGGGTTCGTATCTTCTAGAATTTTCGATATTTGGAAAAAGTTCTAGTATTTTAGAAAGGTCGCCAAGTTGGCGACAAATTACCAAATACAGCAACCCTTTCTCTAAAGTCCTATTATGATAACCTTTTAGATTCACTTAATGGCTGTATCTAAAAGGGTGTTTTCCCTTTCTGGTGTCTCAAAACCTCCAGGGAATTCGTTTAAATACTCAGCTTCCAGTGCATTTAAATACTTAAGCCTCCAGTGAATACATTTAAAATGTTCGTAGCACTCTATCTAAAGTATATGGTGTTTCCAAAATATGATATTCCTTACAAATGAAATAATGCACTTTTAGTGGTAAACAATAATAAATGTAGGATGGAGGCCTTATTTTGTGGCGAATGGTGTTTATACTTCATTTTTGATGGAAATATTAAGCATTTTTATTCTTTTATGCATATTTATTTCGGTCAAACGAATTTTCGGAAAAACATAGGGGGTTGAGGATTTACTAAGGATTTTCACTTCCAGTTAGTTGTTTTCCTAATTCTGAATAAAAAAATTTCATTTTCCTTCAAACATTTATTTCACAAAATCGGCTATAGATAGAGCTAAATTATGACTTATATGAATTCAGTATAATATTGCTTAGGGGTTAGGATAATTAATTAAGGATTTCCACTTCTGGTTCTACAGATGTCACTTCCGATTAAAAATATTACAATTTTCTTTACAATGCCTATTTCTCAGGATTGACTGTAAGAATAGCTTATATAATGACTGATAAGGATTCAGCAACGAATTTTGCTGGTAGTAGGAACACTAATGATTTACACTTCTGGTTCAGGAGATGTCACTTCCGATTTTTCCAAAAATTGAGTATAAAAATCACTGAGTATAAAAATATTTCGTTTAAAATGAAATGTACGCACCATTTACCATCATATGAGCAATTTTCATAAATAGTGTTATATCGTGTTATATTTCGTACTTGGTATATTTTATTAGATTGTATAAACTGTGTTATTTTTCTGTGGTATATTGTCTTATATTTCATACTTGATATATTTTATTAGATTGTATAAACTGTGTTATTTTTCTGTGTTATATTGTGTTATATTTCGTACTTGATATATTTTATTAGATTGTATGAACTGTGTTATTTTTCTGTGTTATATTTCGTACTTGATATATTTTATTAGATTTTATAAACCATGTTATTTTTAACACTTTACAATAAAGTTGAAAAGTGTTTATGACTTTGTTCATTCTGTCTGTCTGTCTGTCCGTTAGCACGATAACTGCCGTAAAAGTGACTTCATCAAAATGAAATTTCAGTATGTGTTTCAGACGGTCTGTGGGACCTATGGGAATATAAATAAATAATATCACCCAATTAATTTTTTATTGAACCCGGGTTGAAAAAATGAAATACATTGAATCCTATGGGACCTAATTTTTCAAACATTTTTTAAGCAAATTTAAAATTCTTAAATTGCTTCGAAATTTTTAGGAAATATTCACATTATCCCATAAAATATATAAAAAAAATTTCAGTAAAATATGTTTAGTTTTTTAATTAAAAATTATTTAATATAGGGAGAAAAACAACAAATTAAAGTCAAATAAATTCTGACTTTTGGGATATCCACCAGAAAGAAAAATGAGATATATTATATAATAAATATCTTTCCAACAGTTTAATTATTTTGTATATGAGAGAGGCTTCACATCTTAAAATAAATATGGGAGATAACAATTTTTCAATTTTTTTTTAATTTTATGTAACTCTTCATGATATACTTATTTGATAACATTTTTAATGCACTTTCCTACGTCCTAGAGAGTTAAAATTTGGTACACAGCTTAAATTTGTTGCACATTTCATTCTACAAGAATTTGGTGGATCTTTAAGTATAGATCGTACATATTTTTCGAAATGGCCTGCAAATAATCCCCGTTCACTTCTATAAATCATTGTTGTAATATTGTTAAAAATTCTGATGTGGGCAGCACATGCTTTTCCCTGCAGACTCATATTCATGTTCTCTTTATTTCTTCAATAATAATTTGAGTTTATCTACACAAAATAACAGCCATAAGTATTTTAAATGACATTGAATTTGCACGTTAAACTTGAATTTGGCTCTCATTTGATAGCTGGACTTATTGTCAAAGATGACATAACGAAAACGCGAAACAAAAAAAAGAATATCTCAAGAACGGCTAGTCCTAAGTAATGGAGTTAGTCTCATTCTTTTTGTTGTCAAAAACCAGGTATAAAATAGGAATTTAATTGATATAATTGAGCACACGTAGTCTTTTATTTTTATATTTAACGATTTTTGCGGGCCATTTCGCAAAAATAGCATGAATTCCTTTTTCCTGAATCGTACTAGATCGTACTACCTACAAATGATTTATATACCAAATTTTGTTAAATTTGGTATATAAATCACTTGTAGGTTATTGAAATATTATACACCAAACGTTGTTAAATTTGTTCCATTAGTTTTTAGCTATAGTGGATAAAGGCAATTTCTGTCGACCATTTCGCAAAGAAGGTAGATTCTTTTATTACGAATCGTACTATAATCTAATGAACATCAGGGTTTCCCACAAAAAACATGCCTACCAAATTTTATGAAATTCGGTCCATCAGTTTTTCAGTTAGATTGGATGCAATATCCTCACAGACACACAGATACACCCTTACACACACGGACGTCTTCCTAAAAATAGTTTTTTCGTATTCTAAAAGTCCCAAAACGTGTAGATCCTTCGAAAATTCGAGTTCCGATCTTCGGCACGATTCCAATACTTTGAATACATACACACACACACACATATATATTATCTGTGTATCTGTGTATCTAAATTCCGTGCCTACACAATTACAATAGTTGTGATTTTAAATGATCACTAAACTTTTATTATTTCTTCAACGAAGCCTAATTTTAATTAATACAGAATGCTAATATCTCAAACGATTGTAAGGTGAGTTACATAAGAATTGCTGATTTTTTTTTACACAAAATTATTTGGCTCTGGAGTCTGGAATACAAGTTATATGGATGAAATATTCATTGATTTTGCATAGAGAATCAGATGATTTGTATTTCGATACAGTTTTAAATATTTAAGTATAATAAATTACTGTAGTACTGTGATAATGTAAAAGATATCACCTCTGAAAGTTTCACATTTTAGAAATTTTTAAATGAAATTGCATTTCAGTTGGAAAGTGTTTCATAATCAATGTTTATGCATGATTGATCTTTCTTGTTCTATGTTATATTTTGTTAAACCTCTTACTTGATATGTTTTATTAAGTTCAACTCTACCCCTAAATAATACATAAGAGAAAAAAATTGGTACCCCCCCTCCTCCTTGCTTTTACCTAGGGTCCGCAGCTTGAATTAGTACCCAGACCCAAAATTGAATGTGGGGGGGGGGGGGGGGGTCCTGCCTACGGCTTAAAGTTGATTTTAAACTACTACATCGCATTGATGAATACTCAGGGGACAACCCAAGTACCCGAAATTTTTTCCGGGTTCTTGTGACTGCTCGTCACACTCCTGGCTTGATTATTAAAGTAAATATAGCAGATTTTAAATAGGTAATCATGTACACTATTTTTTTTATTTAATATACTTACAAAGCATGTAATCATTTTAAAATAGCAAGTATATATAATTTGCTTAATTTTTTTCATATTCAGATAAAAATAAAATAATATATGTTGCATTATCTCAATGGAGTTCTTATTATCTTATAAATGACGCTATTCGATTTTAAATAAATATTATATATAAAATGGATATTTTTGTACCATTTTTTAACATCATTATTTTTTATAACGTTTTTATGGATTTTCGAGAACATTTGTCGAAAAATGGAAGTCTTCTGATTGATTTGACGCATTCAAAAATCAATGGACCTCATGATCATGTAACAAATTGTCTCTGAGACAGAAGTATATATATTTCACTAATTTGGACCTGTTGGTCATGAACATGAGCTTACAAATGTTTGATTAGATTTGTTTTTCATGATATAGGGGGCTGGGGAGTTCAGTGGAAATGGGTGGTCTGTTCTGCTTGTAGAGGTTTTCTTGCAGCATAATAAGAAACTAGCGTGTAACTAGGAAGACTAGTTGTTGAAATTATACATTTTACAATGCCATTTGGATAGCCTTCCCGTCTAACTGCGGTGTTGTCAGTATTATGGTGTCAGGATTACGGGGAACGATTTCAACATAACTTCTTTGAAAGAAGATGCTGCCAGGGGAAATGAATAGGAGCAGTTCTACCAGACTACTGTTGGACAACAACAAAGATATGTTCCAGACTATTATAACTAGCAATAGGTTACCTGTATGCCGACTCGGTGGTCGAACGGTCAAGGCAAGCGTTTCCAAACGATCGTTCGACCGCGGCGTTGTGGGTTCTAGTCCCAAGTAAGGCATGGATGTTGTGTTATTGGACGCAGTGTGTTCCGCCCCCATCTGGTGCGCCTAGGGCAACGTCCTAGCATGGCTAAATAGTTCACGTTTCTGTCCAATGTATAGGCGAATGATGAAAGTCAAGTGCCTGGCCATTTGATAAAAAAAGGTTACCTCTATAGCTTTAGTTTTTATTACAGCCCAAACTTTTTATAGTTATTGATTTTAAGCAAGGTTGAACAAAGAAAATTGTTTATTGCTACTTTGGTTTGTGCTAGCTATATAATAAATGCTTTAAAACATGTTGGTAATTGCTACTTTTAATCATTAATAGCGATTAGTACCAGTTAATCATTAATAGCGATACATAGTTTTAATTTTCAAATGAATAATAAAGTACTGTTTCCTTTCTAAAAAAACTGATTTTAGAATATTCGACATAGGTAATATAAAGCTCTAATTACTTAGGAATATGTTTAAATGTGTCCTATTTATGTTAAATTCAACCAGAAGTCAAAATCTGAAATTAATCTTTTTATTTTTGGATTTGCTTTTCTATTTAGGATTGACGCAGTGGATCCAAATTATAATCGAAAAAGAAAACTATGTGATGTGTTGTAACATAATTTGTGCTTAATTACGGTATTCATTTTTCCCATACTTTTGAACGTCATTTTCTTATTTTTAAATATTACATTTAACACATTTGCATGAACATAATAATCCCAATACACTCATGATAAATGGGGACTATTAGCAATTTAATAGAACTGTTTACATAAAACTATGTATGTAAATGTTTCAACACTTTCTTTTACTTTGTAAACAGTATCCTCACTACATATCAGACTCATCACTTTTCATTCCACTTTCTTTCATCTATGACGACTATTAGAAATGCAATGAGACCATTTACATAAACATCTTTATATAAATAGTGCCATCACTTTCATAATACTCGTTATCCATGAAGACTATCAGGAATGTAACTAAATTGTTTACATAGGAAGGTTTGGTTGCAATATTCTGGCAATTAAAAGTGATCCATTTCTAAATAGTTGCACTGAATATACACATTGAAGTAGATAGAAGTTCTTCCTGTAGCTAAAAGAATTGGTGAAAGTCTTATAGATGTCTTTAAGATAGTTCACCACTGTCTTCTGAAGCAGAATTACAAAACAATACGATAAATAGTAACACGGTAGTTATGAATACGAGGGCTATGAAATCACTGCAATGTTATAAAAATTCATTCAAACTACTGTAAAGTAAAAATTGAAATAAAACCTTTACTTAAGTATAAGATATAAGCAGTTTGGCAGATGCCTTATTGCGCATGGTGGTGTGGTTCTCCGTATATTTATCCTGAAGAATAAGCCGCGTTATGTCTACGAGACTGGTTGATGTTTATAATAAACTACTTATGCTGTTACCAATGAAGTATTATTATTATTTCACACTGCATTGTTTTTTTATATAAAAATACTCCCGCACAGCTTGTGGTAAAGCGTTCTTCATCTGTGCGCGAGATTTTGGATATCTTAAAGCACCATTGGCGATCTGATGGCGTTATACTGATCACATCTTAGACCGTGAAATATTCTCCTATTCCCAAAGTTGTATTGCGCATCCGTATGTTTTCTTGTTGTGTTATATAGCATTTACACCCTGAAGGCCTGTGTAAGTATATACTAAACCCTTAGACATATATTCTGATTTAATTCCAACTTCTGTTTGAAACTTCTTAAAATTTTATGAACGAAGTATGAAATATACTTCATTCAAAATCTCTAATATCAAAAACAAAACTGTTTTTCTATGCAATAATACTAGAATGTTAAGGGTCTATATATTTTATGTTTATATCAAATATTTTTCTTCTAAACCACTTTCAGAAATATTTCCACTAAAATTTTTCCTGTTCTGAAGTACAAAATAGAATTTTCAAAACACTCGATATGGAAATATTCAATTTTTCTTCGAGATGACTTCAAAGAGCCCAGAGCGAAATTTAAGCTTTAAATTTTTTGCTCTGTTTTTGGAAACCGAAAAATATATGCAGTCCATAATAGAAAAAACAAATATTTTTACGAGATTCTCACCGTTCACTCATTATTTTCTTAAACATTTTCTAATTTTTTTTCATTAATTTTTTTTAAAGTTTTATTTCTCAAGTTGGCAACACATTAGTATCACCTAAAAATTGGATGTATCTGTCTGATTTATGTTATAATATACTGTTTCCCCGGAACGGGTGCATAGTCGGGATGGTTCGGATTTCTGGATAACAAACGCTTTATTCAAAGCACCAGTAAGCGTAAGCAAGAAAAATATGCAGATAATAACCATTTAGCTATCTGTAAAGTTTATAAGACTGTTAAGTACAATAAAACAGCAATTAACTCACTCACAAAGCAGAAAATTATATTCTTAAGACACTGAAGTATTAACAATTCAATTTTATTTGAATCACGCCAACTCTCCGCAACAGATCGATGATCAGCTTATATTATATACTCTTTATGAAAATATCTCGAAATATCAACGCTACACGGAAAATTCGAGATGTGTCCGAAACATTCCAGAAGTCGTTGAGTTGGCGATGTTTCCTCTAATGTGTTTATCAAGGTCCCCAAATGTGTCGCTAAAGTTAATTCAGAACATTCAAATAATAATAATCGCCTATAAATAACGTTACAAGTACCTTGGGGACAGGCAATGCGCCATTTTTTGGTATTTGTAGTAATAATATTATAAATATTATTTATAACCAAGTTCACCAAATGTGTTACTAGTAGCTATAAAAGGCCGATTGAGGGCCAATTTGAGGAGGTGCATCAAGTGCAGCCGGTCTTTATCGGAGGAGGAGGGTTCTTATCGGAAGTAGTTTTGTGTAGGAAGGATGTTATCAGTATGAAAAACCAACGTGACTATGATACTGAGGGGTTTTTGGATGGATATCGTAATGAAGTGAATTGTTATCGGACAAAGTATTGCGAAAGAGGTGTACTATCACCATGGAACGCCAACTTGACCTTGGTGCTGAGGAGGTAATAGCATTTTCTCAAAGGAGTGAAATATTTGGACATTGATAAACTGGGGCGATGTCACAATATTTGAATAGTTGATCTATCTCATAATCTGGGGGAGGGAGTTGAACTTTGACCAGCTTGCACAATGAAAAAATCTGATGTGGGCAACACATGACTTTCCTTATATAATGTAATGAATTTACTACTTTTACAGTAAAAAAATAGGTTTTTCTTATAGTAGATACTAATATTCTTTCCAAGATATTGAATTTTCGACAATTAGTCGTCATTTTCATTGATTTAGCGTCATTTTTATCCATTTGGCGAGATTTTCGTTAATTTGGCAACATTTCAAAAAAGTCGCCAAGTTGGCGACATTCCGCCAAATTCGTCGCCAAGCGTTATGCACTAAGAAAAAAGTTATTCTTACAGCAAATAAATGACTATTGGCGTTCAAATACAAAAGTATTATTCAAAGTATATTTTTTCATGAATGGCTTTTTCATAATTTTTTTGAAAAATGTACAATATCTCGAGAACGGTTCATGTTAGCGTTCTAAAATTTATGCCAATCGTTTTCTAATGAAAAATTTCATAAGAAATGTCTATTTGCGTAACTTTATTAACGGTTTTGATTTTTTCAAAATTTCATTCGAAAATTTAGGGGGGTTCTGAACATTCGATTACGTATAAAAGCAATAGGCTTCCAGTGTTTACGGATTGTGATTTTTGTACCAAATTTGGTTCGAATCGGTCCATTCGTTCGTCAGTTATCGTCTCCACAGACTCACTGGCACACACACACACAGACATCACTTCAAAAATGTTTGATTCGTGATCCGGGATGCTTGAAACGTGCTCTCCCGTCGAAAACTCGAATTCGAATTTCCGACCCCGTCACAATACTTTCCTTATACATTATGTATATAAGGAAAGTAATAACAGGAGAGCTGTGGTCGAGGACCTCCTTCCTCGGTTACTGATGACGTACTGGTACGACTTCGCCGTGGTCAAAGAATTTCTAACCGTGGTGACGTTATTGAAGTAATGCGGTGCCCCCTGGCGAAAGCTTTGATGGTTAGGGTAGAGTGCTGCCATCTATCGGAATTTTTTTTTTAAAGTTCTGAATGTAAAAGGATATATTTCAGCTTTGGGAGCGAACGCTTGACCCGGAGATTGGTAGCCACATGTCTTGACCACTGTTCAATTGGTGACTTGTTCAGAGTGTGTTTAAGAATAAAGTCTTTTCTGTGAATGGGAAGGAAGAAGCGAGTGGTGGATTTATTCAATATCTTAAGAAATTTCAATGGAGTTATGAAAAATAATTATTAAAAAGAACTATATTTTTATAAAAATGATATGTATTTTATAAAAAGGGTGTTTTGAATAGATGTGAACAGAGTTCATTCTTGAATTCATAATGATTTTTCGACATGTACTAATACAGTCGAGTGTATATGAATACATTATGTTAGCAATTTTTCAGGGTGTTTGGTGTATAACGACATGGTTTTTAGTTTTTTACGATAACTTATTAACGAAATTATTTTAATTTTATGTTTAAAATGAATCTAATAGTGAATTATTTTTGGGAATTTTCAGTGAACACAAAAATTGTGTGTGTTAAGTGAATTTACTGGATTTTATCTAGCGACTACGATTCGACCATTTTTAGAGCTATCTTTCACCGTGCGAAATTTTAATAAAACACCACTTGATTACGATTCGGCCATTTTCAGAGCAATCTTACTTTGTATACTGTGGGGAATTTCTACACCATGTTTTTAACATCTACAGAATACGATTCGACTGTTTTCTGGGGAATCTTTCTTTGTACGTCGTGGGAATTTTAATATAACACCTCTTGAATACGATTCGACTATTTTCAGAGCAATCTCACTTTGTATACTATGGGGACAGACTACGATTCAACTATTTTCAAAGCGATCTTTCACCGTGGGGGAATTTTAACACCACTACTTTACTCCTCATGAATACGTTTCAACAGTTTTAGTTTTGTACACTATGGGAAATGTAAACACATTGTTCTAGAATCTTCTGAATACGATTAGACTGTTTTAACTAACAAAGATGTTTTCACCGATGCTTTGCAAATATTTTGGTGAATGAAGAAATCAAACTTAGTTAGAGCGCATAATTTTTAATCACATTAACATTAAATTCTTAGAAAAATGTTAAATATTTTTATAACTTTAGGAGATATGTGCCACGCATCGAGCGGAATATACAAATTAGTTACCAAAAATATGAACATAACTTACAGAATGAGGTCTTCATCGGTCGACATCCAAACTAGAAATAAACAATATACACACAAATTACAGCACTAAAATGAGAGCTTAGCAGTTCTTATCTCAGATCTAATATAAGATGAGGTCATCGGTCCAAAGTTCACAAGATGACGTCCTAGTCCAAAGCATATTTCTTTCTTAATTACTTATTTTTTAATTACTCCCTATATTCAATTACTCCTTAATTTTTAATTACTTATAATCACTTATTCATAATTATCAAAATTAGGAAGTAATTAAAAATAGGGAGTAAATAAAAATCCATCTCAGTCTTTGCTCAAATGGGTGTTTTGGTTCAGACTCGTTGCATTAAAGACGGGATTTCAATTGCTTCCGAAATCACATATGCTTACTGCTCTTTGTTTGCGCAATATTTTATGTTATGATACTGTTCATTAATGTAAGGAATCGCTTGTAATATAAAGATACATTCCTAATGTTATATATAATTTAAAATACAATAATTGAACATTTTATCAGGCAGAAGAAAAATGTTTTGTAACCGTGGTGATTGGTAATGCCAATGGTATCAGTAAAATAGCAATGGCAGTTTCATGTAGCTTTGTACAAAGGAATAAATAAGTGCTTTTACTGCAACAGTATAGTCTAAAGTGCAAAAATGCTATACCTGGTTTCTACTCAATGCCATATCATTATGATTTGGATGGTGTATTCTGTAATTAGGTAGAGAGGAGGGGAGGTGTCGTTATATGCGAGTATACACAATAATTTCAATTTTTTTTTCAAACGGCCAGGCACTTGACATAATTTCAAAACGTTCTGAAACTATCTGTTACAAAAAAAGTAAATTTTATTATACCACTTTTTTAATGAAATCTTAATAGTCATAAATTTAAATCGCATTCTACAATTTTAGGTCTGGATAAATGAAAAATTTTATATTGCATTTAATCTGCATGGTCCCGATTTTTATCCACCCTGAATTTTATTGCCCTCACATTTGGGCTAACTTGGAGCGCAAGTCTTATTTTTCCAGTATTTGAATTGTAGCGATGTCCTGGATTGTGGTCTAAAATTCTTTCAGATCTTTTCGTTCATTATTAATTCAAAAACTAAAACAAAATGGAAAAAAAATTGACCCCCCCCCTTACCTTCTGTATTACATAAAGAAAATTTTTGGGATATTTTATCTTAGACTTGATATGATCAATATTTTGATCTATCCGAATATTTTTATTGTTTTTAAAAGTTCATTACCACATATCCCAGTCTCTTCCTAATAAACCTCTTCCTAATAAGTCTCTTCCTAATTTTTTCCATCATTTTTAACTTCACTTTTTATAACCTTTTAGTCATTTTTCATCTCGTTTTCATTGTTGTACATGTTCCATAGTCATGGTTTTTTTCACACATTATCACTTTTTAAATTATACACATGTTTTAACCCATAGTAATTTATGTATCTTGGAACCATATGTCTGGCGCAGCATATCCTCTTTGGATCTTGTGCCATTAAACCATAATCAACCAACCAACCAACTAATAAACCTGATGTGTTCGTGTTTTAATTTGTGTATTTCGGTTGAAATGATATATATCTAAGAATTGCCAGGCTTTTTTGCTAATTAGTAAATCACATAAAAAATACGAAAATTTGGTCTTTGTTTCTACATTTTCCTCCCCCTCCAAATGGCTATAAAGTTTTTAGTCTAAATGTACCAGATTTTTTGATATACCAGTCGAATACTTTTATTGTTTTGAGTATTTATATTATTTTGCTTATATTTATATTACCTATTTCTTTAAGTTATTTTACAAATCCTTTTTAATGAGCTATTGAGTGTCTATAAATATTGTTTTTTGTTAATTTATCTTGTTGTTTCAAGGTATTTTACTGTAATTTATACAGTTGGAATTTAAATTTAACCGAGTTGTTTTAATATCAGGAGTTTCAAATGCTTGGATATTCCGTGTTTTAAAAAATATCGCTTATAATGTCTTTTATTTTGTCTACGTTATTCATCATAATTACAGTTTTTGTTTAATGTTTAGGTTTTTATGTTTAAGGTTTTATGTTCAATGTTTTATGTTCAGTGTTTTGTGTTTTATGTTTTATATTCAACGTTTTATGTTCAATGTTTTATGTTACATGAGCTAAAGATTTTTTTATATACTATATATTGTATGGAAAATAAAAACTGAATACATTTTTTTTAAATATTTGAACGAAAATTTAAGAAATAAGTTACCACAAAAACTATTTCCTTTGGACAGATTAAAAGCAAGTTAGAGTTTCCTCTACTGAACTTAATCTCTTCTTATAGAAGGATTGCAAGTATACTGGAGAAAATCAAAAGAATTCGGGACTTTATACTTACCTCTTCAAGAAAAAGTATTTTTTCCTTCTAACTAATCATTACGAAAACACTTAAAGCAGTCAAGTATAACTCTTATAAAAGATAGTTTTGTTAAAAGAAAGTTAAGTCATAAAAGTTGTTGCATTTTGCTGACGTTATTTAATGACTATTTCTGTTATTGAGATACAAATTAGCTTTATTGCTTTTTGTATAATCTATGTAAAGGGTCACTAAATGGCGAATCGTGAACATATTTTTTGCGAACCTTGACGAGATAATGATAAAGAGAAAAAAAATGCCATGTGCGTGGTCAATTTTAAATGTATGTCACTTTTACAGTTTTTCTCTGAAGCTTAATGGTTAATAGAGCAGTGAAGTGGCGGATTTTTTCAACTGCTGTAAAGTTGCCATGCATATGGAAATAATAGAGTTTGAGGAAAACTTTTTAAAAGGGCAATTATACACAAGTTTAATATTCTCTATGATACAAACAATTCTGGATTAAATATGTGTGCGATAATAAATATCCCAACTAAATGCCTTAAACATTAAACGATGTTTTGTTCAACATATGTGACTGAAGCTGCATTTTCAAAGATGAACCTGCAGAGATAAAGGTCAAATTTTAACTCACAGACGTCTACCTCTACTATTTAAAAATAATTAGTTGCACCAACTGCACTCTAAATTTCAAATCTTTCAAAGTAAAAATGCCATTTCTTACATTGCACATAAACATAAATAAAATTTCATGAAATTGTGTTATGCTTTGATTTGCAATTTACATTTTTTCGTATTACTTATAAAATAACAGAGCAGAACAAAATGCTTAATTTGAATAGCTTTGAGAGTTATTATTTTTGTTAATAATAATGTAAAATAGCTAAAAGGAAAGGAAGCAATGCTTTTGAATTAGCGTAGGAGTGTAGGGGTTGACCATGAGTCACTATTAAAGTTTGACCGACTACGAAAGTCTGGCAAGTTCGTAAAACGAACCTCCATCAAAAGTAATTTTTGACCCTCGATCGATATGATCTGCAGCACTGGACTAAGTCAGTGAGTGAGGGATGATGTATCAAAATTATCTAGCATTTCAACTACAGTTCGATTTTTGAATCTGGTATCATTCGATTCGTCTGGAGGCGAAGGACAAAATCTAAAATTTCAAGCATTCGAGTAAGGGATAACACTTCAAAGAAGTAGCAAAAAAAAAAAACCTCAAAACCACATTGCTTAAATATTGAGCACATCCGATATGACTAGAAATTTGCTTTTGATCTCATTATATATGTCTAAGCTACAAGGTCAACGAAAAAAATTTAATAATTTGAAAATTCGAATTAGGGGGAACAATGCAAAGGAATAATTCAAAAGGACCAAAGTAACTTTCCAAAATGATAGAGCACATGCACTTGATTGCTTTTGCCAAAATATTAATTTTTGGCCTCATTCGGTCAGACTTAGTTTCCAGATCAATGAAAAAATTGTAAAATTTTGAAAATTCGAATGAGGGTGACAATACAAAGAGATTCAAAAAACACTTCGCCTCTCAAACAAATACTGTTCAATATCCTTTCGTTGTCAACAATAAAAACTCATTATCCACAGCTTTGGTTAAGTGTGTAGGTGGCGCCTTTTATGACCACTAACTATTGAGAAAGCGCGAAGAGCGAAGGGAATAGCTAGTAAATAATATATGTAAAGAGAAATTACTCTGTTTAGTTTAAGAATTGGACTCCATTGATATTGAAAGATTTACACGTTTGGGACATCTCTGAACTAATCAAGCTTTTTCTGAAAGATGCCTTAGTGTGCGTGTCTCTGAGAATGACATATTTTAAATTAATTGAGCAATTTAAATAGAATTTTTACTATTATTACTTTCCCTATATAAATAGTAAATTCATAGGGAGAGTATTAATCGGCAATTCGAATTCGAGTTTTTGGCGAAAAGCGCATTTTAAGCATTCTTGAGGGCGAATCGAGTGTATTTGAGATGATGTCTGTGTGTATGCGTGCTTGTGTGTACGCATATATGTTAGTAAGTGTCAGGGAGTCTGTGGACGCCATATCTCGTAAATGAATGGAGAGTTTGATGTAGACAGAGACGAGACCGTATTGCATCGAATCCCTCACAGGAGTTTTGAATGGATTTTAAAAAAATATTTAAAAATGGGGGCTTTTAATAAAGATAAACAACTAATTATTTCAGACATAATTATTCATCAAAAAATATTATACAACTTTCTTAATTCTAGCATGAACAGTTTTCGAGGTATTGCAGGACTTACTTAATTTTGAAAAAAATATTAAAAAATCAAGACTTTTAATACAGATAATGTTTCATCATAAATATCTTTGTAGTTTGCTGTCCGATTCAAACGAAATAAACTACATTTCATTTATCTATATAAATGTATAATCCTCTCCTCCCCTCCCACAAAAAATAAATAATTTCGAAAAACCAAAATATATCTATAACTTCATTCAGGTATCTTATTTTATTATCACGCACGACAGACATCCATATATTCTTATTTGAAATGAGCGAAAGTAGTGATGTTTCAAATCAATTTATAACGATTAACAGAGTTACTTATTTTACATTATCTCTCACACTTATTAATTTTTATTTACATTTCATCAGAATTTCTTACTTATTTGTTGTAATAAATGCATGTTTCTAGTTTACAATACGAAAGAGCACATATTCATTAAATATCCAAAAGACGAAAATACTCTTATATATTCATTCATCTATTATAGTTCGTTTATTATTTATTTTACTGTATTAAATTTATGAAAACGCTATGAAATTAAAAACACTTTGAATATTTGGATTTTGAAAAACTTAATATGTCAACAGTGCATTACAAATTTAAAACCTTGTTATTTGGTTTATCTCAAGGTCGGTGGCATGTCTACCGAAAAGGATTAAGAATGTTATTAACTTCTGACATTTAATGAAGTCTTTTGCAATTTTTGACCTTATCTGGTATTATAAACCTTGATTGGAATTTGCAGCCAAGTTAATGGGGCAACTTCATAATTACATTCTAGTGAGGGTAATGATGTATAAAATAACTTCAAACTGGCTCCCACTAAAATATAATTTGCATTACAATATACAAACATTTGCAAGATGTTAGAAATTTGAATTGATTACTTTAGAAAATATATTGAAATTAGTTGTTTAACAAAATAATGTGTTTTTTGCCAATATATTACAATGTCTTATAAATTGTTTTGATTTTAGAAATATATTTTTTTGTAGAAAGACATGTGCTGCCATTTTTAACACTTTCCAACATAGTTGTAAAGTGTTTATGATTTTGTTCTTTCTGTTTGTCTGTCCGTTCGCACGATAACTGCCGTAAAAATGGCTTTATCAGAATAAAATGTTAGTATGTTGTTGAGACAGTCTGTGGGCATATGGGAATGAATGTGGATAATATCAGCCAATTAGTTTCGGATTTAACATTGAGCAATTGATAAATACCTTGATCCCCATGGGATTTGATTTTTCAAACATTTTTGAAACGGAACTAAAATCTACAAATTGTTTAAAAATTATAGGAAATATTCAAATAATCATGTAATATGTATAAAAAAAAATTCAGCAAAATATGTTAGATAGACTTTCAAATAAGAGTTGAAATAATAATTACACCCATGTTACATATTTGAAGAGATCACGTGACACATTTCAAAATAAAATATGGCATCCATTTTTCTCCCTGTGTAAAAATTGGATGTTTAAGAGACCGTTTAAATGTATATTTAGTGTTGCATCCATCCTAAAATCGCTTTATTTTTGTACAATATCTGTGGATCTAAATTCTGCGCCAACGCAATTACAATATTTTTTATCTTAAATGATATACTAAACTTTAATTATTCCTACAGCAAAGCCTATTTTCAATAGCATGCATAATGTAAACAAATCAAATCATTGTAAGTTGAGTTATATAAGAATTGATGAATTTTTTTCACACAAAATTATTTAGCTCTGGAATACAAGAGATATGAATGACATATTCTTTGATTTTACATAGAGAAACAGACATTTATAACATTGCCTGTTTTGATGATGTAAAGATTCCAAGTATAATAAATTATTGTAGTACTGTGATAATTGACAACAATATGAGTGCCGAATTTATGCACAGATAGACACACAGATAGACACACAAACTCTCATTACCTACCAAATTTTGGGAAATTCGGTCTATTAGTTTTTTAGTTAGAGTGGATACAAAATCTGCACAGACAGACACACAGACAGACACACAGACATACACACAGAGAGACACACAGACAGACACACACACACGCACACACAGACGTCACGCAAAATATAGTTTTTTTTTGTATTCTAGAAGTCTTGAAACGTGTAGATCCGTCGAAAACTCGATTTGTGATTTTGGACATGATTTCTATACTTCCCCTATACATTACCATATATTGCAGGGAAAGTAAAAAAATATGAGTGCTGAATGTATTGCATTTTCGAGCTGCTTAAATAAAATTGAATGGAAAAGTGTTTCATAATCAATGCTTTACGAATGATTGATCTTTCTTGTTTTCTTGCGCTTTGCCTTATTATTAAAATCGGTCTGTTTATGTATGTGTGTATATTTAAATTGAAAACCCCTTCGCCAATAATTCTTCTGAAAAAGCAGTTTTGGTATCAGAACACCCGTATAGGTGCATTGATGGAAAGCTTTTTTTTAATCTAATATTTCTTTCATTTTTTTTTTATAAATTACGAACAAAACCGTTATAAGAAAAAAAAATCTGATGTGGGCAACACATGACTTTCCTTATATAATGTAATGAATTTACTACTTTTACAAAAAAAATAGGTTTGTCTATAGTAAATACTAATATTCTTTCCAAGACATTGAATTTTCGACAATCAGTCGTCATTTTCATTGATTTAGCGTCATTTTTATCCATTTGGCGAGATTTTCGTTAATTTGGCAACAATTCAAAAAGTCGCCAAGTTGGCGACATTCCGCCAAATTCGTCGCCAAAATCTCGCCAAGCGTTATGCACTAAGAAATAAGTTATTCTTACAGCAGATAAATGACTATTGGCGTTCGAATACAAAAGTATTACTCAGATTATCTTTTTTCATGAATGGAACGAGCTAGATCCACGAGAATGATGTCACCCAATTTATCGCATGGTATTACATATGAAAAGTGAACATGTTTATCAATAGGAAATATTTGTTTTTTATTTTATATGACTTTTTGATATTTTTTATTAAAATTTACAATGTCTCGAGAACGGTTCATGTTAACGTTCTAAAATTTATGTCAATCGTTTTCTAATGAAAAATTACATAAGAAATATCTATTTGCGTAACTTTATTAGTGGTTTTGATTTTTTGACGATTTTTTCAAAATTTCATTCGAAAATTTAGGGAGGTTCTGTACATTCAATTGCGTATAAAAACAATAGGCTTCCAGTGTTTACGAATTGTGATTTTTGTACCAAAATTGGTTCAAATCGGTCCATTCGTTCGTCAGTTATCGTCTCCACAGACCCACTGACACACACACACACACACACACATACTTTCACACACACACAGACATCACTTCAAAAATGCTTGATTCGTGATCAGGGATTCTTGAAACGTGCTCTCCCGTCGAAAACTCGAATTCAAATTTTCGACCCCGTCACAATACTTTCCTTATACATTATGTATATAAGGAAAGTAAAAATATGAGACAAAAATTTATGAAACAAAACAGCCAAAAAAAATTCTTTTGTCAAGCGGTCGTTTATATAGACAAAGTAGTGATCCTGGACGATCGATCCTTTGTGAAGTAATGCTGTAATTTTGGTTTATTTCGCGATTGTTCT
The DNA here is from genome assembly GCA_951213105.1 of Amaurobius ferox. Classification (NCBI taxonomy): domain Eukaryota; kingdom Metazoa; phylum Arthropoda; class Arachnida; order Araneae; family Amaurobiidae; genus Amaurobius; species Amaurobius ferox. The sequence continues at coordinate 128,404,143 of OX578139.1, forward strand.
TTCCATTTCGGTCAAATGATTTTTTAATCAGAAAGAAGATATAAAACAATTTTCGGCTGACATTAGGCGTATCCATGTTATGGTTTAGACAGACAAAAGTTGCGTTTGACTTCGAAACTTTGAGCACATTTCAGATAAACTTGTGTTTGATTTTTTTATCGGGATTTAAAAAGAGCCAATGATTTTTTTCATCTCGTACCATGCATAACAATTCACGCAGAAAATATTGCAACCGGGTTACATGGAAACGAAACAAACCTTAGATACAAAGCACAACTATGCAGCTTTAAATAATTTGTTAATTAGATTAAGAGCTTGAATTAACTATCAATTGGAATTGAAATATTAGTAATCCTAAAAGTGCTGACTTTCTCTTTAATATTCAGGAACATTGCATTGTGCATTTAACCCACCAATCAAATTACTACCTAGAACACTTGCATTGCTGTAAAGTAAAAGTCATTAAGCGGGAGTTAATAAAATACGCATTTCTTCCTTTTAATTAAGTTATTATTCAACAAAACTAATATTACTAACGTTACAGCAATATAATAATGCAGGGATCAGATTTTAAAATTTCCACAATCCTAATGTGACAGCTAGATCATAACCCGATTTAATGAATTTCGCAATTTTACATGTAATACAGTGGCGCAAAAGGTATTTACATATTTTACAAGTAACTCTACGACAACATGGCACCAGCCTCAAACACAAGGACGCCTAATTTTACAATGGACGATCAATTTATTTATGATCAATAAAGAAGGGTGGCATCAACTACGGGCGAAAATAACAACTATGGACTCAAGTGAAGCCGCGAGCCCAATGAACTATCTAATAAAAACCGACCTAGGCCAGGCCCTGATGACTGGAGCAAATAGGAATACAGATACGGAAAAACCAATGAGAGCCAAAAGGAGAACTCAAAAATTACCCCCGTGCAACAAATGAAAGTTAATAGACTGGAGAACATGTCGTTGACTGAACATGTAAACATATTTTCGTAAGATACTCTTCAATGTGTCGTTGACTAAACAAGTCAAAATGTTTTGTTAATATGCTCTTCAATTTCGTCGTTGACTAAGTATGTCAAAATGCTTCTTAGTGCAATGCAATTCAAGAAAGTAGTTTATAGTTATAGTTTTTGGACTCAGGGAGTCTAATATAGTAAAAGGCTCAAACATGCATGTGGCAGTCTGGCGAAATGCTGTGCGTAAACGGAACAAATGTGAACTTTTGATATCACCATATGAGGCACATTTAAAATGAGTAGAAGTCAGTAACAATGTCGCCAACTGTATCACTACCGTCTTAATTAAAGAAGGTAAATTGTAATGTTAAGAACTAATATGTTGTAAATATAAATAATGATGGTGAAGTTAATCCATGCTAGAATTTAGAATAAATAGTATTAATAAAATTTAGTTTGAGCAATCTAATGACTATTTATTGTATAAATGAAGATAATTGTGTTTATTAACCCATTTGATTTTCAGGGAACACCGGGTAACACAGAAAAAAATCTGATGTGGGCAACACATGACTTTCCTTATATAATGCAACGAATTTACTACTTTTACAGTAAAAAATAGGTTTTTCTTTTAATAGAAATATATATATTCTTTCCAAGATAATGAATTTTCGTCAATCAGTTGTCATTTTAATTGATTTAGCGTCATTTTTATCCATTTGTCGAGATTTTCGTTAATTTGGCAACATTTAAAAAATCGCCAAGTTGGCGACATTCCGCCAAATTCTTCGCCAAAATCTCGCCAAGCGTTATGGACGGAGAAATAAGTTATTCTTATAGCATATAAAGGATTATTGGCGTTCAAATGCAAATGTATTACTCAAAGTACCTTTTCTCATTAATGGAACGAGCTAGATCCACTTGAATGATGTCACCCAATATATCGCATGGTATTACATATGAAAGGTGAACATGTTTCTCAATAGGAAATATTTTTTTTTATTTTATATGACTTTTTGATAAATTTTTTGAAAAATGTACAGTATCTCGAGAACGGTTCATGTTAGCGTTCTACAATTTATGTCAATCGTTTTCTAATGAAAAATTTCATAAGAAATATCTATTTGTGTAACTTTATTAGTGGTTTTGATTTTTTGACGATTTTTTCAAATTTTCACTCAAAAATTTAGGAAGGTTCTGAACATTCGATTGCGTATAAAAACAATAGACTTTCAGTGTTTACGGATTGTGATTTTTATACCAAATTTTTATACCAATTTTTATACCAGTTATCGTCTCCACAGTCTCACTGACACACACACACATACACACACACATACTTTCACACACACACAGACATCACTTCAAAAATGCTTGATTCGTGATCAGGGATGTTTGAAACGTGCTCTCCCGTCGAAAACTCAAATTCGAATTTTCGACCCCGTCACAATACTTTCCTTATACATTATGTGTATAAGGAAAGTAATAAATTGGTGGGTTATTGCAGTCATATTGTGTTTGAAATTGTATTTTTAATTTACCTTCCGGACTTAAATCTATTTTTTTTCACCACGTTACACATTCAACCTCACTACTTAGTAGAGTAGGAAAATGCACTTGTTATATACTGTCAGCTTGCATTGGTCACTTCAACGCTTGACGATTAACTCATCATATTTTTCACTCATTAGCATTTTATCAGGAAAGGGAGTTGTCGAAGTGAAATAAGGATTTTCCATTATCAGAATGGACCTGAAAGCCTCAACTCAGCAAGAACTTTGAGAGAGTATTTTTCAAGGAAAACGAATCAAAGTAAAATATAATCCTTTTCAAAGTAAAATATATTTCATAATGTCACGTGCTTGACCGCATATCGCATAAAACTTTACTTTTTTAACATATATGCACCATCCTAAGTAATTCGAATGTACATCTGTCCAGTATAGCGTCCGACTGGTGACTCCATTGTGATTGTTTTATTTTGTGAGTCTTCTCCAGCAATGTGAATTTCAAAATTCAGTCCAACTTTTTGAATCCAATTTATCATTACAACGTTACAAGATTTGATTTCACAGGTTGAACATTGAAATTCAAGTTGCTTCTAGATTTTCACGCTCTAGGCCTTCTAGAACACTATGGAGTCGTTTTCATTGAATAACGTGTTCACACTTGATTCAATTTAACAATTATTACTTTCCTTATATACATAATTGTTGCGTGGTTTTCCACCACACGTCCGGTCAGAACGCAAAAAATCCTTATTGTCGATAAAAGAGATCATCGACATTGGCCGTGTAGATTAAATATACAGATAATCAAACAATAATATATTAGAAATTATGAATGGGAAATGAGGACAGCGGACATGACATAAAACAATAACAGAATTTATTCACACACAAATATAACAATGAAAAATATCCTATTAACATCCTTATATAGACAAGGTCAATCTTAGACAGCATCTCTGTGCAAAAATATAGTTCCCGTTATAATTATCAATTTTCAATAATGAATGTCAAAAATTATCCATTTTAAACATTATAGCCTCGCTGTGGTTAGACCGCATTAAAATTTGGAATTAACTCGTATCTAAACATGTGATACGCCAAAAATGCCCTTATGTTAATTTTACACAAAATAAACAATTCATCTGAATGTGAAGCTATTACTCTATAATTGTCTAGAGAGAGAGAAATATCATTTCGTACCAACAATAAAGTATGTAAGAGTACATGCATGGCATACCTTCAGCATCTCGCCGGACAAATCATCGTGGCGTCGGAGTTCCATCACGGGGTCCGTAGAGTAAGGACCTATCGTCTCGGACTCGGGGAAAACGAGTCCCACAAAATCAGGACCTCCCTGCTCGAGATCACAAAATCAAGTCTCCTTCTAAAACTCTCTCAAGAACTCTCTCTCTCTCTCTCGCACACCGAAAATTAACACCTCCTACAAGGCTGGCCCCTGGTGTCCATTGGTTTGAAACCGAAGCCCTTGCATTTTCCATAGGTCGGCGTATAGTTACATGTCAGCTATTGGGTGCTGCATGACAGAGGGTTGGTGAGCACCCAAGAATTATGGGTGCCATCTGGGCCAAAATTCCCATGAACCGGGGCGCACGTGTGGCCGGAAACGGTCAAGGGTCAGCTCTCCCCAAAAGCGCCCTGCTGTGAACCCATCTGCAACTGAGCCTTCTCTGTGCATTTTTCGTAGAAACATTGCTTGTTCACCCTCTTGCAGGTGTTGACCAAGGGACATGTATTGTAGAAGTAGCACAGGCACCATCTTTAGAGGTTGCATTCCCTCCACAATTCACAATGTTACATATTTGCCATGTAACAATAATGTATAAGGAAAGTATTGTGACTGGGTCGAAAATTGGAATTCGAGTTTTCGGCGGGAGAGTACGTTTCAGGCATCCCTAATCACGAATCAAACATTTTTGAGGTGATGTCTTGGTGTGTGTGTGTGTCAGTGAGCCTGTTGAGACGAACAAATGGAGCAATTCGAATGAAATTTGGTACAAACAACCACTATATATGAATACTGGAAGCCTATTGTTTTTAAACGCAATCGAATGTTCAGAACCTCCCTAAATTTTCGAGTGAAATTTTGAAAAAAATCATCAAAAAATCAAAACCTTTACTAAAGTTACGCAAATATACATTTCTTATGTAATTTTTATTTGAAAACGATTAACATAAATTTTAGAACGCTAGCACGAACCGTTCTCGAGGTATTGCACATTTTTTAAATAAATTTATCAAAATATCCCATAAATTAAAAAAATATATATTATCTGTTGAGTATCATGTTCACTTTTCATATGTAATATAATGCGATAAATTAGGTGACATCATTCTCGTAGATCTAGCTGGTTCCATTCATGAGTAAAGATACTTTGAGTAATACTTTTGTATTTGAACGCCAATAGTTATTTATCTAAGAATAACTTATTTCTCCGTCCATAACGCTTGGCGAGATTTTGGCGCCGAATTTGACGGAATTTCGCCAACTTGGTGACTTTTTTAAATGTTGACAAATTAACGAAAATCTCGCCAAATGGATAAAAATGGCACTAAATTAATGAAAATGACGACTAACTGACGAAATTTTAATATCTTGGAAAAAATATAAATATTTACTATAATAAAAACCTATATTTTATTGTAAAAGTAGTAAATTCATTGCATTATATAAGGAAAGTCATGTGTTGCCCACATCAGATTTTTTTATTTATGGCTATGAACAAGATTAAGTTTGACACAATTAAAGTTAATACAACTGACAAGCTTTAACTTTATTCTATAAGTCAACTGGATTATTTATCATACACGGCAAATGAATGCCTATATTTACAGTGCTTATATATATGCTTACATATTTTTATGTTTATATATACTACAACATGATCTAATTAACACAAATTAGTGACTGCCTTTCCAACAAGTACTTGAAAAATTTTGGGTGATATAAAACGTTAAAAAAATATATCGTGCAATTTCACTTTATTTTCTACTCTTTTAACATGTCGATAATGAATTATTCATGTACTTTGTTTTCTGATCATGGATTTTCACTCACATTTATGTGATATAAAACAATGTGCTGAAGGATAGGTGTCAAAAGTGGAAGAAATAAATCGACAGTGGATTCAGTCTGATAGAGGTAATGGTTTTACATGCATAAAATGTTGCAAAATGAATTCCAGCGAAATAAGTTTATTAGATTTTTCAGGAAAAATTCAAAATATTAAAATAGTGAAACTATTTCTGTGTATACATAAAGGATACCTTATTTTTGACAAAATAAGTATAAATTATTTACATTTTTAAATATAAGGTTCGGGAACATTGTTACTTTCCTTATATACATAATGTTTAAGGAAAGTATTGTGACGGAAGGGGTCGAAAATTCGAATTCGAGTTTTCGACGGGAGAGCACGTTTCAAGCATCCCTGATCACGAATCAAACATTTTTGAAGTGATGTCTGTGTGTGTGTGTGTGTGTCAGTGGGTCTGTGGAGACGATAACGACAAACGAATGGACCAATTTGAACCAAATTTGGTACAAAAATCACAATCCGTAAACACTGGAAGCCTATTGTTTTTATACGCAATCGCATGTTCAGAACCCCCCTCAATTTTCGAATGAAATTTTGAAAAAATCGTCAAAAAATCAAAACCACTAATAAAGTTATGCAAATAGACATTTCTTATGTAATTTTTCATTAGAAAACAATTGACATAAATTTTAAAACGCTAACACGAGCCGTTCTCGAGATATTGTACATTTAAAAAAAATATCAAAAAGTTATATAAAATAAAAAAAAAATATTTCCTATTGATAAACATGTTCACTTTTCATATGTAATACCATGCGATAAATTGCATGACATCATTCTCGTGGATCTAGAGAGAGAGAGCTCTCGTTCCATTCATGATAAAAGATACTCTGAGTAACACTTTTGTATTTGAACGCCAATAGTCATTTATCTGCTGTAAGAATAACTTATTTCTTAGTGCATAACGCTTGGCGAGATTTTGGCAACGAATTTGGCGGAATGTCGCCAACTTGGCGACTTTTTGAAATGTTGTCAAATTAACGAAAATCTCGCTAAATTGATAAAAATGACGCTAAATCAATGAAAATGACGACTAATTGTTGAAAATTTAATGTCTTGGAAAGAATATTAGTATCTACTATAAGAAAAACCTATTTTTTTACTGTAAAAGTAGTAAATTCAATCCATTATATAAGGAAAGTCATGTGTTGCCCACATCAGATTTTTTTTATTTATCGCAACGCTCCGATTTCAGCGCGAGATACTCCAAACATAGATGTTATTCACATCAAAAGCTGAGGTCGTATACATCAGATGTTACCTGAAATTAGGAGGAAACCCCAAGCTGAAATTAGGAGGAATGGAACATGGAACACTCGTCAGTTTTAGAAGCGGAGATAACTATTTTATAACTAAAAAAATAGAGTGTAGTTATATTGCTTGGAATTAGTTATTAAAATCCCTATATTGTGAATGTTTATAAAAGCAAGATGACAGTTGATACGTTACTAATTGTTACGTTATGTTTATACGTTATTTTTATACGTTACTAATTGTTATGTTAGCTCATTTCGACTGCTCAAACCTCAATTGTTTAAATGCTATCTAATCTAGTCCGTTTGAACTCTTTTCTTAAAAGCATAAGTAGCTCCATGTATAAATACCAGAAAAATAATGTTATATTCAAACAGAATTTATATCCTTATGCGTTTCAATGTAGTTTTTCCACCTTTATTTCATTTAAAGTATTTTATCACAAAAGTCCAATGTACAACAGTAAGAATTGTTTCTTTTACAAGTCCCTGAAAATCCTCTTAAAAATGAAAGAACGAGAAAATAAAACATACCCTCTTTGAAATAGTTTTTCCCTTTGGATTTTTTTTTATTATGCATTATTCATGGCATTTTCATTATCAACTGAGACATTTTCCCGTTTTTCATGTCGTACGAAACAAAGCCAGACAGACAATAAGGTATAAAATTAAAAACAGAAAGACAAAAATTGAATACAATATTTTAATTAAAGGTAAAAAAAACAGTATTTTCGAGAGAATTTATAAAAAATATTAAAGATTTAATTACGCTTTATCTACTCTAATTTCGAATAAAGAAGTCTAAAAATTCAATATTTTTTCTAAAACAGATTTGAATTAAAAATCGTTAAGTAAATAGAGAAAATTAAGGCATAAAACTCTTGGTTACAAATAAATGAAACAGATGTCAAAGTTGAACTTCAAGAAGGAAAAAATTGGTAAATATCAGTTTTTGCCGTATATGTATGTCTACATCCGTATATGTCTACACGTGTCGCATACTCGTTGACGCTCGCAAAACCTCGGAGCTCCGCCTTCCATTCGCTGCCGCTCATTTATCAAAGACCGCCGCATTTGTGGTGCATCCATTGAGGTTTTACCCCCTTATTAACTGCCTCGAGTTCATATATTCTTAAAACTCGAATTCGAATTTTCGACCCCGTTACAATAATTTCCTGATACAGTACGCTATGTATATAACGAAAGTTAAAATGGACTGACAACCCCATCTTCATAATTTACCAGATGTTTCAATAAATATTGCAAACTGCTCCAATCTAAAACTGTGTTTATTCTCTATTCCGTTAACTTATTATGATTTTTTATGTAAAACCTCATAAAATTTCAAAAGAATTCTAGCAGCGTACAGACTAATTGTAAAAATTAGGTATTTCCCCCGTCCTTGGGGGTCAAGAGTTGCCTTCTTGAAACATGGATTTGGAACACTGTAGGAGGGTCAAGTGCGTCATAAGCAGAAACTGACGTTATCTGTATAGGAGTTTATTTGGGTTGCTAGCTGAAGGGGACTTTGTCAGAATTTTCATTTAGAAAACGTGGTGTTGATTTTAATCAAAGGAACTTATGTAGTTTATGTAGTGAGTCCAAGGAACTTATGTAAGGTGTATCAAAAGAGTATTTAAAACGTATTATGCCCCGATCGATGATGAAAGTAGTATATTGGACGAATCATAATTGCTTATTTATGACGTATCTAAACAGCTTATTTGAAGTGTATCAAAAGCGTTTATTTAGGGTGTATCAAAAACGCTTTCTTTGGGCGAGATTTTCAAGACGTATCAAAAGAGATACATCCGCGCAGGGGGCAAAAGTCGTATTTAGGACGTAATACTGAATAATATTGGATTGTAACATTTAATACGCTCAGTGCTGGGACAATAGCTTTATACTTACCCGAGCAGCAGTCTCAGATTAGATGCTTATTTAGGGCGAGCGTGTATTAGCCTATGTTTTGTAATTAAAGTGCGTACTTGAGCAGCCGACGACTAAGCCTTTCAAAAGCATACTGAATGAATGCAATTAATTCCTTCTTTAAATCTCGGTCAACGCCGAGTAGAGTTTCTTGTAATGTACGCATCATCATTCAATCCCGCGAAAATTTCGTATCTGCAACCATATAAATCCCGATAATATAACAAACAAAGAGGTAGCAACTCCGAGCTTTTTTGTATGAACCAGAATCTTTGCATTTAGCGGTATGGCGTCGCTCTCACGCAATTTTTCGATAAAGAAAATGTAACTTTTATTCAAGGGATTAAAATTCAAATTGAAAATATTTCTTTAAAAGATTATGTTCAATGCAAGTAAATTTTTCACAGTATACATATAATGATGAAATAATACAAATAAAAAATTAAACTGATATCTCAAGAATTTAGAACGATATAATTTTGAATTTTGGAACCGAAAATTAAACTCGAGTGGAAGTGCTCAATAATTTTTAAAATTGGATTTGAATTTTTTTAATTATCCTTTGTATCGTTGTCCTTGATGAACATTTTCTAAGTATCATGTATTTTCTTTGGCCTGAAATCTGAGTCGTATATGAATGACATTAAAACCAAGATTCTAGCTATACCAGAATTGATCAATAATTTTTATACATCGCCCTCTCTCTCACTCAGTGAGGTCAGTACATATTATATAGACCACAGCACGTATTACTTCAACAACTCCCTGTAGAATTGTTGATAAAATGCAGTACGACAAAATGAAAGACGCCTCACTCAAATTAAATTTTATTTTCTTTACAGCTGAAAATTTAATTATGCATTATTTATGGAGCTTTCATTATCATCTTTGTAATGTTTCCTCTTTTAATGCTATTTCAAAGTCGCCGTTTCTATAATGAAAAGTTAAAGGTTGAATAGATTATTTTAAACAAAGATGGAAAACGATGTATTTACAAGAACTCCAAAACCTAAATTAATCACTAGTTAATGTGTTAATACATCGAGTAGTTTCAAATAGACTTTTCTTGTTATGTAAAAGAAGTAAATGTGACTGAAAAGAAAGATTATTGCTCATTTTCCATGTATACTTTTAGAAAGTTAATGACAGCTGAAGGTAGTATATTTTTCATAACGATAATCGCATCAGCTTTCTAGGATACACTAGTAAGGTTCAATAAAAGTATAAATAATCATCTCAGTAGCTTCTTAGTCAATGACGTTTGATTTCAGCTGTGACAATAGTTCTTCACAATAGTTCTCGACCAATTTATTATTGCAGAATCTGGTAAGTAATCAACTTTGTTAGAAAAACACAATAAAATATATCGTTAAGAGTCTCAATCAGTCTTTAGAGGGGGGGAAAGAACCACTGAATTATTTTCCCACCTTCCGGGAGAGAAATCGAAAATTCAATTCTGTTAGGTTCTGTTCGGTGATTGATACTATAAGTGTCGAAAACCCAGACCACGTGACTCACCCTAGAATACAAGCTGCTGATTGGGTGACCGTTATACTGGAAGTGTTGAAGACACAAAAATTCAATCTTTTAAGTCAATAACCACTTCTCAACACCCTCTCTTCGGTCTTTTCAACACTCTATCGTCCGTTTTGTCAACTCCCTCTCTTCAGTCTTTTCAACACCCTCTTTTCAGTTTTTTCAACACTCTCTTGTCAGTTTTCAACAAACTCACTTCAGTCTTTTCAACACTCTCTCCTCAGTCTCTTCAACATCATCCTCTCTTTAGTCTTTTCAACACTCTCTCCTCAGTCTTTTCAACACCCTCTCTTCAGTTTTTTCAACACTCTCTCGTCAGTCTTTTCAACACCCTCTCTTCAGTCTTTTCACCACTCTCTCATCAGTCTTTTAAACGCCCTCAATTCAGTCCTTTCACCACCCTCTCGTCAGTCTTTTCAAGACCTTCTCTTCATTTTTTCAACACTCTCTCTTCAGTCTTTTCAACACTCTCTCGTCAGTCTTTTCAACATTCTCTTTTCAGTCTTTTCAACAATCACCAGTCTTTTCAACACTCTCTCCTCAGTATTTTTAACAGCCTCTCTTCAGTCTTTTCAACACTCTCTCCTCAGTCTTTTCAACACTCTCTCCTCAGTCTTTTCAACACTCTCTATTCAGTCTTTTCAACACCCTGCCCATTTTTTCTGTTTCCGCGACATAAATCGAAAATCCGAATTTGTAAAGCTTTATTTCTGCTAACTACAAATATGCAATGTTACAACATTTCTGGACCATCGGGGTGCTTCTTAAGGATTTGAAAATACTTTTCTAAAATCCCCTATATATTCTTTGACCCCCCCCCCGCCAGGGTAATAACATTTCGGCTCCGTTAGATTCTGTTCTGTAGTTACTATTATAAGTGTGTACAAATTTAGCCTCCTAGCTCACCAGGGACGACGGTCTCTCTAAACAAAAACACGCCAGACAATTATTGTCTAGGTATTAAATTTGTTTGTCATGTATTTCGAGGTGCTTTTATATTCTATAAAATTCAAATAATTGATAACATGATTACGATTTTCTATAATAATATCTATCTTTGAAACTTCCTGGAAGAATCTTAGATAAATTAAAGCAGTACAAAATTAAAAATGCCAAGCTGGAATTAAATTTATTTCTTCTCGCCCGTGGAATTTAAATTATGCATTATTCATGGCTTTCCACAATCATCTGAGATATTTTATTGTTTTTTTCATTTTATCCTAAACAAAGGAATACGACGAGTTTGAGAATTATAAGAGAGGTGAAAAAATGTATTAAATTCTTTTAATTAGAATTGTTTTTACAAAGACTCGTGAAAAAATATACGTGCATTTCTCCTTTTATTACGGCTTATCTGATCAACTTTGAAATATACATTTAAATGCAAACGAATATTTCTTTAAACAATTGTTAAATAATATCCAACAATGAAGGCAAGTGCTGCTTGTAAGAATACAAACATAAAACGCATATACTGAAAAATAAAAACAATAAAAACATCATGTGAAAATAACCTGATATTTATTTAATGGACATAAACTTTTCCCTTCGTCGCGTGTACAAACCGAAAAAAGACATATACACGTATATGCTTATATATAAGCAATTGGTAAGTATAGAATTGTATGAATACGACCTTACAGTTAGAACATACATTTTTTCTGTACTGATGAAGAAGACTCATAATTCTCTTGAAACAATTCTCATATAATTTTCATGTACTTAATATTATAAAGGAAGTGCGTGTAGTTTCAATAAATAATCCAAAAAACCTTGTCAATTTTTTCGTTAATATCCATGACATATTATAAGAAAACATATTATATATCTCGAATAAATTATATTACGACAAGATAAAAAATGCCACTTGGAAATTAAATTTATTTCTTCATACGTCTAGCATTTTAATTATATTGTGGTTTTTCATTATCATTTGAGATATTTTATCGCATTTTTCAAGTTATTCTGAACAAGGGCAGACGATATGTTTGGAAATTATAAGAGGTATAAAAAAGAACTTTTAAAATCACGATACTTACTCTGCGAAAACAGATGGATGCCATATTTATTTTGAAGTGTGTCACGTGATCTCTTCATATTATATGGGTGTAATTATCATTTTAATTTTTATTTCAAAACTATAGAACATATTTGGCAGAATTTTTTGTATCTATTTTATGGAATAATTTGTAGATTTCCTAAAATTTTCGAAGCAATTTGTGAATTTTAACTTTGCTTAAAAAATGTTTGAAAATTATATCCCATAGGGTTCAATGTATTTCATTTTTTCAACCCGGGTTCAATCCAAAACTAAATAGGTGATACTATTCATTTACATTCCCTTATGTTCCACAGATAGGCTCAACAACGTACTAAAATTTAATTTTGATAAAGTCGTTTTTATAGCAGTTATCGTGTGAACGTACAAACAAACAGATAGAATGCACAAAGTCATAGACACTTTCCAACTATGTTGTAAAGTGTTAAAAATGAATAAAATTCTTAAATTAGAATTGTTTTTACAAAGACTCGTGTCAAAATCGTGAATTTTAATGTTCTTTTTAATTTATATTTAGTGTTGTATCCGTCGTAAAACCGCTTTATTTTTGCTTAATTTCTGTGCATCTGATATGCTGTGCATTCTGTGCATTTCAGATTAAATGGTCATCAAATTTTGATTATTTCTACAACAAAGCTTAATTTTCTCTTATGGAGAATGTAAACAAATGAAGCTGAAAAATGAGTTCTATTAGACTTGCTGAATTTCTTTATTCCAAAACTATTTAGCTCTGGAGTCTGCAATATTGCTGATTCCAATGATACATTAATTGATTTTACGTATTGATTCAGACGATTTTATGCTGACTTTTTCGATGAAGTTTTAAGCATAGAGTCAAAATACCTTTATTTCCATGGTTTTAAGTTTTTAAGTAAAACAGATTATTGTAGTATTGTGATGAATGAAAAGAATAGAAAAAGTGCATGAATGAAAGGAATGGAAAAAAGTGAGTGAATGAAATATTTACTGCTTTTTCAGGCCATTTATATTCCAATAACGTCATTTGAATAAAGTTCATTTTTTTCGATGAAGTTTTAACTTTTCAAATACAGAGGGTGTTCACACATTTCTAAAACGATCTTAAAATATATATATATAAACAAAGATAAGAATTTTATCTTCTAATATTTTCAATCTGACATCCCTTTTGTTGAACTATCATATTACATCCTGATTTACAAGATAAAAGAGCTTTTCTAAAAATAGCAAGGTTGATTTTGTTCCACTCCTCCACCACAATGTTCCAGAGTCCATCCAATGTTTTGGGATGAGAAAGGTGTAAGGTAACCGTTTGGACGGCCGGGAAGTGCCACCCAATTTAGACCGGAACCCAGTGAGGGAAGCATCCACAGGGACCGAACCCTCCTTCCCCTACCACCAACCTCTCGGAAGGACTTACGGACCCACATGTTTAACGTGATCGTACTCCGTATGAACATGGCGACAGTTTGGGCAGCGGCGGGAATCAAACCCGGAACTACCGAGTGCAACCTCCGCGCGCTAACCACAGGGCTACCGCGCCTCAGAGCTACTAATTGGAATTGATACAAAATTAGGTTATCGTCAACATTTAGTATAAAGCGCATTAGTATAAAGCCAACTATCACGCCGATTATCTGACGCGTCAAAAATAATTACTGTACCGCTGTAAAGAAAATTTTTCATTAGACGGGGAAATCATTGATTACATAATTTTTCAACTCACTTTATTATTATTAAAAATATCTTTATTTACAGAAATTTAATACATCATATAGAGGGAAGGGAAGTCAACAAATCATCAGCGTAATGAGCAGATTTCTTAACTGACGAAACCAATTTAACATAACTTAATAATTTGTAAAATCTAACTTTCAAACAATAAATTGTTAGGAAATCCGTACCCTGTGCCTGACCGATAATAATAAAGTTTGACATTCTTGATGGTTTTCTGAGCTCACATTACGCGCAATTTTTTTTTACTGTACTATCATATAAGGACTTACGGACCCACATGTTTAACGTAATCGTACTCCGCATGCACACGACGGCAATTGTGGCAGCGTGCAAATCCAGCGCGCAAACCACCGCGCTACCGCGGCCGAAATGTGCCAACAGCACGCGGTTTTCCCAGGTGTTCACCCACCCAAGTACTAACCGGGCCCAATGCTGCTTGACTTCGGTGATCTAACGAGAACCGGTGTTTTCAGCACGGTACGGCCGTTGGCTCAAACTGAAAGTGTGCATACACATGTTGTAAAGACCAAATGTAACTTTAACCTCCTTAGAGGTAGCTTTCGATGATGGATCTTCAATATGTCAAAAGTGACTTAAAACCATCTTAAATTACTTGATATTCAAACCTTTCGGTCCAAAGGGCAATAGCGTAGGACTGAAGTGATTTAAATTAAATTAAGTTTATTGTGTATTTCACAGAAATAACAGCAGCTGGCAGTTTAAATCAACTGATAACATAGACTTATTATTGCACACGCCCAGAAAAAATTAAAAATATACAAGATGCCGTCATAAACTGGCTTAAAGATCTTATGCTTAACACTGGCATTCTTTTACCTCGCCTTGTATTGCGTCCAAACCCCGAATACTAGACTTATCCTAAGCATCGTTGTATCAAATTGGGTTCTTTACACTCGGCTGCCAGCCCTTTTTTTCCCCCTCCATATCTATCATCGTGCCTTCTGCTTCACTCCGGCTCACTCACGGCCAAACTCTTACTAGAATCCTTTGTCTTACTCATGATCTCATACGATCCGAAACTTATTCCTATTTCATATTAAGAACTCAAAAAAAAAATGCTGATTAACTGGGTGATTTGTCTAACAACCGAACCAGTTACAATAGTTAGTTTAAAGAAACATAAATGATAATGCAAACTGGGGGAAATAATAATCAAAGGGTTGTTTAGACCTCACAATGTCTATACTTATACAATTGAATACTTCCGATGTATGCAACCTTTCAGCTAGAACACACTATTTTTCTGTCCTGACGAAGAGGACTTATATAATTACCATATAATTCATTGCCATAGAATTGCCATATAAATCATTTACGATATAATTCACATGCTTAATGCGTGTAGTCTGAATAAATAATAGGAAAAACCTCGTTAATTTCTTAGTTAATATCCATGAAACCTATATAAATAAAATTGGAAATCTGTCTGTCCGTCTGTCAGTCTGCCCCATCATCCCAAGAGAACGGCTGAACAGAATTTGATGAAATTTTGAGGGTAGCCTTCAAATAGTTCCACACAAAATATATCCTTTTTCGAGTTTCTACGATCAGTGGTTCTAGAGATATTAGTGAAAAATGAAACTTTCGCTTGTCTCATCATCACGAGAAAACGGTTAAACCGAATTTAATGAAATTCTGTGGGTAGCCTTGAAATAGCCCCGCTTAAATTTTATCTAGGTTTCAAGTTTCTCAGACCAGGGATTATTGAGATATTAATGCAAAACGAAACTTTTTCTTAGGAGTTCTACTCTATAACTCAATGATTTCCCCAAACGGAAAGGTTGGAAATCGTTTGTTTAAAATGTCTCCTTTATCTCCGAATTTAGAAGATTTTTGCACTAATTAGTAACTTTCTGAAAACATGAATTATGTGAAACCATGAATGTTTGAAACATGAACTGAAATGGAGAATCTATCACCATGGTTTATTTTTCACAAACAACAGTGAAAAGTATTAAGAAATCAAAATGGTTATTGAATTATTAGAATTTTATGAAGATTATTCTATCTTATATCATGTTGCTCGGCAACGCAATTAAATCAAATGTGTTTGTTAATGTTTATTATTATTATTTTTTATTTGAATAATAAATAAATGCTTATAGAAATATAACTTATAAAAGATCGGTATGATTTTTCTGTTAATTATATTAATTGCAGACTGCGTACATCACTTTCATTTATTTTGGCAAAGAGTTTTCAAGTATATATATTGCCGGAAATGTCGCCAAATTGATAAAAACGACGCAAATCAATGAAATTTATTTTGCTTTGTTAGAAGAGAGTACTGACTTGATGTTTCGTTAGCATATGTCTGTCAGTCCAACCGTCCTACTTAGTAACACATTTAGTGAATTTTTAAAATGTCACCAAATTGATAAAAAATTTTGTAAATCCATAAAAATATTTTGAAATTGATAAAATTGTTCTAAATAAATGAAATTAATTGCGTTTTGTTAAGGGATAGTATTGTGATGATGTTTCATCAATTTGCCGCCAAGATGTACTATCAGGTCTACAGTCCCACTTGAAAATACATTTTACGATTTTTTCAAATGTTGCTAAATTGACGAAAATGTTGCCAAAATTTTCATAGAGATAGCATTAGTCAGGCGAAATTTTTCTACCAATTTTTTTTAATTAAATGATATCATGCCGCTTATCAACTGCTTTAAATACAATGTGTTTATGTGGCAAAAGATTTTTATTAAATACTAGCAGCATACCCGTACTTCGTACGGAGAATACAATATAAAGAAACTTATAATTCGCAATCACGTGCAAATTCTGTTAAAATATTAAATTTACTGCTCCTAAAGAGAAGTTTAGGAATACCTGTTCTCACTATGCAAAATTATCTTCGCAGACAGATATGAAGAATAAAACATCCTGGCCCCTTTTGTAAGCAAATTTACAAAAAAAAGGAATTGAATCAATATATGCAATCCCGTTCTACTTAAATTGTCGCAAATTAGAAAATATGCCAGTGTGTTAGTAGAAGATTTCCCGTATTACAATATGAGTCTCAAAAATATTTGCCAAAATAAAAGAGATGACGTAATAAATTGAAAATTTCAATAATCCCCGTACTCTTTATACGAGAAGGTCGTAATTAATTCCAATATATGCCAATACATATCAAAACATATACCAATATACCTGTACTACTTATATTCTTGTAGATTAGAAGATATACCCGTGTATTTGTTGAAGATTACTCGTACAACGTACGATATATGAGTTTAAACAATTTTTGTCATAATAAAACAATTGCATAATAACCTGAAAATATCAATAATCCCTGAATCATTAACCCCTGAAAATATCAATAATAATAATGTTGAAACCTGAAGACCGTAATTGATATTATACAGTCAAAAATGCTATAAGAAAAATTAAATCGTTCTTTTCTAAAATATATTTTTATATCCATTTGTTGATATAAGATAGAATCTTCCTCATAAACTGCGAAATTAAATAACCATTTTGATTTCTTTATACTTTTCATTTGCAGTAAAAGCTTGTGAAAAGTAAACTATGGAGATAGATTTCCTATTTAAATCATGTTTCAAACAATTCATATTTTCAGAAAGTGACTAATTAGTGCAAAAAATCTCCCATTAGATTCAGAGATAAAGTTTTAATTCATTTTCAAACGATTTTCAAGCTTTTCGTTTGGATAAACCACGGAGTTAGAGAGGAAAAAGTCAGTCCTAGGAAAAAGTTTCGTTTTTCATAAATATCTCAACAACCCCTTGTCTTAAATACTCGAAATTTGGGCAAAATATATGGGGGGCTATTTCAATGCTATCCACAAAATTTCATCAAATTCGGTTCAGCCGTTCTCCCGTGATGACGGGACAAACAGACAGACAGACAGATTTTCACTTTTATTTATATAGATAGACTAGGAGCATACCCGTTCTTCGTACGGAGTATATAATATAAAAAAACTTACAATTCCCAATCATGTGCAAATTATGTTAAAAGTTTATTGCTCATAAAGAGGAGTTTAAGAATATCTGTTCTCACTATTCAAAATTATCTTCACGGTCAGATCTGAAGAATAAAACATCCTGGCCCATTTTGTAAGCAAATTTGCAAAAAAAAAAGGAATTAAATCAATATATGCAACCCCGTACTACTTATATTGCCGCAGATTAGAAATTATGCTAGTGTGTTAGTAGAAGCTTACCCGTATTGCAATATGAGTCTCAAAAATATTTGCCAAAATAAAAGAGATGACGTAATAAATTAAAAGTTTCAAAAATCCCCGTAATCTTAATACAAGAAGGTCGTAATTGATTCCGATATATGGCAATATATATCAAAATATATGCCAGTATACTTATACTACTTATAGTCTCGTAGATTTGAATATATACCCGTGCATTTGTAGAAGATTGCTCGTACAACGTACTCTATATGAGCTTCAACAATTTTCTTCATAATAAAACAATGGCAAAATAATTTGAAAATATCAATAATCCCTGAATCAACAGTCCCCGAAAATATCAATAATAATGATGTTTAAACCTGTAGACCGTAATTCATATTATCCAGTCAAAATTGCAATGTCAGTGAAATTTATTTTATATACATATTTTTATTATTCAAATCCGAAAAGATTTAATAAAAATCGTATGTCGCATAACACATTGGATCCGTCGCTAAGCGACATGATATCATTTGCATCAAATAAATTGATGGAAATCATATCGTCTGAATAATTGAAGGTTTGGCGACATTTTCGTAAATTTAGCGATAATCTAAAAAATTGCCAAATGTATAGCCAAGTGGGACTGTAGAACTCATAGTCCCATTTTGCGGCAAATTGACGAAACATCATCACAATACTATCCCCTAACAAAACACAATTAATTTCATTTATTAAGCGCGATTTTATCAATTCCATGATATTTTTATGGATTTACAAATATTTGTAGTGATATTAAAAAAATTCGTTAAATGTGTTACTAAGTAGGATGGATGGAGTGACCCACAGATGCTACAGAAACATCATTTCAGTACTCTATTCTAAAAAAACAAATTTAATTTCATTGATTTGGATCATTTTTATCAATTTGGAGATATTTCCGCTAATTTGGTAAAGTTTAAGAAAAGTTACCAAGTTATTTAGAGATATTCCGCCGAATTCATAACTTAGAATTTACAGATCTGAAGAATAAAATATTCTGATCCCGTTTGTATATACTAAATGAAAATACTAAAATTGTATTAGAAGATACATACACCCGTTCTACTCTTTTTCTGCTTCAACAATCGGCCAAATGAATTTATTGGGTAAACACAATATATGAGTTTACATTATATGAGAACACATTTAATTTCATTCCGTTGCTGAGCAACATGATATAAGATAGAATCTTCCTCATAAAATGCGAAATTAAATAGTCATTTTGATTTCTTTATACTTTTCATTGTTGAGTAAAAGCTTGTGAAAGATGAACCATGGAAGTAGATTTTTCCATTTAAATTCATATTTCAAATAATTCATGTTTTCCTATAGTGACTAATTAATGCAAATATCCTGCACCAAACTCGAAAATAAAGTTTTATTTCATTTTGGCGTTTTAAATAAACGATTTTCATCCTTTCCGTTTGGATAAACCATGGAGTTGGAGAGTAGAACTCCTAGGAAAAAGTTCCGTCTTTCATTAATGTCTCTACAACCCTTGGTCTTAGAAACTTGAAACTTATACTAATTTTATGGGGGCTATTTCAAGACTATTCTCAAAATTTCATTAAATTCGGTTCAGCCGTTTTCCCGTGGTGATGAGACAAACGAAAATTTTGTTTTTTACTAATATCTTGAGAACCACTGGTCGTAGAAACTCAAAACATAGACTAAGTTTTAAGTGGGACTATTTTCAGGCTACCCACACAATTTCATCAAATTCAGTTCAGCCGTTCTCCCGTGATGACGGGCCAAACCGACAGACAGACAGATTTTCAATTTTATTTATATAGATTTTCCTATTTGAAAAATGAAGATATGTAGAATAAAATCAATCTCATTGACATTGCATTTTTAACTGGATAATATCAATTATTGTTTTCAGATTTAAACCTTATTATTATTGCTAATTTCGGGGATTATTGATTCAGAAATTATTGATATTTTTGAAGTTTACTGATTCAGAGATTATTGATATTTTTAAATTATTATCCCATTATTTTTTTGCGGCAAAATTTGTTGAAACTCATATATTGTACGCTGTACGAGTAATCTTCCTCAAATACACGGGTGTGTCTTCAAATATACGAGAATATAAGTAGTACAGGTATATTGGCATATATTTTGATATATATTGGCATATATTGGTTTCAGTTACGGACTTCTGGTGTAAAGATTACAGAGACTATTGATATTTTTAATTTATAATGTCATCTGTTTCATTTTGCCAAAGATTTTTGAGATTCATATTGTAATACTGGTAATCTTCTACTAACACTCAGACATATCTTCTAATTTGCGACATTATAAGAAGTACGTTTATATATCTTCCCATCCAATTTTAGCGGTTTCATTTTGACATACATAGGAATTAATTAAGGCCCTTTGGGTTAAAGAGATTACGGGATTATTGATATTTTCAATTTATTGTGTCATCTGTTTTATTTTGGAAAAGATTTTAGAAACTCATATGTTGTAGTGCGTGTAATCTTCTACTAATACACGGGTGTGTCTTCTAATATTCGTGAATATAAGTAGTATGTGTCTCATAAAATTTTAGCGCTTTTATTTTGCTTCTATGGGTTCAATTTTATAATTTTTGTGAATTTGTTTACAAACGGGACTACGATGTTTTATTCTTTAGATCTGCCCGTGAATATAATTTTGTGTAGCAAGAACAGATATTCTTAAACTTCTTTTAAGGAGCATTAAATTAAATATTTTAATAGACATTTTGATTAACAATGTCACTAATATACTATAGGAATTTCGACATGATTGTGAATTTTAAGTTTATTTATATTATATACTCCGTACGAAGAAAGAGTATGCTGCGAGTATTATATAAGAAGAATGTTATATATCTCAGACAAATTATACTACTACAAGATTAAAAATGCTACCCCGAAAATAAATCTATTTCTTCCCACGTCTGGAATTTAAATTATATTGGGGTTTTCTTTATCATTTGAGATATTTTATTTCTTTTTTCATGTCATCCTAAACAAGGGTAGATGGTGTGTTTGGGAATTACAAGAGAGGTGAAAGGTATGAATAAAATTCTTTTAATAAGACATAAGGACTTTTTCCCAAGAATTAGAAAAATAAATACATTTTGAAGCCTGATTCTATTACTCCTTATTTAATCTACTTTGTATAATATTATTTAAAACGTGAGGTTTATTTTAGTGTCATAAATCTATTATCATTTTAAAATATTTTTGATAATGAACATTCATTGAAACTAGGCAATGCACTAAAATCTGAGTTCATCGGATATGATATATTCAGATCCTTTAGTTATTTTGAACTTACTCAAAATTTAAATGCATCTGCATGCTTTTCATTATTTAATGCTACAGTTTTATTGGAAAAAAATTTTAAATTTCCGTTTACGTGAATCTATTTCCAGTTAACTGAAGTGTGGCTCAAATCGACTTCTTCATACCAGAATCCATTTTCAGTTGCTTTTTTGATTTCAAATTTCACGAGAAAATTTTTGAGAACTCGGTATTGTGGGTCCAAATGATTACAACTATAGTTTACTATCTTTCACTTTAAAAGCAGGAAAAAATCTTTGGATTAATACCATACTTGACAATGTACAACCGGTGGGTAACTTAACCCCCACGGAGGTTAATGACGTCAGGAATAAAAAATTTTATCGCAGCTATCTTTCACAACAATGATTGAAACTAATAAGTCTCGTGATCGCTGAGCCATATAAAAACCCTTTTATGCATGATTATGTAAAATTTTATCCTATGCTGCCATGTTACGTAAATATAAAATTTTGAATAGATTTCAAAATTTTCACTCAAATGTAAAAAATAAATCCTCCTAGTTCTAGATTTATTTATAACAAAGACGACTGTAAAATTTTTTGAAAAACCGTTAATATTTGTGGCTGTTATCATGTATACAAAAATCGGCTACACACAACAGAAAGACAGACAGACAGACGGACATCACTCCAAAAATAGTCGAAATGTGTTCAGGAGGTCTTTACACATAAATTGGCATCAAAATCTCGAACTTGAAAGTTTTAGTGAAAACAAAACTTCCTTAATACTACGTATGAGAAATGGTTGTTTGGATTTCAAGGTAAAGTTTGGATTCTAAGATATATGTTAGGTCTAGTATAATTATATGTAATTTGAATTTTTACAATTATAGCACTGGAACTGGAAATAATAAAAAATGGCAGGAAAGGCAAAAAATGGCATGCATTGCCCTAGTCGCAATTCATTCGGCTGCGTACAACCATCGAAGTGATATATATCATCTTATTACCACACCCGCATGAGATAGTGGTCATTGTGTGATAGAAGATGACGTATTATAACGTCCATTTCCGTCACATTTGAAGGTTATTACTCTATATGGGAAATTTCAGAATGTTATACTCTTAATTGAAAATGATATTACATAAAAAATATATTATTTGAAAGGGAATTTATGCTTGCCTTGGATTACAAACTCATTTTTGTTATGTATTTTAACGTAAAGGTGCTTACAACAGTATATGACTAATCCTTAATAGCGTTAGTCTTTCTAACAAGTTATTTTCCCCTCCACTCCCAAATAGAATTTCTCGGATAAATTAAAGTACATAGTACAATTAAACATGCTGGTTTTAAACTCTATTACATTTTTGCCTTTGGAATTTTCCATAATGTATTATTTACTGTGTACTGAGTCTACTGGTAATTTTTCAGCTTTTCTATGGCACATAACACAACAGACAATAAGTGTTAAAATATAAAGAAGAAAGATAAAAATGAATAAACATTTTTAATTAAAGGTAAAAAATGTTTCTTAGGATTCATGAAAAATATTCACTGAGCTTTATTTAATTCATTCTGAACCAAAACGTCTGAAATTTACGAACTCTTTTATATGAAACGTTATATAAAACGCTTTTAATAATTGAAATTATTTAGAGCGTAAACAGTGATTATATATAAAAAAAGATATTAGATTGAAAAAGAAATTAGGTTCAATAAAACAGTGTCACATGCAAATAAAGAGGATTTACCAAAATTTAATAAAAGTAAAATAATTCAAAAGAATGTTATTTGGAAACATATTATATGCAAAACTAAATTAGTGCTTGTTGCGCTTAAATAGCGTTTATTTTAAAGTTGAGCATGTATATAAGGTTTAGATTGAAAACTATATTTTTCTCTTTTCAAAGAGATTTTTTTTCTCATTCCTAATTCCTTTTCTGTAATTAGAAAACGCTGTGACAATCATTAAATTAGCATTCCTAAATGCAAAACAAAATTGGCAATATTAAAATTGAAAGAAAAATTGTCAAGCATTGCTTTCAACTGAAAAAAGAACACTAAATAAATTTTTAGAGAAGGTAGTATTTTTACAAATATTTTAAAAGCAAGTTCTCTTGTTTTGAGATAAAATAAATCAACTCAAAGGACAATTGCAATGCATTTAAATAACACTCTGTAAACTGTAAACAAGATAATAAACAAAGATTACATTTTATAACAATCGAAAAACATTATGTTTTCATCTTGTTGGCTAGGTATGTGAGTGAGAGGAAAACACGATGTTGCATATTTTATAAAAACCATTTAACCAGAAAAAAATGTAAATATTTATTGATGGACTGTTGGTTTACTTAAACGATTGTAAAATTTGAATTACAATAGCAAAATAACAACAAAATATTTCCAAACTTGGTAGAAACATTCCAAAGATTTCAGTAAATGGTTCATGATTATTGTTGGTTTCTCGTACAATGTAAAATTGAAGTTAAGAAATGTCGAATAGGAAGTTAAAACCAATTCTGTATGCACTCAAACCTGCCCTAAATGGAATTTCAGGGAACCAGAAGAATTGTTCGTCTTGTAAAGGTTTCCACTACATGGAGGTTATTTTAAGAAAATTGAAGTTTAAGGTTTAGCTGCGATTACAAATGATCCATATGCAATTGCTTTCCTATACACCAAACTTCCAACAAAAATCATGAAAAGTGTATTTAGATGCACTTAATTAATACTATATTCCATCATAATATTTAATTTTATTGTTATATATATATATATATATGTATATATATATATATATATATATATATGTATAAGTCGATCCCCGGTGTATATGTAAATAAAAAAATAGTGTACCCCAACTAACATTGTCCGTTAGCTTATTACCGTACATTGAAACCTAGAGGGATTGACTTATCGGCAAAATATTACTGCTTATCATGAAATAAAAAAACTCTGAGATGAAATTTTGAAATAAACCAAAATAGTTTCTTGGACATATGTCTTACTAATGATGCGATTTTTAATTGAAAACCGCGCATTGAATAATATTTCTAACATTTCAGAATTTCCCTGATTAACTGAAAGTTTTGAAAGAGCTTCCAGAAAATCGCCATATGATTTACTAGAAAATTCTGTGAAAAATGGTTCTCTTGGAAATAAATGGCTGTAATAGTTGGATAATTTTTCTGTTCTTTGTTCGTTATACAACAGGTGTTTTATTAACAAAGTATTTTAAATTGGCTGTCTTTTTCGGGGATGTGCAGATTCCGTTTCACACATGGGAAGATAACATAAATCTCCTATAGTTTTGGACTGGGCTAAAAATATTTTCCTCTTATTATAGTATTCGGTTTCCTGCAGGTTCCCTTTTCAAACAGGTTTGACTGTATTACCAAAATAATTCTTAAACTTCTATATTTAAAGAAATATGCTTATACTTTATCCATAATCATATACACTTTATATATACTCATACACGCATATACACTTTATCCATAAAGCCTTCAAAGAAGACAGTCTCCATCATGATAAGGCTTTCAGTCACAAATACAAATCCATCGCTGAATTTCTTGAAAGAAAAATGACAAAAGAGACAGGTAGTAAGAATATACCTCAACTCATATTACTTTAAGTCCCATGATTTGTCATAAATGGACTATTTTGCCTTTGGACTGTCAAAAAGCGCTTTTTAAACGCAGACCTAGGTGGAGTAAAATACCACTTAAGAAATGCCCTCTTATGTTGGAAATCTAGATGTTGGTTGACAGTAAGTAGAAAATTCTAAAAGATAGAACATTTAGGATATAAATGTTTTTATTATAAAAAATCACTAAATTAAAATATTTTAAACAAATACTTCTTTATTTAAAAGCGAATGACTTCAACAATCACTTGTCACGTTCATGAGACCATGCACGTTTTTAATTAAAAAATAATCAACTGTTGCCATTCTTGAGATAATACATGTTTTTGATAAAAAAAAAAGTACAGGTTATTAGATGAGTGGATGCTTTAGAAGTACATTAAAAGTATTTCAATTCATTTACGTTTAAAAGTTTTCACTGCACTTTCTCACGATAATAGATATTTTACAACTGAGATAGCTTAGTTAAAAGCAAAATTCCACACAATAGTATCAAACACAATAGTATCGAAATTAATAGTATCAAACGGTTTCGAAGGTAAATTAAACCTTTTTCGTTAGACATACAAGAAGCGCAACATTCGCTCGTTAGAGAAATATCGGTGACTGATGCACGAACAGAAAACGTGACTGCAGCATGGAAAATATGTTGCCAATGGCGAGAGAAGAAAAAGACGTAAAGCAGACCAGGAGGGAGGAAAAATTTCTTGAACACAATTAATGAATGGTAAAATATCAAAGTCAAAACTGAACGTCCAACAGAGGATTCAAATAACTTGTTTAGTTGTTTATAAGAGCTAAAATCAAATGAAATAGCTAAACCAGCAAATAAATTGGCATTTTACCTTTAGTATTTTACAGTTCATGCACTGTATCCCACCTCTTCTCCGTCCTCCCGTGTTGATTTACTTCTTTTTTGTTCTCTAGCTGTTGACTACACCGTTTCCTTGCTTCTGTTAATTTTGCTGTTCGTATATCAGTCGCTGACCTTTTTCTCAGGAGTGAAGGTTGAGCTTCTTATATGTCCTTACGAAGAAGGCTGTTTTTGCATTCGAAACCGGTCGATACTATTAATTTTGTGTTGTATGTGGCTTTCAACAAGTTATTTTAGTTGTATTACTTTGACAACAGTTTGAGCTCTACGTAATAGAATTTTTATTTCCTCACAGGGAGCGAGCCATAAGAAAAATCTGATCTTCATTGTTTTACCAGAAAATCCGAATTCAATCATTTGTAAGGGGAATTATATGTTGGATACTTTGAATAGTTTACCTTCCGTCTCTGAAGCCTTGCTTTGGTATTTTTCTTTCTGGGTATATTCTCTTGTTAATTGAATGTTACTTTCCTCGTGATAAGTAGCTAGGAATTCTTTTCTGACACAATCTTCCATCATATTAGTGACGAAACAAAGATAAAAACAATAACTTTTATATCTTTGTGTTGAGTATTTTCATGAAAAATATTCTTCGTAAAAACAATGATCTCTGAAGAGCGCAAAATATCAAAAGCAAAATATAATGTCCTATTTTCTGCGGTCAAGGTGTAGACAAATATTTCGATTAATAACGCCATGTATTTGAGAGGGTAGATTGGGATTATAATTGAAACTCTGGAAATCTGATTTGGATATCTGTATTTATTCGTATCCAATGAGTTGACTATTTTTGGTTGAGACCTTTCTAATTTCAGGGAATTGCAAAGTCCCAACTTTTTCAGAACTTAATTTCCCAAAAGTGACTTAAAAACATGCTCAAAGGCAAACACCAAATGACTCTAACTGCCAGGGGCATGCACAGAAACTAAATTAAAAATTTCAGAAACGAAATCAAACCTTTTTTTTTTTTTTGCAAATTCTGTGTACAAAGTGCAAATCAATATTAGTGCAACGCTATGTTATTATGGGTGCAGCATTATATTAATATGAGTGCAGCTCTATGTGAATATGTGTGCAGGTCTATGCTAATATGAGTGCAGCTCTTTATAAAGTAGAAGTTTTAAAATAATCAATTTCGTTTTATTTATCTACTTTTTAAAATTTGCAAAAATGATTAATACCATTGTATTAAATAATGACATTGTTTTAACCCAGAATCCACAAAATTGAGGTGTCTACAAGTCAATATCCCCACACCGTTCTATCCACATATTTTTACTTTAGTTAGGCGGCTTTGAATAATGTACATTGTGTTCAAAATACGGAATTATTTACGTGATTCTAGTCTAAAACGAATGTAACCAAACCTTCTCCTTTCACCACATACTGTTAAATGTTGTCTAAGATATAAACTTGATGTGTCGTTCAATATATGTGAATGGAATATAAAGAAACTTCTTAAATTTTATACCTGGCACTTCTCTACACTGATCCTAAAAAAATGACCAGATCTCTTCATCAGGTAAACTTTTTTAATTTTATACCTGGCACTTCTTTACACTGATCCTAAAAAAATGACCAGGTCTCTTCATCAGGTAAACTTTTTTAATTTTATACCTGGCACTTCTCTACACTGATCCTAAAGAAATGACCAGGTCTCTTCATCAGGTAAACTTTCTTAATTTTATACCTGGCACTTCTCTACACTGATCCTAAAGAAATGACCAGGTCTCTTCATCAGGTAAACTTTCTTAATTTTATACCTGGCACTTCTCTACACTGATCCTAAAGAAATGACCAGGTCTCTTCATCAGGTAAACTTTCTTAATTTTATACCTGGCACTTCTCTACACTGATCCTAAAAAAATGACCAGGTCTCTTCATCAGGTAAACTTTCTTAATTTTATACCTGGCACTTCTCTACACTGATCCTAAAGAAATGACCAGGTCTCTTCATCAGGTAAACTTTCTTAATTTTATACCTGACACTTCTCTACACTGATCCTAAAGAAATGACCAGGTCTCTTCATCAGGTAAACTTTCTTAATTTTATACCTGGCACTTCTCTACACTGATCCTAAAGAAATGACCAGGTCTCTTCATCAGGTAAACTTTCTTAATTTTATACCTGGCACTTCTCTACACTGATCCTAAAGAAATGACCAGGTCTCTTCATCAGGTAAACTTTCTTAATTTTATACCTGGCACTTCTCTAAACTGATCCTAAAAAAAATTACAAGATCTCTTCATCAGGTAAACTGCTAATGGCGTGTCGCTTAATAAGCTTTTTTCACAGGTAATTAAATGAGCTTGATCTATATATTTACTTTCTCATAGTATGTAATATAGTTTAAAATATTGCTTTCACGACAATTCTGGTAATGCCAATATATGTTTTAAGACCTCCTGAACACGTTTTGACTATTTTCAGAATAATGTCTGTCTGTGGTTGATTTCTTGTGTACAGTGTAGCGACCATCAATATTAATGGATTTTCTCGAAATTTTATATTACGCTTTGTTATCAAAAATCTAGAATTAGATAGAATGTTTTTAATTTAAGCTAAACCTTCGAAATTTTATATTATCTTAACATCGCAGCATAGGACAGAATTTGGCATAATTAGCCATAAAATGATTTATTTAAGGCGCTATGATCACGAGACTTAATGGTTGCAAAAATTGTTATGAAAAATAGCCGCGATACAGCTTTTTTAACACTTTACAACAAAGTTGAAAAGTGTTTATGACTTTGTTCATTCTGTCTGTCTGTCCGTTAGCACGATAACTGCCGTAAAAATGACTTAATCAAAATGAAATTTTAGTATGATATTCAGACGGTCTATAGGACCTATGGGAATATAAATGAATAATATCACCCAATTAGTTTTGGATTGAACCCGGGTTGAAAAAATGGAATACATTCAGCCCTATGGGACCTAATTTTTCAAGTATTTTTTAAGCGGATTTAAAATTCACAAATTGCTTCGAAAATTTTAGGCAATATTCAAATTGTTTCATAAAATATATAAAAACAAATTCAGCGAAATATATTCAGTAGTTTTTTAAATAAAAATTAAAATAATAATAACACCTCTTATATGAAGCGATCACGTGTCCATGATATGAAACGATCACATGACCCACTTCAAAATGATATATGGCATCCATCTTGTGTCAAAATCGTGATTTTTAAAGTTCTTTTTAATTCATATTGAGTGTTGTATCCGTCCTAAAACTACTTTATTTTTGCCTAAATTCTGTGCATCTACATACTGAAACAACGCAATGACAATATATTCCAGTTTAAATGCTCATCTAAATTTGATTATTTCTACTATTAAGCCTATTTTTCACCTATGTAAAATGCAAGCAGCAAAATATGTAGAATGAGTTGTATTAGAATCGCTGTAATTCTTTAACACAAAATCATTTAGTCCATGGAGTCTGCTTAGCTGATATGAATGAAATATTCATTGATTTTAGAAAGAGAAGGACGACATTTTTCGATGAAGTTCAACGCATAGAGTTTACTTACTTGTAGCTCAATGGTCTTAATTTTTAAATAAAATAAATTATTATAGTATTGTGATGAATGACATGAATGGGGGAATTATTTATGAATGAAATGTTGCTTTTATAGAGAGAGCCAGGCGTGTTATTTTTTATGACGTCATTTGAATGAATTTCAGTTGTTTTTGATGAAGTTTTCAAATATAATAAATTATCGAAGAATTATGATAATTCTAAAATTATTACCGAGGAATGTATCACATTTTAGAGATGTTTAAATCAGGCAATTTATACTTTAATGCCGTCATTTGAATGAAGTTAATTTTTTTCGATGAAGGTTAAGGTTTCAAATATAATAAATTAATGTAGTATTGTGATAAGTTTTAAAATATTACCGAGGAATGTATTGCATTTTAGACATGTTTAAATAAAATTGCATTGAAGTTGGAAAGTGTTTCATAATCAATGCTTTAAGCATGATTGATCTTTCTTGTTGTTCATAGCGTCATTAGTCCCCCTTGGGGAACAAGCTACCTCAGTAGGAGAGGGGTTAAGCACATTGTCAAATATCAACAATCATTTTTGTTTTGTTATTAAAAGGAAAGTTATTATTCTGACAGCTTGTATGAATTAAGTTCCTTAATTAGGCTTCCGCAGATCCTTCAATTGCCGGGAAATTATAGGGTTCCTCCACAGGAATGGAAAACGCTTACCTTGAACCACTGAGAAGTCAGAAATATTAGGACACATCGGATATCGCCTGGGAGTTCACAAAGGATCATTTCCCCTGTTCAGGAACGAAGGTCGGCTCACCAGAGAAATCATTAGAAGACTCTTGGTCCGGCCTGGACACTCAAGCGACGACGACAACAGCGAGCCCGGCAGAGCTTAGGACCAATTCCATAGGCAGCGTCGTTAACATCCGAGAATCCGTCGATTTCTCGGGATAACAGACTTGAGTGGGATTTGTCACCTAATCCGGTATGGGACCTAGGATTCATCTTCTTCATAGTCCAGAAGGGTCGCTCTCGATGATGTGGCAACATTCCCCAAAACTCACGAGTCCAGGGATCAGCTTAGATGCCGATCTCCCGTTCCCAGAGTGAGCGTCGCGACGATAACAGATCTACCACATCTCAGCATGGTAGTCGGAAAGCGAATGCGCCCCAAAAATTCGTGCACGAAGCTTTTATGCCTTTCAGGACTCATAAGGACTCGGAATTTTGCGGATCTGCGAGAGAACTCCAATGAACCAACCAAATAAAATATTCTAGCCGAAAAATTAGTTCTCACGAACAACCGCCTGCTTACGCCGACGTGAAGTCTAGCCCCCAAATACGTCGCACCGCTGAATATACACAGAGCTATTAAAACCTTTACATTGGCTTTCGTTTACGACTGCAGAACAAATATATTCTATCTTAAATGTTACCATGCTATACATCAGCCAAACAATGACCTCGGAATAAAAACGGAAAAATAAGACTCTCTCTCTCTGAGTGCGCGTTTACAGAATTATAAAAATGGCTAAATATTCAAGACAGTTAAATGTAGAATATAATTTACATATTTACGTGATGAGAAGGAGTTCCAAACAGGGTTAAATATATTAAATGATGTATAAAAATATAGAGATTGAAATATAATGCAGATTTTTATGATTTTCACACAAGTGACGAGAGATTAAGAAATCTCTTCGTCACACTCCCCCTTTCCTCGGAGTAAAAATTTTCGAGCGCAGCGAGGGAATTTTTCAGCACAACAGGTAGGTGCAGGTAGGTATTAGGTCTTTTAAGTCCCGGGTCCTTCAAGAAAACTATTTCAGCAAAACATTAGAAGGTGCAGCGCTTACACCCAGAGTTCTTGACGCGAACACCATCCCACATGGGCGCATGTCGAAGAACCGAAGCTAAAGAAACCTAAAACTGACTGCAATCCAGTCGAAAATCCTAATATCTACAAGCCCATTACAAAAATCACAATATGTGAATTAACAACTATAAATTAATTTTAAATTCCAAAGATCAAAATAAATATATACATAACATCCTTCAAGTCGAACAGTCAAGTTAAAATTTAAAATTTCTGTAAATAAACTTTTTAGTTAAATTATGTATTAAATTTCCAAATCATAAACTAATTTATTCTTTGTTAAAATTAAATTCCAATTTCCAAAAATTTCTCATTTTTCTTCAAGAATCCTAAGTTTAGGTATTATCATGCTAAAATGTGATCAACAGAAACACTCTTTTAATTTTTGTAAATTAAGGCTTAATTTTTCAAAATATTGTAAATCAAAGTCGTTTCATGACCACAGCAAAAAAAAAAATATCTTTAGATCAGTATTTTTCTCCAATTTGTTTAGGTAGAAAAGAGTATTATTTTGCAGCAGTTAATTTCAATGTAATATTGCAGTAAATAGTTTCAATATAATAATATAAATATAATATACAGATAGAGATAACAAAAGACCATACCAAATAAATAAATAAAATGTTAAACAAACTTGGTCCAGTGGTACAAAAGCATCACATGACTTCAACAAAAGGTGTCCATTTGACACAAGTATTTTATCTTCTCTTTACAAGAAGGAATTCAACAAGGCAATATTATTTGGCAACAGTATATGGTGAATATGACACTTAAACAATTCTTACCCTTTTTTTTAAATTCCAAATCATTTTAATAACATAATATGTTCAACTAATATTCACTTTATATATTTCAAATTATCATATGATATATTCAGTTATATTACGATCAATCATTCATTTAAGTAAATTATTTTCTTTTTAAGTAATTCATTTAAGTAATTCATTTAAGTAAATTATTTTCTTACAGTAATAATCATTCTTATAAACATTATCATTTTATTTCAAATATCCATCAACCTTGTGTCAAAAAGAGGGTAACTCAGTGGCCGAAAAACATCTTCACATAATTTTTGAATTAAAATATCGAAATAAAATTATTTTACTAACTTCAAATATTATAGGTAGCACGCAAATAGTAATAAGTGACCGGCTGACAGGAACCAATTCACAGTTTTTCGTAATTATTCTTCAATAATACTCAAATATTATTGTTTCACTCAAATTTTGTGACTCACCGCACGTAATGTCGAATAGGAAGTTAAAACCAATTCTGTATGCACTCAAACCTGCCCTAAATGGAATTTCAGGGAACCAGGAAACCAGAAGAATTGTTCGTCTTGTAAAGGTTTCCACTACATGGAGGTTATTTTAAGAAAATTGAAGTTTAAGGTTTAGCTGCGATTACAAATGATCCATATGCAATTGCTTACCTATGCACCAAACTTCCACCAAAAATCTTGAAAAGTGTATTTAGATGCACTTAATTAATACTATATTCCATCATAATATCTAATTTTATTTATATATATATATATATATATATATATATAATTCGATCCCCAGTGTATATGTAAAAAAAATAATATTGTACCCACTATCATTGTCCGTTAGCTTATTACCGTACATTGAAACCTAGAGGGATTGACTTATCGGCAAAATATTACTGCTTATCATGAAATAAAAAAACACTGAGATGAAATTTTAAAATAAACCAAAATGGTTTCTTGGACATATGTCTTACTAATGATGCGACTTTTAATTAAAAACCGCGCATTCCTAAATGCAAAACAAAATTGGCAATATTAAAATTGAAAGAAAAATTGTCAAGCATTGCTTTCAACTGAAAAAAGAACACTAAATAAATTTTTAGAGAAGGTAGTATTTTTACAAATATTTTAAAAGCAAGTTCTCTTGTTTTGAGATAAAATAAATCAACTCAAAGGACAATTGCAATGCATTTAAATAACACTCTGTAAACTGTAAACAAGATAATAAACAAAGATTACATTTTATAACAATCGAAAAACATTATGTTTTCATCTTGTTGGCTAGGTATGTGAGTGAGAGGAAAACACGATGTTGCATATTTTATAAAAACCATTTAACCAGAAAAAAATGTAAATATTTATTGATGGACTGTTGGTTTACTTAAACGATTGTAAAATTTGAATTACAATAGCAAAATAACAACAAAATATTTCCAAACTTGGTAGAAACATTCCAAAGATTTCAGTAAATGGTTCATGATTATTGTTGGTTTCTCGTACAATGTAAAATTGAAGTTAAGAAATGTCGAATAGGAAGTTAAAACCAATTCTGTATGCACTCAAACCTGCCCTAAATGGAATTTCAGGGAACCAGAAGAATTGTTCGTCTTGTAAAGGTTTCCACTACATGGAGGTTATTTTAAGAAAATTGAAGTTTAAGGTTTAGCTGCGATTACAAATGATCCATATGCAATTGCTTTCCTATACACCAAACTTCCAACAAAAATCATGAAAAGTGTATTTAGATGCACTTAATTAATACTATATTCCATCATAATATTTAATTTTATTGTTATATATATATATATATATGTATATATATATATATATATATATATATATATGTATAAGTCGATCCCCGGTGTATATGTAAATAAAAAAATAGTGTACCCCAACTAACATTGTCCGTTAGCTTATTACCGTACATTGAAACCTAGAGGGATTGACTTATCGGCAAAATATTACTGCTTATCATGAAATAAAAAAACTCTGAGATGAAATTTTGAAATAAACCAAAATAGTTTCTTGGACATATGTCTTACTAATGATGCGATTTTTAATTGAAAACCGCGCATTGAATAATATTTCTAACATTTCAGAATTTCCCTGATTAACTGAAAGTTTTGAAAGAGCTTCCAGAAAATCGCCATATGATTTACTAGAAAATTCTGTGAAAAATGGTTCTCTTGGAAATAAATGGCTGTAATAGTTGGATAATTTTTCTGTTCTTTGTTCGTTATACAACAGGTGTTTTATTAACAAAGTATTTTAAATTGGCTGTCTTTTTCGGGGATGTGCAGATTCCGTTTCACACATGGGAAGATAACATAAATCTCCTATAGTTTTGGACTGGGCTAAAAATATTTTCCTCTTATTATAGTATTCGGTTTCCTGCAGGTTCCCTTTTCAAACAGGTTTGACTGTATTACCAAAATAATTCTTAAACTTCTATATTTAAAGAAATATGCTTATACTTTATCCATAATCATATACACTTTATATATACTCATACACGCATATACACTTTATCCATAAAGCCTTCAAAGAAGACAGTCTCCATCATGATAAGGCTTTCAGTCACAAATACAAATCCATCGCTGAATTTCTTGAAAGAAAAATGACAAAAGAGACAGGTAGTAAGAATATACCTCAACTCATATTACTTTAAGTCCCATGATTTGTCATAAATGGACTATTTTGCCTTTGGACTGTCAAAAAGCGCTTTTTAAACGCAGACCTAGGTGGAGTAAAATACCACTTAAGAAATGCCCTCTTATGTTGGAAATCTAGATGTTGGTTGACAGTAAGTAGAAAATTCTAAAAGATAGAACATTTAGGATATAAATGTTTTTATTATAAAAAATCACTAAATTAAAATATTTTAAACAAATACTTCTTTATTTAAAAGCGAATGACTTCAACAATCACTTGTCACGTTCATGAGACCATGCACGTTTTTAATTAAAAAATAATCAACTGTTGCCATTCTTGAGATAATACATGTTTTTGATAAAAAAAAAAGTACAGGTTATTAGATGAGTGGATGCTTTAGAAGTACATTAAAAGTATTTCAATTCATTTACGTTTAAAAGTTTTCACTGCACTTTCTCACGATAATAGATATTTTACAACTGAGATAGCTTAGTTAAAAGCAAAATTCCACACAATAGTATCAAACACAATAGTATCGAAATTAATAGTATCAAACGGTTTCGAAGGTAAATTAAACCTTTTTCGTTAGACATACAAGAAGCGCAACATTCGCTCGTTAGAGAAATATCGGTGACTGATGCACGAACAGAAAACGTGACTGCAGCATGGAATATATGTTGCCAATGGCGAGAGAAGAAAAAGACGTAAAGCAGACCAGGAGGGAGGAAAAATTTCTTGAACACAATTAATGAATGGTAAAATATCAAAGTCAAAACTGAACGTCCAACAGAGGATTCAAATAACTTGTTTAGTTGTTTATAAGAGCTAAAATCAAATGAAATAGCTAAACCGGCAAATAAATTGGCATTTTACCTTTAGTATTTTACAGTTCATGCACTGTATCCCACCTCTTCTCCGTCCTCCCGTGTTGATTTACTTCTTTTTTGTTCTCTAGCTGTTGACTACACCGTTTCCTTGCTTCTGTTAATTTTGCTGTTCGTATATCAGTCGCTGACCTTTTTCTCAGGAGTGAAGGTTGAGCTTCTTATATGTCCTTACGAAGAAGGCTGTTTTTGCATTCGAAACCGGTCGATACTATTAATTTTGTGTTGTATGTGGCTTTCAACAAGTTATTTTAGTTGTATTACTTTGACAACAGTTTGAGCTCTACGTAATAGAATTTTTATTTCCTCACAGGGAGCGAGCCATAAGAAAAATCTGATCTTCATTGTTTTACCAGAAAATCCGAATTCAATCATTTGTAAGGGGAATTATATGTTGGATACTTTGAATAGTTTACCTTCCGTCTCTGAAGCCTTGCTTTGGTATTTTTCTTTCTGGGTATATTCTCTTGTTAATTGAATGTTACTTTCCTCGTGATAAGTATCTAGGAATTCTTTTCTGACACAATCTTCCATCATATTAGTGACGAAACAAAGATAAAAACAATAACTTTTATATCTTTGTGTTGAGTATTTTCATGAAAAATATTCTTCGTAAAAACAATGATCTCTGAAGAGCGCAAAATATCAAAAGCAAAATATAATGTCCTATTTTCTGCGGTCAAGGTGTAGACAAATATTTCGATTAATAACGCCATGTATTTGAGAGGGTAGATTGGGATTATAATTGAAACTCTGGAAATCTGATTTGGATATCTGTATTTATTCGTATCCAATGAGTTGACTATTTTTGGTTGAGACCTTTCTAATTTCAGGGAATTGCAAAGTCCCAACTTTTTCAGAACTTAATTTCCCAAAAGTGACTTAAAAACATGCTCAAAGGCAAACACCAAATGACTCTAACTGCCAGGGGCATGCACAGAAACCAAATTAAAAATTTCAGAAACGAAATCAAACCTTTTTTTTTTTTTTGCAAATTCTGTGTACAAAGTGCAAATCAATATTAGTGCAACGCTATGTTATTATGGGTGCAGCATTATATTAATATGAGTGCAGCTCTATGTGAATATGTGTGCAGGTCTATGCTAATATGAGTGCAGCTCTTTATAAAGTAGAAGTTTTAAAATAATCAATTTCGTTTTATTTATCTACTTTTTAAAATTTGCAAAAATGATTAATACCATTGTATTAAATAATGACATTGTTTTAACCCAGAATCCACAAAATTGAGGTGTCTACAAGTCAATATCCCCACACCGTTCTATCCACATATTTTTACTTTAGTTAGGCGGCTTTGAATAATGTACATTGTGTTCAAAATACGGAATTATTTACATGATTCTAGTCTAAAACGAATGTAACCAAACCTTCTCCTTTCACCACATACTGTTAAATGTTGTCTAAGATATAAACTTGATGTGTCGTTCAATATATGTGAATGGAATATAAAGAAACTTCTTAAATTTTATACCTGGCACTTCTCTACACTGATCCTAAAAAAATGACCAGATCTCTTCATCAGGTAAACTTTTTTAATTTTATACCTGGCACTTCTTTACACTGATCATAAAAAAATGACCAGGTCTCTTCATCAGGTAAACTTTTTTAATTTTATACCTGGCACTTCTCTACACTGATCCTAAAGAAATGACCAGGTCTCTTCATCAGGTAAACTTTCTTAATTTTATACCTGGCACTTCTCTACACTGATCCTAAAGAAATGACCAGGTCTCTTCATCAGGTAAACTTTCTTAATTTTATACCTGGCACTTCTCTACACTGATCCTAAAAAAATGACCAGGTCTCTTCATCAGGTAAACTTTCTTAATTTTATACCTGGCACTTCTCTACACTGATCCTAAAGAAATGACCAGGTCTCTTCATCAGGTAAACTTTCTTAATTTTATACCTGACACTTCTCTACACTGATCCTAAAGAAATGACCAGGTCTCTTCATCAGGTAAACTTTCTTAATTTTATACCTGGCACTTCTCTACACTGATCCTAAAGAAATGACCAGGTCTCTTCATCAGGTAAACTTTCTTAATTTTATACCTGGCACTTCTCTACACTGATCCTAAAGAAATGACCAGGTCTCTTCATCAGGTAAACTTTCTTAATTTTATACCTGGCACTTCTCTAAACTGATCCTAAAAAAAATTACAAGATCTCTTCATCAGGTAAACTGCTAATGGCGTGTCGCTTAATAAGCTTTTTTCACAGGTAATTAAATGAGCTTGATCTATATATTTACTTTCTCATAGTATGTAATATAGTTTAAAATATTGCTTTCACGACAATTCTGGTAATGCCAATATATGTTTTAAGACCTCCTGAACACGTTTTGACTATTTTCAGAATAATGTCTGTCTGTGGTTGATTTCTTGTGTACAGTGTAGCGACCATCAATATTAATGGATTTTCTCGAAATTTTATATTACGCTTTGTTATCAAAAATCTAGAATTAGATAGAATGTTTTTAATTTAAGCTAAACCTTCGAAATTTTATATTATCTTAACATCGCAGCATAGGACAGAATTTGGCATAATTAGCCATAAAATGATTTATTTAAGGCGCTATGATCACGAGACTTAATGGTTGCAATAATTGTTATGAAAAATAGCCGCGATACAGCTTTTTTAACACTTTACAACAAAGTTGAAAAGTGTTTATGACTTTGTTCATTCTGTCTGTCTGTCCGTTAGCACGATAACTGCCGTAAAAATGACTTAATCAAAATGAAATTTTAGTATGATATTCAGACGGTCTATAGGACCTATGGGAATATAAATGAATAATATCACCCAATTAGTTTTGGATTGAACCCGGGTTGAAAAAATGGAATACATTCAGCCCTATGGGACCTAATTTTTCAAGTATTTTTTAAGCGGATTTAAAATTCACAAATTGCTTCGAAAATTTTAGGCAATATTCAAATTGTTTCATAAAATATATAAAAACAAATTCAGCGAAATATATTCAGTAGTTTTTTAAATAAAAATTAAAATAATAATAACACCTCTTATATGAAGCGATCACGTGTCCATGATATGAAACGATCACATGACCCACTTCAAAATGATATATGGCATCCATCTTGTGTCAAAATCGTGATTTTTAAAGTTCTTTTTAATTCATATTGAGTGTTGTATCCGTCCTAAAACTACTTTATTTTTGCCTAAATTCTGTGCATCTACATACTGAAACAACGCAATGACAATATATTCCAGTTTAAATGCTCATCTAAATTTGATTATTTCTACTATTAAGCCTATTTTTCACCTATGTAAAATGCAAGCAGCAAAATATGTAGAATGAGTTGTATTAGAATCGCTGTAATTCTTTAACACAAAATCATTTAGTCCATGGAGTCTGCTTAGCTGATATGAATGAAA
Source organism: Amaurobius ferox (assembly GCA_951213105.1). Lineage (NCBI taxonomy): Eukaryota > Metazoa > Arthropoda > Arachnida > Araneae > Amaurobiidae > Amaurobius > Amaurobius ferox. The sequence goes on from OX578139.1 coordinate 128,443,368, forward strand.
TATTCATTGATTTTAGAAAGAGAAGGACGACATTTTTCGATGAAGTTCAACGCATAGAGTTTACTTACTTGTAGCTCAATGGTCTTAATTTTTAAATAAAATAAATTATTATAGTATTGTGATGAATGACATGAATGGGGGAATTATTTATGAATGAAATGTTGCTTTTATAGAGAGAGCCAGGCGTGTTATTTTTTATGACGTCATTTGAATGAATTTCAGTTGTTTTTGATGAAGTTTTCAAATATAATAAATTATCGAAGAATTATGATAAGTCTAAAATTATTACCGAGGAATGTATCACATTTTAGAGATGTTTAAATCAGGCAATTTATACTTTAATGCCGTCATTTGAATAAAGTTAATTTTTTTCGATGAAGGTTTAAGGTTTCAAATATAATAAATTAATGTAGTATTGTGATAAGTTTTAAAATATTACCGAGGAATGTATTGCATTTTAGACATGTTTAAATAAAATTGCATTGAAGTTGGAAAGTGTTTCATAATCAATGCTTTAAGCATGATTGATCTTTCTTGTTGTTCATAGCGTCATTAGTCCCCCTTGGGGAACAAGCTACCTCAGTAGGAGAGGGGTTAAGCACATTGTCAAATATCAACAATCATTTTTGTTTTGTTATTAAAAGGAAAGTTATTATTCTGACAGCTTGTATGAATTAAGTTCCTTAATTAGGCTTCCGCAGATCCTTCAATTGCCGGGAAATTATAGGGTTCCTCCACAGGAATGGAAAACGCTTACCTTGAACCACTGAGAAGTCAGAAATATTAGGACACATCGGATATCGCCTGGGAGTTCACAAAGGATCATTTCCCCTGTTCAGGAACGAAGGTCGGCTCACCAGAGAAATCATTAGAAGACTCTTGGTCCGGCCTGGACACTCAAGCGACGACGACAACAGCGAGCCCGGCAGAGCTTAGGACCAATTCCATAGGCAGCGTCGTTAACATCCGAGAATCCGTCGATTTCTCGGGATAACAGACTTGAGTGGGATTTGTCACCTAATCCGGTATGGGACCTAGGATTCATCTTCTTCATAGTCCAGAAGGGTCGCTCTCGATGATGTGGCAACATTCCCCAAAACTCACGAGTCCAGGGATCAGCTTAGATGCCGATCTCCCGTTCCCAGAGTGAGCGTCGCGACGATAACAGATCTACCACATCTCAGCATGGTAGTCGGAAAGCGAATGCGCCCCAAAAATTCGTGCACGAAGCTTTTATGCCTTTCAGGACTCATAAGGACTCGGAATTTTGCGGATCTGCGAGAGAACTCCAATGAACCAACCAAATAAAATATTCTAGCCGAAAAATTAGTTCTCACGAACAACCGCCTGCTTACGCCGACGTGAAGTCTAGCCCCCAAATACGTCGCACCGCTGAATATACACAGAGCTATTAAAACCTTTACATTGGCTTTCGTTTACGACTGCAGAACAAATATATTCTATCTTAAATGTTACCATGCTATACATCAGCCAAACAATGACCTCGGAATAAAAACGGAAAAATAAGACTCTCTCTCTCTGAGTGCGCGTTTACAGAATTATAAAAATGGCTAAATATTCAAGACAGTTAAATGTAGAATATAATTTACATATTTACGTGATGAGAAGGAGTTCCAAACAGGGTTAAATATATTAAATGATGTATAAAAATATAGAGATTGAAATATAATGCAGATTTTTATGATTTTCACACAAGTGACGAGAGATTAAGAAATCTCTTCGTCACACTCCCCCTTTCCTCGGAGTAAAAATTTTCGAGCGCAGCGAGGGAATTTTTCAGCACAACAGGTAGGTGCAGGTAGGTATTAGGTCTTTTAAGTCCCGGGTCCTTCAAGAAAACTATTTCAGCAAAACATTAGAAGGTGCAGCGCTTACACCCAGAGTTCTTGACGCGAACACCATCCCACATGGGCGCATGTCGAAGAACCGAAGCTAAAGAAACCTAAAACTGACTGCAATCCAGTCGAAAATCCTAATATCTACAAGCCCATTACAAAAATCACAATATGTGAATTAACAACTATAAATTAATTTTAAATTCCAAAGATCAAAATAAATATATACATAACATCCTTCAAGTCGAACAGTCAAGTTAAAATTTAAAATTTCTGTAAATAAACTTTTTAGTTAAATTATGTATTAAATTTCCAAATCATAAACTAATTTATTCTTTGTTAAAATTAAATTCCAATTTCCAAAAATTTCTCATTTTTCTTCAAGAATCCTAAGTTTAGGTATTATCATGCTAAAATGTGATCAACAGAAACACTCTTTTAATTTTTGTAAATTAAGGCTTAATTTTTCAAAATATTGTAAATCAAAGTCGTTTCATGACCACAGCAAAAAAAAAATATCTTTAGATCAGTATTTTTCTCCAATTTGTTTAGGTAGAAAAGAGTATTATTTTGCAGCAGTTAATTTCAATGTAATATTGCAGTAAATAGTTTCAATATAATAATATAAATATAATATACAGATAGAGATAACAAAAGACCATACCAAATAAATAAATAAAATGTTAAACAAACTTGGTCCAGTGGTACAAAAGCATCACATGACTTCAACAAAAGGTGTCCATTTGACACAAGTATTTTATCTTCTCTTTACAAGAAGGAATTCAACAAGGCAATATTATTTGGCAACAGTATATGGTGAATATGACACTTAAACAATTCTTACCCTTTTTTTTAAATTCCAAATCATTTTAATAACATAATATGTTCAACTAATATTCACTTTATATATTTCAAATTATCATATGATATATTCAGTTATATTACGATCAATCATTCATTTAAGTAAATTATTTTCTTTTTAAGTAATTCATTTAAGTAATTCATTTAAGTAAATTATTTTCTTACAGTAATAATCATTCTTATAAACATTATCATTTTATTTCAAATATCCATCAACCTTGTGTCAAAAAGAGGGTAACTCAGTGGCCGAAAAACATCTTCACATAATTTTTGAATTAAAATATCGAAATAAAATTATTTTACTAACTTCAAATATTATAGGTAGCACGCAAATAGTAATAAGTGACCGGCTGACAGGAACCAATTCACAGTTTTTCGTAATTATTCTTCAATAATACTCAAATATTATTGTTTCACTCAAATTTTGTGACTCACCGCACGTAATGTCGAATAGGAAGTTAAAACCAATTCCGTATGCACTCAAACCTGCCCTAAATGGAATTTCAGGGAACCAGGAAACCAGAAGAATTGTTCGTCTTGTAAAGGTTTCCACTACATGGAGGTTATTTTAAGAAAATTGAAGTTTAAGGTTTAGCTGCGATTACAAATGATCCATATGCAATTGCTTACCTATGCACCAAACTTCCACCAAAAATCTTGAAAAGTGTATTTAGATGCACTTAATTAATACTATATTCCATCATAATATCTAATTTTATTTATATATATATATATATATATATATAATTCGATCCCCAGTGTATATGTAAAAAAAAAATATTGTACCCACTATCATTGTCCGTTAGCTTATTACCGTACATTGAAACCTAGAGGGATTGACTTATCGGCAAAATATTACTGCTTATCATGAAATAAAAAAACACTGAGATGAAATTTTAAAATAAACCAAAATGGTTTCTTGGACATATGTCTTACTAATGATGCGACTTTTAATTAAAAACCGCGCATTGAATAATATTTCTAACATTTCAGAATTTCCCTGATTAACTGAAAGTTTTGAAAGAGCTTCCAGAAAATCGCCATATGATTTACTAGAAAATTCTGTGAAAAATGGTTCTCTTGGAAATAAATGGCTGAAATAGTTGGATAATTTTTCTGTTCTTTGTTCGTTATACAACAGGTGTTTTATTAACAAAGTATTTTAAATTGGCTGTCTTTTTCGGGGATGTGCAGATTCCGTTTCACACATGGGAAGATAACATAAATCTCCTATAGTTTTGGACTGGGCTAAAAATATTTTCCTCTTATTATAGTATTCGGTTTCCTGCAGGTTCCCTTTTCAAACAGGTTTGACTGTATTACCAAAATAATTCTTAAACTTCTATATTTAAAGAAATATGCTTATACTTTATCCATAATCATATACACTTTATATATACTCATACACGCATATACACTTTATCCATAAAGCCTTCAAAGAAGACAGTCTCCATCATGATAAGGCTTTCAGTCACAAATACAAATCCATCGCTGAATTTCTTGAAAGAAAAATGACAAAAGAGACAGGTAGTAAGAATATACCTCAACTCATATTACTTTAAGTCCCATGATTTGTCATAAATGGACTATTTTGCCTTTGGACTGTCAAAAAGCGCTTTTTAAACGCAGACCTAGGTGGAGTAAAATACCACTTAAGAAATGCCCTCTTATGTTGGAAATCTAGATGTTGGTTGACAGTAAGTAGAAAATTCTAAAAGATAGAACATTTAGGATATAAATGTTTTTATTATAAAAAATCACTAAATTAAAATATTTTAAACAAATACTTCTTTATTTAAAAGCGAATGACTTCAACAATCACTTGTCACGTTCATGAGACCATGCACGTTTTTAATTAAAAAATAATCAACTGTTGCCATTCTTGAGATAATACATGTTTTTGATAAAAAAAAAAGTACAGGTTATTAGATGAGTGGATGCTTTAGAAGTACATTAAAAGTATTTCAATTCATTTACGTTTAAAAGTTTTCACTGCACTTTCTCACGATAATAGATATTTTACAACTGAGATAGCTTAGTTAAAAGCAAAATTCCACACAATAGTATCAAACACAATAGTATCGAAATTAATAGTATCAAACGGTTTCGAAGGTAAATTAAACCTTTTTCGTTAGACATACAAGAAGCGCAACATTCGCTCGTTAGAGAAATATCGGTGACTGATGCACGAACAGAAAACGTGACTGCAGCATGGAAAATATGTTGCCAATGGCGAGAGAAGAAAAAGACGTAAAGCAGACCAGGAGGGAGGAAAAATTTCTTGAACACAATTAATGAATGGTAAAATATCAAAGTCAAAACTGAACGTCCAACAGAGGATTCAAATAACTTGTTTAGTTGTTTATAAGAGCTAAAATCAAATGAAATAGCTAAACCGGCAAATAAATTGGCATTTTACCTTTAGTATTTTACAGTTCATGCACTGTATCCCACCTCTTCTCCGTCCTCCCGTGTTGATTTACTTCTTTTTTGTTCTCTAGCTGTTGACTACACCGTTTCCTTGCTTCTGTTAATTTTGCTGTTCGTATATCAGTCGCTGACCTTTTTCTCAGGAGTGAAGGTTGAGCTTCTTATATGTCCTTACGAAGAAGGCTGTTTTTGCATTCGAAACCGGTCGATACTATTAATTTTGTGTTGTATGTGGCTTTCAACAAGTTATTTTAGTTGTATTACTTTGACAACAGTTTGAGCTCTACGTAATAGAATTTTTATTTCCTCACAGGGAGCGAGCCATAAGAAAAATCTGATCTTCATTGTTTTACCAGAAAATCCGAATTCAATCATTTGTAAGGGGAATTATATGTTGGATACTTTGAATAGTTTACCTTCCGTCTCTGAAGCCTTGCTTTGGTATTTTTCTTTCTGGGTATATTCTCTTGTTAATTGAATGTTACTTTCCTCGTGATAAGTAGCTAGGAATTCTTTTCTGACACAATCTTCCATCATATTAGTGACGAAACAAAGATAAAAACAATAACTTTTATATCTTTGTGTTGAGTATTTTCATGAAAAATATTCTTCGTAAAAACAATGATCTCTGAAGAGCGCAAAATATCAAAAGCAAAATATAATGTCCTATTTTCTGCGGTCAAGGTGTAGACAAATATTTCGATTAATAACGCCATGTATTTGAGAGGGTAGATTGGGATTATAATTGAAACTCTGGAAATCTGATTTGGATATCTGTATTTATTCGTATCCAATGAGTTGACTATTTTTGGTTGAGACCTTTCTAATTTCAGGGAATTGCAAAGTCCCAACTTTTTCAGAACTTAATTTCCCAAAAGTGACTTAAAAACATGCTCAAAGGCAAACACCAAATGACTCTAACTGCCAGGGGCATGCACAGAAACTAAATTAAAAATTTCAGAAACGAAATCAAACCTTTTTTTTTTTTTTGCAAATTCTGTGTACAAAGTGCAAATCAATATTAGTGCAACGCTATGTTATTATGGGTGCAGCATTATATTAATATGAGTGCAGCTCTATGTGAATATGTGTGCAGGTCTATGCTAATATGAGTGCAGCTCTTTATAAAGTAGAAGTTTTAAAATAATCAATTTCGTTTTATTTATCTACTTTTTAAAATTTGCAAAAATGATTAATACCATTGTATTAAATAATGACATTGTTTTAACCCAGAATCCACAAAATTGAGGTGTCTACAAGTCAATATCCCCACACCGTTCTATCCACATATTTTTACTTTAGTTAGGCGGCTTTGAATAATGTACATTGTGTTCAAAATACGGAATTATTTACGTGATTCTAGTCTAAAACGAATGTAACCAAACCTTCTCCTTTCACCACATACTGTTAAATGTTGTCTAAGATATAAACTTGATGTGTCGTTCAATATATGTGAATGGAATATAAAGAAACTTCTTAAATTTTATACCTGGCACTTCTCTACACTGATCCTAAAAAAATGACCAGATCTCTTCATCAGGTAAACTTTTTTAATTTTATACCTGGCACTTCTTTACACTGATCCTAAAAAAATGACCAGGTCTCTTCATCAGGTAAACTTTTTTAATTTTATACCTGGCACTTCTCTACACTGATCCTAAAGAAATGACCAGGTCTCTTCATCAGGTAAACTTTCTTAATTTTATACCTGGCACTTCTCTACACTGATCCTAAAGAAATGACCAGGTCTCTTCATCAGGTAAACTTTCTTAATTTTATACCTGGCACTTCTCTACACTGATCCTAAAGAAATGACCAGGTCTCTTCATCAGGTAAACTTTCTTAATTTTATACCTGGCACTTCTCTACACTGATCCTAAAAAAATGACCAGGTCTCTTCATCAGGTAAACTTTCTTAATTTTATACCTGGCACTTCTCTACACTGATCCTAAAGAAATGACCAGGTCTCTTCATCAGGTAAACTTTCTTAATTTTATACCTGACACTTCTCTACACTGATCCTAAAGAAATGACCAGGTCTCTTCATCAGGTAAACTTTCTTAATTTTATACCTGGCACTTCTCTACACTGATCCTAAAGAAATGACCAGGTCTCTTCATCAGGTAAACTTTCTTAATTTTATACCTGGCACTTCTCTACACTGATCCTAAAGAAATGACCAGGTCTCTTCATCAGGTAAACTTTCTTAATTTTATACCTGGCACTTCTCTAAACTGATCCTAAAAAAAATTACAAGATCTCTTCATCAGGTAAACTGCTAATGGCGTGTCGCTTAATAAGCTTTTTTCACAGGTAATTAAATGAGCTTGATCTATATATTTACTTTCTCATAGTATGTAATATAGTTTAAAATATTGCTTTCACGACAATTCTGGTAATGCCAATATATGTTTTAAGACCTCCTGAACACGTTTTGACTATTTTCAGAATAATGTCTGTCTGTGGTTGATTTCTTGTGTACAGTGTAGCGACCATCAATATTAATGGATTTTCTCGAAATTTTATATTACGCTTTGTTATCAAAAATCTAGAATTAGATAGAATGTTTTTAATTTAAGCTAAACCTTCGAAATTTTATATTATCTTAACATCGCAGTATAGGACAGAATTTGGCATAATTAGCCATAAAATGATTTATTTAAGGCGCTATGATCACGAGACTTAATGGTTGCAAAAATTGTTATGAAAAATAGCCGCGATACAGCTTTTTTAACACTTTACAACAAAGTTGAAAAGTGTTTATGACTTTGTTCATTCTGTCTGTCTGTCCGTTAGCACGATAACTGCCGTAAAAATGACTTAATCAAAATGAAATTTTAGTATGATATTCAGACGGTCTATAGGACCTATGGGAATATAAATGAATAATATCACCCAATTAGTTTTGGATTGAACCCGGGTTGAAAAAATGGAATACATTCAGCCCTATGGGACCTAATTTTTCAAGTATTTTTTAAGCGGATTTAAAATTCACAAATTGCTTCGAAAATTTTAGGCAATATTCAAATTGTTTCATAAAATATATAAAAACAAATTCAGCGAAATATATTCAGTAGTTTTTTAAATAAAAATTAAAATAATAATAACACCTCTTATATGAAGCGATCACGTGTCCATGATATGAAACGATCACATGACCCACTTCAAAATGATATATGGCATCCATCTTGTGTCAAAATCGTGATTTTTAAAGTTCTTTTTAATTCATATTGAGTGTTGTATCCGTCCTAAAACTACTTTATTTTTGCCTAAATTCTGTGCATCTACATACTGAAACAACGCAATGACAATATATTCCAGTTTAAATGCTCATCTAAATTTGATTATTTCTACTATTAAGCCTATTTTTCACCTATGTAAAATGCAAGCAGCAAAATATGTAGAATGAGTTGTATTAGAATCGCTGTAATTCTTTAACACAAAATCATTTAGTCCATGGAGTCTGCTTAGCTGATATGAATGAAATATTCATTGATTTTAGAAAGAGAAGGACGACATTTTTCGATGAAGTTCAACGCATAGAGTTTACTTACTTGTAGCTCAATGGTCTTAATTTTTAAATAAAATAAATTATTATAGTATTGTGATGAATGACATGAATGGGGGAATTATTTATGAATGAAATGTTGCTTTTATAGAGAGAGCCAGGCGTGTTATTTTTTATGACGTCATTTGAATGAATTTCAGTTGTTTTTGATGAAGTTTTCAAATATAATAAATTATCGAAGAATTATGATAATTCTAAAATTATTACCGAGGAATGTATCACATTTTAGAGATGTTTAAATCAGGCAATTTATACTTTAATGCCGTCATTTGAATGAAGTTAATTTTTTTCGATGAAGGTTAAGGTTTCAAATATAATAAATTAATGTAGTATTGTGATAAGTTTTAAAATATTACCGAGGAATGTATTGCATTTTAGACATGTTTAAATAAAATTGCATTGAAGTTGGAAAGTGTTTCATAATCAATGCTTTAAGCATGATTGATCTTTCTTGTTGTTCATAGCGTCATTAGTCCCCCTTGGGGAACAAGCTACCTCAGTAGGAGAGGGGTTAAGCACATTGTCAAATATCAACAATCATTTTTGTTTTGTTATTAAAAGGAAAGTTATTATTCTGACAGCTTGTATGAATTAAGTTCCTTAATTAGGCTTCCGCAGATCCTTCAATTGCCGGGAAATTATAGGGTTCCTCCACAGGAATGGAAAACGCTTACCTTGAACCACTGAGAAGTCAGAAATATTAGGACACATCGGATATCGCCTGGGAGTTCACAAAGGATCATTTCCCCTGTTCAGGAACGAAGGTCGGCTCACCAGAGAAATCATTAGAAGACTCTTGGTCCGGCCTGGACACTCAAGCGACGACGACAACAGCGAGCCCGGCAGAGCTTAGGACCAATTCCATAGGCAGCGTCGTTAACATCCGAGAATCCGTCGATTTCTCGGGATAACAGACTTGAGTGGGATTTGTCACCTAATCCGGTATGGGACCTAGGATTCATCTTCTTCATAGTCCAGAAGGGTCGCTCTCGATGATGTGGCAACATTCCCCAAAACTCACGAGTCCAGGGATCAGCTTAGATGCCGATCTCCCGTTCCCAGAGTGAGCGTCGCGACGATAACAGATCTACCACATCTCAGCATGGTAGTCGGAAAGCGAATGCGCCCCAAAAATTCGTGCACGAAGCTTTTATGCCTTTCAGGACTCATAAGGACTCGGAATTTTGCGGATCTGCGAGAGAACTCCAATGAACCAACCAAATAAAATATTCTAGCCGAAAAATTAGTTCTCACGAACAACCGCCTGCTTACGCCGACGTGAAGTCTAGCCCCCAAATACGTCGCACCGCTGAATATACACAGAGCTATTAAAACCTTTACATTGGCTTTCGTTTACGACTGCAGAACAAATATATTCTATCTTAAATGTTACCATGCTATACATCAGCCAAACAATGACCTCGGAATAAAAACGGAAAAATAAGACTCTCTCTCTCTGAGTGCGCGTTTACAGAATTATAAAAATGGCTAAATATTCAAGACAGTTAAATGTAGAATATAATTTACATATTTACGTGATGAGAAGGAGTTCCAAACAGGGTTAAATATATTAAATGATGTATAAAAATATAGAGATTGAAATATAATGCAGATTTTTATGATTTTCACACAAGTGACGAGAGATTAAGAAATCTCTTCGTCACACTCCCCCTTTCCTCGGAGTAAAAATTTTCGAGCGCAGCGAGGGAATTTTTCAGCACAACAGGTAGGTGCAGGTAGGTATTAGGTCTTTTAAGTCCCGGGTCCTTCAAGAAAACTATTTCAGCAAAACATTAGAAGGTGCAGCGCTTACACCCAGAGTTCTTGACGCGAACACCATCCCACATGGGCGCATGTCGAAGAACCGAAGCTAAAGAAACCTAAAACTGACTGCAATCCAGTCGAAAATCCTAATATCTACAAGCCCATTACAAAAATCACAATATGTGAATTAACAACTATAAATTAATTTTAAATTCCAAAGATCAAAATAAATATATACATAACATCCTTCAAGTCGAACAGTCAAGTTAAAATTTAAAATTTCTGTAAATAAACTTTTTAGTTAAATTATGTATTAAATTTCCAAATCATAAACTAATTTATTCTTTGTTAAAATTAAATTCCAATTTCCAAAAATTTCTCATTTTTCTTCAAGAATCCTAAGTTTAGGTATTATCATGCTAAAATGTGATCAACAGAAACACTCTTTTAATTTTTGTAAATTAAGGCTTAATTTTTCAAAATATTGTAAATCAAAGTCGTTTCATGACCACAGCAAAAAAAAAAATATCTTTAGATCAGTATTTTTCTCCAATTTGTTTAGGTAGAAAAGAGTATTATTTTGCAGCAGTTAATTTCAATGTAATATTGCAGTAAATAGTTTCAATATAATAATATAAATATAATATACAGATAGAGATAACAAAAGACCATACCAAATAAATAAATAAAATGTTAAACAAACTTGGTCCAGTGGTACAAAAGCATCACATGACTTCAACAAAAGGTGTCCATTTGACACAAGTATTTTATCTTCTCTTTACAAGAAGGAATTCAACAAGGCAATATTATTTGGCAACAGTATATGGTGAATATGACACTTAAACAATTCTTACCCTTTTTTTTAAATTCCAAATCATTTTAATAACATAATATGTTCAACTAATATTCACTTTATATATTTCAAATTATCATATGATATATTCAGTTATATTACGATCAATCATTCATTTAAGTAAATTATTTTCTTTTTAAGTAATTCATTTAAGTAATTCATTTAAGTAAATTATTTTCTTACAGTAATAATCATTCTTATAAACATTATCATTTTATTTCAAATATCCATCAACCTTGTGTCAAAAAGAGGGTAACTCAGTGGCCGAAAAACATCTTCACATAATTTTTGAATTAAAATATCGAAATAAAATTATTTTACTAACTTCAAATATTATAGGTAGCACGCAAATAGTAATAAGTGACCGGCTGACAGGAACCAATTCACAGTTTTTCGTAATTATTCTTCAATAATACTCAAATATTATTGTTTCACTCAAATTTTGTGACTCACCGCACGTAATGTCGAATAGGAAGTTAAAACCAATTCTGTATGCACTCAAACCTGCCCTAAATGGAATTTCAGGGAACCAGGAAACCAGAAGAATTGTTCGTCTTGTAAAGGTTTCCACTACATGGAGGTTATTTTAAGAAAATTGAAGTTTAAGGTTTAGCTGCGATTACAAATGATCCATATGCAATTGCTTACCTATGCACCAAACTTCCACCAAAAATCTTGAAAAGTGTATTTAGATGCACTTAATTAATACTATATTCCATCATAATATCTAATTTTATTTATATATATATATATATATATATATATATAATTCGATCCCCAGTGTATATGTAAAAAAAATAATATTGTACCCACTATCATTGTCCGTTAGCTTATTACCGTACATTGAAACCTAGAGGGATTGACTTATCGGCAAAATATTACTGCTTATCATGAAATAAAAAAACACTGAGATGAAATTTTAAAATAAACCAAAATGGTTTCTTGGACATATGTCTTACTAATGATGCGACTTTTAATTAAAAACCGCGCATTCCTAAATGCAAAACAAAATTGGCAATATTAAAATTGAAAGAAAAATTGTCAAGCATTGCTTTCAACTGAAAAAAGAACACTAAATAAATTTTTAGAGAAGGTAGTATTTTTACAAATATTTTAAAAGCAAGTTCTCTTGTTTTGAGATAAAATAAATCAACTCAAAGGACAATTGCAATGCATTTAAATAACACTCTGTAAACTGTAAACAAGATAATAAACAAAGATTACATTTTATAACAATCGAAAAACATTATGTTTTCATCTTGTTGGCTAGGTATGTGAGTGAGAGGAAAACACGATGTTGCATATTTTATAAAAACCATTTAACCAGAAAAAAATGTAAATATTTATTGATGGACTGTTGGTTTACTTAAACGATTGTAAAATTTGAATTACAATAGCAAAATAACAACAAAATATTTCCAAACTTGGTAGAAACATTCCAAAGATTTCAGTAAATGGTTCATGATTATTGTTGGTTTCTCGTACAATGTAAAATTGAAGTTAAGAAATGTCGAATAGGAAGTTAAAACCAATTCTGTATGCACTCAAACCTGCCCTAAATGGAATTTCAGGGAACCAGAAGAATTGTTCGTCTTGTAAAGGTTTCCACTACATGGAGGTTATTTTAAGAAAATTGAAGTTTAAGGTTTAGCTGCGATTACAAATGATCCATATGCAATTGCTTTCCTATACACCAAACTTCCAACAAAAATCATGAAAAGTGTATTTAGATGCACTTAATTAATACTATATTCCATCATAATATTTAATTTTATTGTTATATATATATATATATATGTATATATATATATATATATATATATATATATGTATAAGTCGATCCCCGGTGTATATGTAAATAAAAAAATAGTGTACCCCAACTAACATTGTCCGTTAGCTTATTACCGTACATTGAAACCTAGAGGGATTGACTTATCGGCAAAATATTACTGCTTATCATGAAATAAAAAAACTCTGAGATGAAATTTTGAAATAAACCAAAATAGTTTCTTGGACATATGTCTTACTAATGATGCGATTTTTAATTGAAAACCGCGCATTGAATAATATTTCTAACATTTCAGAATTTCCCTGATTAACTGAAAGTTTTGAAAGAGCTTCCAGAAAATCGCCATATGATTTACTAGAAAATTCTGTGAAAAATGGTTCTCTTGGAAATAAATGGCTGTAATAGTTGGATAATTTTTCTGTTCTTTGTTCGTTATACAACAGGTGTTTTATTAACAAAGTATTTTAAATTGGCTGTCTTTTTCGGGGATGTGCAGATTCCGTTTCACACATGGGAAGATAACATAAATCTCCTATAGTTTTGGACTGGGCTAAAAATATTTTCCTCTTATTATAGTATTCGGTTTCCTGCAGGTTCCCTTTTCAAACAGGTTTGACTGTATTACCAAAATAATTCTTAAACTTCTATATTTAAAGAAATATGCTTATACTTTATCCATAATCATATACACTTTATATATACTCATACACGCATATACACTTTATCCATAAAGCCTTCAAAGAAGACAGTCTCCATCATGATAAGGCTTTCAGTCACAAATACAAATCCATCGCTGAATTTCTTGAAAGAAAAATGACAAAAGAGACAGGTAGTAAGAATATACCTCAACTCATATTACTTTAAGTCCCATGATTTGTCATAAATGGACTATTTTGCCTTTGGACTGTCAAAAAGCGCTTTTTAAACGCAGACCTAGGTGGAGTAAAATACCACTTAAGAAATGCCCTCTTATGTTGGAAATCTAGATGTTGGTTGACAGTAAGTAGAAAATTCTAAAAGATAGAACATTTAGGATATAAATGTTTTTATTATAAAAAATCACTAAATTAAAATATTTTAAACAAATACTTCTTTATTTAAAAGCGAATGACTTCAACAATCACTTGTCACGTTCATGAGACCATGCACGTTTTTAATTAAAAAATAATCAACTGTTGCCATTCTTGAGATAATACATGTTTTTGATAAAAAAAAAAGTACAGGTTATTAGATGAGTGGATGCTTTAGAAGTACATTAAAAGTATTTCAATTCATTTACGTTTAAAAGTTTTCACTGCACTTTCTCACGATAATAGATATTTTACAACTGAGATAGCTTAGTTAAAAGCAAAATTCCACACAATAGTATCAAACACAATAGTATCGAAATTAATAGTATCAAACGGTTTCGAAGGTAAATTAAACCTTTTTCGTTAGACATACAAGAAGCGCAACATTCGCTCGTTAGAGAAATATCGGTGACTGATGCACGAACAGAAAACGTGACTGCAGCATGGAATATATGTTGCCAATGGCGAGAGAAGAAAAAGACGTAAAGCAGACCAGGAGGGAGGAAAAATTTCTTGAACACAATTAATGAATGGTAAAATATCAAAGTCAAAACTGAACGTCCAACAGAGGATTCAAATAACTTGTTTAGTTGTTTATAAGAGCTAAAATCAAATGAAATAGCTAAACCGGCAAATAAATTGGCATTTTACCTTTAGTATTTTACAGTTCATGCACTGTATCCCACCTCTTCTCCGTCCTCCCGTGTTGATTTACTTCTTTTTTGTTCTCTAGCTGTTGACTACACCGTTTCCTTGCTTCTGTTAATTTTGCTGTTCGTATATCAGTCGCTGACCTTTTTCTCAGGAGTGAAGGTTGAGCTTCTTATATGTCCTTACGAAGAAGGCTGTTTTTGCATTCGAAACCGGTCGATACTATTAATTTTGTGTTGTATGTGGCTTTCAACAAGTTATTTTAGTTGTATTACTTTGACAACAGTTTGAGCTCTACGTAATAGAATTTTTATTTCCTCACAGGGAGCGAGCCATAAGAAAAATCTGATCTTCATTGTTTTACCAGAAAATCCGAATTCAATCATTTGTAAGGGGAATTATATGTTGGATACTTTGAATAGTTTACCTTCCGTCTCTGAAGCCTTGCTTTGGTATTTTTCTTTCTGGGTATATTCTCTTGTTAATTGAATGTTACTTTCCTCGTGATAAGTATCTAGGAATTCTTTTCTGACACAATCTTCCATCATATTAGTGACGAAACAAAGATAAAAACAATAACTTTTATATCTTTGTGTTGAGTATTTTCATGAAAAATATTCTTCGTAAAAACAATGATCTCTGAAGAGCGCAAAATATCAAAAGCAAAATATAATGTCCTATTTTCTGCGGTCAAGGTGTAGACAAATATTTCGATTAATAACGCCATGTATTTGAGAGGGTAGATTGGGATTATAATTGAAACTCTGGAAATCTGATTTGGATATCTGTATTTATTCGTATCCAATGAGTTGACTATTTTTGGTTGAGACCTTTCTAATTTCAGGGAATTGCAAAGTCCCAACTTTTTCAGAACTTAATTTCCCAAAAGTGACTTAAAAACATGCTCAAAGGCAAACACCAAATGACTCTAACTGCCAGGGGCATGCACAGAAACCAAATTAAAAATTTCAGAAACGAAATCAAACCTTTTTTTTTTTTTTGCAAATTCTGTGTACAAAGTGCAAATCAATATTAGTGCAACGCTATGTTATTATGGGTGCAGCATTATATTAATATGAGTGCAGCTCTATGTGAATATGTGTGCAGGTCTATGCTAATATGAGTGCAGCTCTTTATAAAGTAGAAGTTTTAAAATAATCAATTTCGTTTTATTTATCTACTTTTTAAAATTTGCAAAAATGATTAATACCATTGTATTAAATAATGACATTGTTTTAACCCAGAATCCACAAAATTGAGGTGTCTACAAGTCAATATCCCCACACCGTTCTATCCACATATTTTTACTTTAGTTAGGCGGCTTTGAATAATGTACATTGTGTTCAAAATACGGAATTATTTACATGATTCTAGTCTAAAACGAATGTAACCAAACCTTCTCCTTTCACCACATACTGTTAAATGTTGTCTAAGATATAAACTTGATGTGTCGTTCAATATATGTGAATGGAATATAAAGAAACTTCTTAAATTTTATACCTGGCACTTCTCTACACTGATCCTAAAAAAATGACCAGATCTCTTCATCAGGTAAACTTTTTTAATTTTATACCTGGCACTTCTTTACACTGATCATAAAAAAATGACCAGGTCTCTTCATCAGGTAAACTTTTTTAATTTTATACCTGGCACTTCTCTACACTGATCCTAAAGAAATGACCAGGTCTCTTCATCAGGTAAACTTTCTTAATTTTATACCTGGCACTTCTCTACACTGATCCTAAAGAAATGACCAGGTCTCTTCATCAGGTAAACTTTCTTAATTTTATACCTGGCACTTCTCTACACTGATCCTAAAGAAATGACCAGGTCTCTTCATCAGGTAAACTTTCTTAATTTTATACCTGGCACTTCTCTAAACTGATCCTAAAAAAAATTACAAGATCTCTTCATCAGGTAAACTGCTAATGGCGTGTCGCTTAATAAGCTTTTTTCACAGGTAATTAAATGAGCTTGATCTATATATTTACTTTCTCATAGTATGTAATATAGTTTAAAATATTGCTTTCACGACAATTCTGGTAATGCCAATATATGTTTTAAGACCTCCTGAACACGTTTTGACTATTTTCAGAATAATGTCTGTCTGTGGTTGATTTCTTGTGTACAGTGTAGCGACCATCAATATTAATGGATTTTCTCGAAATTTTATATTACGCTTTGTTATCAAAAATCTAGAATTAGATAGAATGTTTTTAATTTAAGCTAAACCTTCGAAATTTTATATTATCTTAACATCGCAGCATAGGACAGAATTTGGCATAATTAGCCATAAAATGATTTATTTAAGGCGCTATGATCACGAGACTTAATGGTTGCAATAATTGTTATGAAAAATAGCCGCGATACAGCTTTTTTAACACTTTACAACAAAGTTGAAAAGTGTTTATGACTTTGTTCATTCTGTCTGTCTGTCCGTTAGCACGATAACTGCCGTAAAAATGACTTAATCAAAATGAAATTTTAGTATGATATTCAGACGGTCTATAGGACCTATGGGAATATAAATGAATAATATCACCCAATTAGTTTTGGATTGAACCCGGGTTGAAAAAATGGAATACATTCAGCCCTATGGGACCTAATTTTTCAAGTATTTTTTAAGCGGATTTAAAATTCACAAATTGCTTCGAAAATTTTAGGCAATATTCAAATTGTTTCATAAAATATATAAAAACAAATTCAGCGAAATATATTCAGTAGTTTTTTAAATAAAAATTAAAATAATAATAACACCTCTTATATGAAGCGATCACGTGTCCATGATATGAAACGATCACATGACCCACTTCAAAATGATATATGGCATCCATCTTGTGTCAAAATCGTGATTTTTAAAGTTCTTTTTAATTCATATTGAGTGTTGTATCCGTCCTAAAACTACTTTATTTTTGCCTAAATTCTGTGCATCTACATACTGAAACAACGCAATGACAATATATTCCAGTTTAAATGCTCATCTAAATTTGATTATTTCTACTATTAAGCCTATTTTTCACCTATGTAAAATGCAAGCAGCAAAATATGTAGAATGAGTTGTATTAGAATCGCTGTAATTCTTTAACACAAAATCATTTAGTCCATGGAGTCTGCTTAGCTGATATGAATGAAATATTCATTGATTTTAGAAAGAGAAGGACGACATTTTTCGATGAAGTTCAACGCATAGAGTTTACTTACTTGTAGCTCAATGGTCTTAATTTTTAAATAAAATAAATTATTATAGTATTGTGATGAATGACATGAATGGGGGAATTATTTATGAATGAAATGTTGCTTTTATAGAGAGAGCCAGGCGTGTTATTTTTTATGACGTCATTTGAATGAATTTCAGTTGTTTTTGATGAAGTTTTCAAATATAATAAATTATCGAAGAATTATGATAAGTCTAAAATTATTACCGAGGAATGTATCACATTTTAGAGATGTTTAAATCAGGCAATTTATACTTTAATGCCGTCATTTGAATAAAGTTAATTTTTTTCGATGAAGGTTTAAGGTTTCAAATATAATAAATTAATGTAGTATTGTGATAAGTTTTAAAATATTACCGAGGAATGTATTGCATTTTAGACATGTTTAAATAAAATTGCATTGAAGTTGGAAAGTGTTTCATAATCAATGCTTTAAGCATGATTGATCTTTCTTGTTGTTCATAGCGTCATTAGTCCCCCTTGGGGAACAAGCTACCTCAGTAGGAGAGGGGTTAAGCACATTGTCAAATATCAACAATCATTTTTGTTTTGTTATTAAAAGGAAAGTTATTATTCTGACAGCTTGTATGAATTAAGTTCCTTAATTAGGCTTCCGCAGATCCTTCAATTGCCGGGAAATTATAGGGTTCCTCCACAGGAATGGAAAACGCTTACCTTGAACCACTGAGAAGTCAGAAATATTAGGACACATCGGATATCGCCTGGGAGTTCACAAAGGATCATTTCCCCTGTTCAGGAACGAAGGTCGGCTCACCAGAGAAATCATTAGAAGACTCTTGGTCCGGCCTGGACACTCAAGCGACGACGACAACAGCGAGCCCGGCAGAGCTTAGGACCAATTCCATAGGCAGCGTCGTTAACATCCGAGAATCCGTCGATTTCTCGGGATAACAGACTTGAGTGGGATTTGTCACCTAATCCGGTATGGGACCTAGGATTCATCTTCTTCATAGTCCAGAAGGGTCGCTCTCGATGATGTGGCAACATTCCCCAAAACTCACGAGTCCAGGGATCAGCTTAGATGCCGATCTCCCGTTCCCAGAGTGAGCGTCGCGACGATAACAGATCTACCACATCTCAGCATGGTAGTCGGAAAGCGAATGCGCCCCAAAAATTCGTGCACGAAGCTTTTATGCCTTTCAGGACTCATAAGGACTCGGAATTTTGCGGATCTGCGAGAGAACTCCAATGAACCAACCAAATAAAATATTCTAGCCGAAAAATTAGTTCTCACGAACAACCGCCTGCTTACGCCGACGTGAAGTCTAGCCCCCAAATACGTCGCACCGCTGAATATACACAGAGCTATTAAAACCTTTACATTGGCTTTCGTTTACGACTGCAGAACAAATATATTCTATCTTAAATGTTACCATGCTATACATCAGCCAAACAATGACCTCGGAATAAAAACGGAAAAATAAGACTCTCTCTCTCTGAGTGCGCGTTTACAGAATTATAAAAATGGCTAAATATTCAAGACAGTTAAATGTAGAATATAATTTACATATTTACGTGATGAGAAGGAGTTCCAAACAGGGTTAAATATATTAAATGATGTATAAAAATATAGAGATTGAAATATAATGCAGATTTTTATGATTTTCACACAAGTGACGAGAGATTAAGAAATCTCTTCGTCACACTCCCCCTTTCCTCGGAGTAAAAATTTTCGAGCGCAGCGAGGGAATTTTTCAGCACAACAGGTAGGTGCAGGTAGGTATTAGGTCTTTTAAGTCCCGGGTCCTTCAAGAAAACTATTTCAGCAAAACATTAGAAGGTGCAGCGCTTACACCCAGAGTTCTTGACGCGAACACCATCCCACATGGGCGCATGTCGAAGAACCGAAGCTAAAGAAACCTAAAACTGACTGCAATCCAGTCGAAAATCCTAATATCTACAAGCCCATTACAAAAATCACAATATGTGAATTAACAACTATAAATTAATTTTAAATTCCAAAGATCAAAATAAATATATACATAACATCCTTCAAGTCGAACAGTCAAGTTAAAATTTAAAATTTCTGTAAATAAACTTTTTAGTTAAATTATGTATTAAATTTCCAAATCATAAACTAATTTATTCTTTGTTAAAATTAAATTCCAATTTCCAAAAATTTCTCATTTTTCTTCAAGAATCCTAAGTTTAGGTATTATCATGCTAAAATGTGATCAACAGAAACACTCTTTTAATTTTTGTAAATTAAGGCTTAATTTTTCAAAATATTGTAAATCAAAGTCGTTTCATGACCACAGCAAAAAAAAAATATCTTTAGATCAGTATTTTTCTCCAATTTGTTTAGGTAGAAAAGAGTATTATTTTGCAGCAGTTAATTTCAATGTAATATTGCAGTAAATAGTTTCAATATAATAATATAAATATAATATACAGATAGAGATAACAAAAGACCATACCAAATAAATAAATAAAATGTTAAACAAACTTGGTCCAGTGGTACAAAAGCATCACATGACTTCAACAAAAGGTGTCCATTTGACACAAGTATTTTATCTTCTCTTTACAAGAAGGAATTCAACAAGGCAATATTATTTGGCAACAGTATATGGTGAATATGACACTTAAACAATTCTTACCCTTTTTTTTAAATTCCAAATCATTTTAATAACATAATATGTTCAACTAATATTCACTTTATATATTTCAAATTATCATATGATATATTCAGTTATATTACGATCAATCATTCATTTAAGTAAATTATTTTCTTTTTAAGTAATTCATTTAAGTAATTCATTTAAGTAAATTATTTTCTTACAGTAATAATCATTCTTATAAACATTATCATTTTATTTCAAATATCCATCAACCTTGTGTCAAAAAGAGGGTAACTCAGTGGCCGAAAAACATCTTCACATAATTTTTGAATTAAAATATCGAAATAAAATTATTTTACTAACTTCAAATATTATAGGTAGCACGCAAATAGTAATAAGTGACCGGCTGACAGGAACCAATTCACAGTTTTTCGTAATTATTCTTCAATAATACTCAAATATTATTGTTTCACTCAAATTTTGTGACTCACCGCACGTAATGTCGAATAGGAAGTTAAAACCAATTCCGTATGCACTCAAACCTGCCCTAAATGGAATTTCAGGGAACCAGGAAACCAGAAGAATTGTTCGTCTTGTAAAGGTTTCCACTACATGGAGGTTATTTTAAGAAAATTGAAGTTTAAGGTTTAGCTGCGATTACAAATGATCCATATGCAATTGCTTACCTATGCACCAAACTTCCACCAAAAATCTTGAAAAGTGTATTTAGATGCACTTAATTAATACTATATTCCATCATAATATCTAATTTTATTTATATATATATATATATATATATATAATTCGATCCCCAGTGTATATGTAAAAAAAAAATATTGTACCCACTATCATTGTCCGTTAGCTTATTACCGTACATTGAAACCTAGAGGGATTGACTTATCGGCAAAATATTACTGCTTATCATGAAATAAAAAAACACTGAGATGAAATTTTAAAATAAACCAAAATGGTTTCTTGGACATATGTCTTACTAATGATGCGACTTTTAATTAAAAACCGCGCATTGAATAATATTTCTAACATTTCAGAATTTCCCTGATTAACTGAAAGTTTTGAAAGAGCTTCCAGAAAATCGCCATATGATTTACTAGAAAATTCTGTGAAAAATGGTTCTCTTGGAAATAAATGGCTGAAATAGTTGGATAATTTTTCTGTTCTTTGTTCGTTATACAACAGGTGTTTTATTAACAAAGTATTTTAAATTGGCTGTCTTTTTCGGGGATGTGCAGATTCCGTTTCACACATGGGAAGATAACATAAATCTCCTATAGTTTTGGACTGGGCTAAAAATATTTTCCTCTTATTATAGTATTCGGTTTCCTGCAGGTTCCCTTTTCAAACAGGTTTGACTGTATTACCAAAATAATTCTTAAACTTCTATATTTAAAGAAATATGCTTATACTTTATCCATAATCATATACACTTTATATATACTCATACACGCATATACACTTTATCCATAAAGCCTTCAAAGAAGACAGTCTCCATCATGATAAGGCTTTCAGTCACAAATACAAATCCATCGCTGAATTTCTTGAAAGAAAAATGACAAAAGAGACAGGTAGTAAGAATATACCTCAACTCATATTACTTTAAGTCCCATGATTTGTCATAAATGGACTATTTTGCCTTTGGACTGTCAAAAAGCGCTTTTTAAACGCAGACCTAGGTGGAGTAAAATACCACTTAAGAAATGCCCTCTTATGTTGGAAATCTAGATGTTGGTTGACAGTAAGTAGAAAATTCTAAAAGATAGAACATTTAGGATATAAATGTTTTTATTATAAAAAATCACTAAATTAAAATATTTTAAACAAATACTTCTTTATTTAAAAGCGAATGACTTCAACAATCACTTGTCACGTTCATGAGACCATGCACGTTTTTAATTAAAAAATAATCAACTGTTGCCATTCTTGAGATAATACATGTTTTTGATAAAAAAAAAAGTACAGGTTATTAGATGAGTGGATGCTTTAGAAGTACATTAAAAGTATTTCAATTCATTTACGTTTAAAAGTTTTCACTGCACTTTCTCACGATAATAGATATTTTACAACTGAGATAGCTTAGTTAAAAGCAAAATTCCACACAATAGTATCAAACACAATAGTATCGAAATTAATAGTATCAAACGGTTTCGAAGGTAAATTAAACCTTTTTCGTTAGACATACAAGAAGCGCAACATTCGCTCGTTAGAGAAATATCGGTGACTGATGCACGAACAGAAAACGTGACTGCAGCATGGAAAATATGTTGCCAATGGCGAGAGAAGAAAAAGACGTAAAGCAGACCAGGAGGGAGGAAAAATTTCTTGAACACAATTAATGAATGGTAAAATATCAAAGTCAAAACTGAACGTCCAACAGAGGATTCAAATAACTTGTTTAGTTGTTTATAAGAGCTAAAATCAAATGAAATAGCTAAACCGGCAAATAAATTGGCATTTTACCTTTAGTATTTTACAGTTCATGCACTGTATCCCACCTCTTCTCCGTCCTCCCGTGTTGATTTACTTCTTTTTTGTTCTCTAGCTGTTGACTACACCGTTTCCTTGCTTCTGTTAATTTTGCTGTTCGTATATCAGTCGCTGACCTTTTTCTCAGGAGTGAAGGTTGAGCTTCTTATATGTCCTTACGAAGAAGGCTGTTTTTGCATTCGAAACCGGTCGATACTATTAATTTTGTGTTGTATGTGGCTTTCAACAAGTTATTTTAGTTGTATTACTTTGACAACAGTTTGAGCTCTACGTAATAGAATTTTTATTTCCTCACAGGGAGCGAGCCATAAGAAAAATCTGATCTTCATTGTTTTACCAGAAAATCCGAATTCAATCATTTGTAAGGGGAATTATATGTTGGATACTTTGAATAGTTTACCTTCCGTCTCTGAAGCCTTGCTTTGGTATTTTTCTTTCTGGGTATATTCTCTTGTTAATTGAATGTTACTTTCCTCGTGATAAGTATCTAGGAATTCTTTTCTGACACAATCTTCCATCATATTAGTGACGAAACAAAGATAAAAACAATAACTTTTATATCTTTGTGTTGAGTATTTTCATGAAAAATATTCTTCGTAAAAACAATGATCTCTGAAGAGCGCAAAATATCAAAAGCAAAATATAATGTCCTATTTTCTGCGGTCAAGGTGTAGACAAATATTTCGATTAATAACGCCATGTATTTGAGAGGGTAGATTGGGATTATAATTGAAACTCTGGAAATCTGATTTGGATATCTGTATTTATTCGTATCCAATGAGTTGACTATTTTTGGTTGAGACCTTTCTAATTTCAGGGAATTGCAAAGTCCCAACTTTTTCAGAACTTAATTTCCCAAAAGTGACTTAAAAACATGCTCAAAGGCAAACACCAAATGACTCTAACTGCCAGGGGCATGCACAGAAACCAAATTAAAAATTTCAGAAACGAAATCAAACCTTTTTTTTTTTTGCAAATTCTGTGTACAAAGTGCAAATCAATATTAGTGCAACGCTATGTTATTATGGGTGCAGCATTATATTAATATGAGTGCAGCTCTATGTGAATATGTGTGCAGGTCTATGCTAATATGAGTGCAGCTCTTTATAAAGTAGAAGTTTTAAAATAATCAATTTCGTTTTATTTATCTACTTTTTAAAATTTGCAAAAATGATTAATACCATTGTATTAAATAATGACATTGTTTTAACCCAGAATCCACAAAATTGAGGTGTCCACAAGTCAATATCCCCACACCGTTCTATCCACATATTTTTACTTTAGTTAGGCGGCTTTGAATAATGTACATTGTGTTCAAAATACGGAATTATTTACATGATTCTAGTCTAAAACGAATGTAACCAAACCTTCTCCTTTCACCACATACTGTTAAATGTTGTCTAAGATATAAACTTGATGTGTCGTTCAATATATGTGAATGGAATATAAAGAAACTTCTTAAATTTTATACCTGGCACTTCTCTACACTGATCCTAAAAAAATGACCAGATCTCTTCATCAGGTAAACTTTTTTAATTTTATACCTGGCACTTCTTTACACTGATCCTAAAAAAATGACCAGGTCTCTTCATCAGGTAAACTTTTTTAATTTTATACCTGGCACTTCTCTACACTGATCCTAAAGAAATGACCAGGTCTCCTCATCAGGTAAACTTTCTTAATTTTATACCTGGCACTTCTCTACACTGATCCTAAAGAAATGACCAGGTCTCTTCATCAGGTAAACTTTCTTAATTTTATACCTGGCACTTCTCTACACTGATCCTAAAGAAATGACCAGGTCTCTTCATCAGGTAAACTTTCTTAATTTTATACCTGGCACTTCTCTAAATTGATCCTAAAAAAAATTACAAGATCTCTTCATCAGGTAAACTGCTAATGGCGTGTCGCTTAATAAGCTTTTTTCACAGGTAATTAAATGAGCTTGATCTATATATTTACTTTCTCATAGTATGTAATATAGTTTAAAATATTGCTTTCACGACAATTCTGGTAATGCCAATATATGTTTTAAGACCTCCTGAACACGTTTTGACTATTTTCAGAATAATGTCTGTCTGTGGTTGATTTCTTGTATACAGTGTAGCGACCATCAATATTAATGGATTTTCTCGAAATTTTATATTACGCTTTGTTATCAAAAATCTAGAATTAGATAGAATGTTTTTAATTTAAGCTAAACCTTCGAAATTTTATATTATCTTAACATCGCAGCATAGGACAGAATTTGGCATAATTAGCCATAAAATGATTTATTTAAGGCGCTATGATCACGAGACTTAATGGTTGCAATAATTGTTATGAAAAATAGCTGCGATACAGCTTTTTTAACACTTTACAACAAAGTTGAAAAGTGTTTATGACTTTGTTCATTCTGTCTGTCTGTCCGTTAGCACGATAACTGCCGTAAAAATGACTTAATCAAAATGAAATCTTAGTATGATATTCAGACGGTCTATAGGACCTATGGGAATATAAATGAATAATATCACCCAATTAGTTTTGGATTGAACCCGGGTTGAAAAAATGGAATACATTCAGCCCTATGGGACCTAATTTTTCAAGTATTTTTTAAGCGGATTTAAAATTCACAAATTGCTTCGAAAATTTTAGGCAATATTCAAATTGTTTCATAAAATATATAAAAACAAATTCAGCGAAATATATTCAGTAGTTTTTTAAATAAAAATTAAAATAATAATAACACCTCTTATATGAAGCGATCACGTGTCCATGATATGAAACGATCACATGACCCACTTCAAAATGATATATGGCATCCATCTTGTGTCAAAATCGTGATTTTTAAAGTTCTTTTTAATTCATATTGAGTGTTGTATCCGTCCTAAAACTACTTTATTTTTGCCTAAATTCTGTGCATCTACATACTGAAACAACGCAATGACAATATATTCCAGTTTAAATGCTCATCTAAATTTGATTATTTCTACTATTAAGCCTATTTTTCACCTATGTAAAATGCAAGCAGCAAAATATGTAGAATGAGTTGTATTAGAATCGCTGTAATTCTTTAACACAAACTCATTTAGTCCATGGAGTCTGCTTAGCTGATATGAATGAAATATTCATTGATTTTAGAAAGAGAAGGACGACATTTTTCGATGAAGTTCAACGCATAGAGTTTACTTACTTGTAGCTCAATGGTCTTAATTTTTAAATAAAATAAATTATTATAGTATTGTGATGAATGACATGAATGGGGGAATTATTTATGAATGAAATGTTGCTTTTATAGAGAGAGCCAGGCGTGTTATTTTTTATGACGTCATTTGAATGAATTTCAGTTGTTTTTGATGAAGTTTTCAAATATAATAAATTATCGAAGAATTATGATAATTCTAAAATTATTACCGAGGAATGTATCACATTTTAGAGATGTTTAAATCAGGCAATTTATACTTTAATGCCGTCATTTGAATAAAGTTAATTTTTTTCGATGAAGGTTTAAGGTTTCAAATATAATAAATTAATGTAGTATTGTGATAAGTTTTAAAATATTACCGAGGAATGTATTGCATTTTAGACATGTTTAAATAAAATTGCATTGAAGTTGGAAAGTGTTTCATAATCAATGCTTTAAGCATGATTGATCTTTCTTGTTGTTCATAGCGTCATTAGTCCCCCTTGGGGAACAAGCTACCTCAGTAGGAGAGGGGTTAAGCACATTGTCAAATATCAACAATCATTTTTGTTTTGTTATTAAAAGGAAAGTTATTATTCTGACAGCTTGTATGAATTAAGTTCCTTAATTAGGCTTCCGCAGATCCTTCAATTGCCGGGAAATTATAGGGTTCCTCCACAGGAATGGAAAACGCTTACCTTGAACCACTGAGAAGTCAGAAATATTAGGACACATCGGATATCGCCTGGGAGTTCACAAAGGATCATTTCCCCTGTTCAGGAACGAAAGTCGGCTCACCAGAGAAATCATTAGAAGACTCTTGAGCTTAGGACCAATTCCATAGGCAGCGTCGTTAACATCCGAGAATCCGTCGATTTCTCGGGATAACAGACTTGAGTGGGATTTGTCACCTAATCCGGTATGGGACCTAGGATTCATCTTCTTCATAGTCCAGAAGGGTCGCTCTCGATGATGTGGCAACATTCCCCAAAACTCACGAGTCCAGGGATCAGCTTAGATGCCGATCTCCCGTTCCCAGAGTGAGCGTCGCGACGATAACAGATCTACCACATCTCAGCATGGTAGTCGGAAAGCGAATGCGCCCCAAAAATTCGTGCACGAAGCTTTTATGCCTTTCAGGACTCATAAGGACTCGGAATTTTGCGGATCTGCGAGAGAACTCCAATGAACCAACCAAATAAAATATTCTAGCCGAAAAATTAGTTCTCACGAACAACCGCCTGCTTACGCCGACGTGAAGTCTAGCCCCCAAATACGTCGCACCGCTGAATATACACAGAGCTATTAAAACCTTTACATTGGCTTTCGTTTACGACTGCAGAACAAATATATTCTATCTTAAATGTTACCATGCTATACATCAGCCAAACAATGACCTCGGAATAAAAACGGAAAAATAAGACTCTCTCTCTCTGAGTGCGCGTTTACAGAATTATAAAAATGGCTAAATATTCAAGACAGTTAAATGTAGAATATAATTTACATATTTACGTGATGAGAAGGAGTTCCAAACAGGGTTAAATATATTAAATGATGTATAAAAATATAGAGATTGAAATATAATGCAGATTTTTATGATTTTCACACAAGTGACGAGAGATTAAGAAATCTCTTCGTCACACTCCCCCTTTCCTCGGAGTAAAAATTTTCGAGCGCAGCGAGGGAATTTTTCAGCACAACAGGTAGGTGCAGGTAGGTATTAGGTCTTTTAAGTCCCGGGTCCTTCAAGAAAACTATTTCAGCAAAACATTAGAAGGTGCAGCGCTTACACCCAGAGTTCTTGACGCGAACACCATCCCACATGGGCGCATGTCGAAGAACCGAAGCTAAAGAAACCTAAAACTGACTGCAATCCAGTCGAAAATCCTAATATCTACAAGCCCATTACAAAAATCACAATATGTGAATTAACAACTATAAATTAATTTTAAATTCCAAAGATCAAAATAAATATATACATAACATCCTTCAAGTCGAACAGTCAAGTTAAAATTTAAAATTTCTGTAAATAAACTTTTTAGTTAAATTATGTATTAAATTTCCAAATCATAAACTAATTTATTCTTTGTTAAAATTAAATTCCAATTTCCAAAAATTTCTCATTTTTCTTCAAGAATCCTAAGTTTAGGTATTATCATGCTAAAATGTGATCAACAGAAACACTCTTTTAATTTTTGTAAATTAAGGCTTAATTTTTCAAAATATTGTAAATCAAAGTCGTTTCATGACCACAGCAAAAAAAAAATATCTTTAGATCAGTATTTTTCTCCAATTTGTTTAGGTAGAAAAGAGTATTATTTTGCAGCAGTTAATTTCAATGTAATATTGCAGTAAATAGTTTCAATATAATAATATAAATATAATATACAGATAGAGATAACAAAAGACCATACCAAATAAATAAATAAAATGTTAAACAAACTTGGTCCAGTGGTACAAAAGCATCACATGACTTCAACAAAAGGTGTCCATTTGACACAAGTATTTTATCTTCTCTTTACAAGAAGGAATTCAACAAGGCAATATTATTTGGCAACAGTATATGGTGAATATGACACTTAAACAATTCTTACCCTTTTTTTTAAATTCCAAATCATTTTAATAACATAATATGTTCAACTAATATTCACTTTATATATTTCAAATTATCATATGATATATTCAGTTATATTACGATCAATCATTCATTTAAGTAAATTATTTTCTTTTTAAGTAATTCATTTAAGTAATTCATTTAAGTAAATTATTTTCTTACAGTAATAATCATTCTTATAAACATTATCATTTTATTTCAAATATCCATCAACCTTGTGTCAAAAAGAGGGTAACTCAGTGGCCGAAAAACATCTTCACATAATTTTAGAATT
This sequence comes from Amaurobius ferox, assembly GCA_951213105.1. Taxonomy (NCBI): domain Eukaryota; kingdom Metazoa; phylum Arthropoda; class Arachnida; order Araneae; family Amaurobiidae; genus Amaurobius; species Amaurobius ferox. The sequence goes on from OX578139.1 coordinate 128,472,558, forward strand.
AAAATATCGAAATAAAATTATTTTACTAACTTCAAATATTATAGGTAGCACGCAAATAGTAATAAGTGACAGGCTGACAGAAACCAATTCACAGTTTTTCGTAATTATTCTTCAATAATACTCAAATATTATTGTTTCACTCAAATTTTGTGACTCACCGCACGTAATCGTGTAAACATAAAAACATGTAGTAAATGTAAATATAGGAATATGTATTATACAAATATTTAGGAAATTTATTTTTCTCAATTTGGAAATAATATATATTGAATAAATGTTCTAGAAATTTCTTTTTTCTCCATAAATCGAAAAATAAACAAGTAATATTTACACATGAAACATAATAGTGGTAGCAAGGGATTTTTTTCCGCACTCCACAAAACATATATATGCATTTGCACATAAAGCTGAACACCCCCACACGCCTTGCAAATAGCCAACCGTCATGAACCTGGCATCTGCAATTTAGTGTAACTTAGACAAGTGTCCATGAATACACCACTCACCACACTTGCAAGATCCACTGTATGATCAGTACACCATCACTTACAGGGAAAAACCGAAAGAAAAAAAAACAGGATGTCCAAACTCCACACACCATAAAACACATATATGGATAGTAATAATATATACAATATGAAATTTATGCACACGAAAATAAATATGTAAATTATTATAGGGTCTCACTCTTCGAGAACCCAAACTGCCACAGAGAAATTATACCACTATAGAATTCTCTGTCACCACCAAGTCAGAAAGTAAAATGTTTTTGTAAATGCATTGTGTCAAAAAATTAATCAGTGCACTCTTGGCACGGGCACAGAACTTCAAGTGCTCACTGGCACAGAGGATTCTCAAGCCTTAATTTTTCCTGTACATATGTAAATACCTCATATATATATATATATATATATATATATATATATATATATATATATATATATATATATATATATATATATATATATATATATATATATATATATATATATATATATATATATATATATATATATATATATATATATATATATATATATATATATATATATTTCCCAACTGAAGTTCTCACTGTACTGAAAAAGTAAAATTAAATTTTGAAGAAAAATTTTCGCTCCATCCCCAAATTAAAATTACCAATGTCAAACTTCAAATTTAAATTCTTTAAATCAAAATTTTCAAACATGTTGCCAAAAATTTAAAATATTCGTAAATAAACACGTGTAATTCCATAAAAATTAATAATTTTCTTTAAATAAATAAATTTCTTTTAAACTAGTTGCCTTCAAATGTAAATAAAATAAAAGCTGATGTCAAGGACAGAATTTTAAATCAGTTCATTAAAATCTATTACTCAATGTATTTTCATTTGCCCAAATTCTCAAAGATTCGAAATTAAATTATCAAGTGCAAAAATTTCAGCTAGTAACTCCAAGAATTCAAATGAAATCCAAATATTTCCATTTCCGTAATTAATCAATAAACTTTCAAATTAAAATTCTTAAATTCAAAATCAAAATATTTTTAAAATAATGGATTTCAGAAAGTAAATAAGTAAAATAAAAATTTCAAAATATTTTAAAGTAAATTAATTTATGGAATCTATTTTTAAAAAATTCAATATATTTCGTAAATGAACCCAGAGTTCGCCAACTCTTTCAAGATTTCCACATAAGCAAATAAACAATCAAAATTCAAATTAAGTAAGTAAACCTTCAAAATATTTTTAATCCGTAATAAATCAATTGTGGAATCAATTTCTTAAAATTCCATCATGTTTCCGTAAATAACTTTAGAGTTCATCAACTTTTTCAAAAAGTTCCACAATGTAAACAATTAATTTCCAAACTCCAAAATTCAAGCATATGTTTCAAAATATTTCTTAAATATCATATATCGTAAGTAAATAGGAGACACAAAATATTTTTAAGTTTCGAAAATATTCAAATTCTAAATAATTTCCTAATTTCAAATTCCCTCAAATCTCAAATTTCAATTCTTAAATATCTGTTTCAAATACATATCGAAGTTATAAGGTCGTTGATAAATATTCATTACTTAATTACAGTCGAAGTTAAATCCCAATGTCGAAGTTAAATATCAATGTCGAAGTTAAATATTCATGAATCGAAAAACATGAAATTGAAAATATTGAATTTGAATATATTTTGAGAAATAATTTGAAAATGATTTATTTACTTACGTTGTGCCATTGAATTAATTACAAAACTTATTTACGTTATGGCATTAATTTTAATTTCAAGAATGTATTTATTTTTTGCCTCACTGTCCCCTTTTTGAATCCCCCTAAGTTAAATTAAATTTTGAACATTTTGAATAATAAGGGATTTGAATAATGATAATTTAGAATAGTTGAAAATATTGTCCTGGCTCTCTTTTCTTCCTCTGTTTTTTTCGAAATTGCCTCACAAACAATTTTGCGGAGTGTGGGGTTTGCTTAGGTTTGAATTTGACTTTGTTTGTTTTTGGGATGCTTATTAATGTCGTGTTGAACTAGCATAATCCTATAGGAAGGTTGATACCCCATTAGTTGCTATTTTCGAGGGTAAAATTAGTGAGTAGAATGATGTCCTCCTAACCCCCGTTTGCACCCATACCTATGTTTATTTCGATAGCAGTAATCAAATTGCTCAAATTTTACTTTCGGAATATTTTGTTGGCTGCAGTTGACTGGGCAAATTAAATAATGTCGAAGTTAAATATTCATGAATCGAAACACAAATCAAAAAGGTCAGAATTAAATGTTCATGAATCAGTCAGAGTCGAAGTTAATTGCTCATTAATGAAAAACAAAACGAGCAGGTATCAACAAAACAAAGTTCCAGACATTATCGCCTCGAGCACTCTCAGATTGGGAACAGGGAAAAAACATCTACTCACTCAACGTTTGCACAATCTGCACCAAGGAAGGAACATATTCACAACTTAACTTTGTGAAAACAAAACACAGAGGAAGAAAAGAGAGCCAGGACAATATTTTCAACTATTCGAAATTATCATTATTCAAACCCTTATTATTCAAAATGTTCAAAATTCAATTTAACTTAGGGGGATTCAAAAAGGGGACAGTGAGGCAAAAAATAAATACATTCTTGAAATTAAAATTAATGCCATAACGTAGGTAAGTTTTGTAATTAAATCAATGGCACAACGTAAGTAAATAAATCATTTTCATATTCTTTCTCAAAATATATTCAAATTCAATATTTTCAATTTCATGTTTCAATATTTTCTCTACATTTTAAAATTTTTAAATCGAAGTATTCTCAACTTAATGTTTCTAAATTTCAATATTTCAGATTTTGTCATACATTTTTCAGTTGCCAAGCAAAAGCAACCCATCCTCAAAATATTTTTTTAGGAATTTCAACCATTTACGTTGAACTCTGCAGGGAATCAGTCAACTGCAGCCAACAAAATATTCCGAAAGTAAGATTTGAGCAATTTGATTACTGCTACCGAAATAAACATAGGCATGGGTGCAAACGGGGATTAGGAGAACATCATTCTACTTACTAATTTTACCCTCGAAAATAGCAACTAATGGGGTATCTACCTTCCCATAAGATTACGCTAGTTCGACATGACATTAATAAGCATCCCAAGCACAAACAAAGTCAAATTCAAACCTAAGCAAACCCCGCACTCCTCAAAATTGTTTGTGAGGCAATTTCGAAAAAACCAACCAGTGACTGACGGGAACAGTCAACTCAATCCAGTGAAACAGGGTCGTGAATCCGCTATCACAACAACTGAACAGAAAAACTTAGGAAAGTCAAAGACACGAAAATAAGAAAAATCAAAATGTTTGGATGCAACAAAAACATAGCAAGGAAACAAAAACATTTACACAAGTGGAGAATCATTTAAACATCCTGAGGCACACAAAAATAATTTACATTCACTCACAAGCTCTCAGGGAAAATCAATCAAGCTCTTAGTCCCAATCAAATTCACTTTTCTAAAATTCAAATATTCATTTTCAAAATTTCATTTTCTGAAAATAAGTTGTGGAAACAGTTCTTAAAATTTCATTTTCAATTTTCTATTTTTCATATTTTAATATCAAAATATTCCACAAAATTATTCAAATTTCTATATCAAAATATTTCATTTTTCATATTTCAAGTCAAAATATTTCATATAATTATTTTCAAAATCAACCCCTTTTAAATTTTCCTGCTCTTCCCCGCATTTTTATGCAATGACGCCATTCAAAATCAATCTATTTATATATACATATATTACTCATTAAAATTCTCTTTATGAAGGTAAAAGTAACTGTCATTTGATATTCTATTAAAGTTCCACAAAGTTCCACGGTTTCAATATGATACATAATATACACACACTTTCTCGAAATTATATGATGTCAATAATATACACATGATTTATATCGAAGATAACATCATCAAAACATATCATATAACCCTTTTTAACTCTTTACACTTTGTAATAACACACATATTTTGTAAGAATTTCACCATTTCTGCAAGTATTTATTTTATTCGTAATTAATTTTGCTGTAAATTACCCGTACTTAAATTTGATGTTGTTGTTGTTGAGACCCAGACCGTCCGACCTACCAGAAAGGTGTAAGGAAACTGTATGGACGGCCGGGAAGTGCCACCCAATTTAGACCGGAACCCAGTGGGGGAGGCATCCACAGGGACCGTACCCTCCTTCCCCTACCACCAACCTCTCGGAAGGACTTACGGACCCACATGTTTAACGTGATCGTACTCCGCATGAACACGGCGGCATTTGTGGTAGCGTGCAAATCTAGCGCGCAAACCACGGGGATACCGCACCCGAGATGGCCAACAGCACGCGGTGTTCCGAGGTGGTCACCCACCAAGTACTAACCGCGGCCGATGCTGCTTGACTTCGGTGATCTAACGAGAACCGGTGTTTTCAGCACGGTACGGCCGTTGGCCTTCTTAAATTTGATGTGACCAAACACTTTCATTTTATTTATATATTATATTTTCTTCGCTTTTCATATGAAATTAAAACATTTTAATTATTAATTTCAAAATTTTTGATCTACCAACATGCGTCTGTCTGTTTTTACAGAACTCAAAAAATTGTGTGCTTTAACTTGTCACACTACACAAAGAAGTCATTTACTCGAACTTATTCCTATAGTATTACTTTCACATAGATTTCTATATATTGTCACAATCGGGTATTAAGTTGTCAAAATCGTGTATCAAAATTAAGTCATCAGAAATCGTATATCATTTTCGTTATGATTTTCACACAAGTGACGAGAGATTAAGAAATCTCGTCACAGTAGCATAATTTTTCATATTGTCTTTCCCAATTTATCTCTTATTCAATTTATCTCTTATTTATATTTTATTCAATCTCTTTTACTGGTTCTTCTGTGAAAATATAGTCGAAATAACCATTTTCGCCGATGTCAACTACCTGGTATGACTTAATTTTTCTTTGGCTATTATAGACTCAAGTAATGGAAGATGTTATTGTCTGTACAGACAGTTATATATTATGCAAACAATGCTGATGAAAACAAGAAGATTAAATTCGTGTGAAATTTATATCCGAAGGGATAAACTTCAGATTTATTAGTAGGTCCACCAAATGAAGAATTGGATATATAACCATCTAAATGTATAGAGGGAAAACATTGGTCGGGTGTAGGCAAATGCGGTGCTGCAAAGATCTGAGCAGGTGAAGTTCAACTGATCTAATAGCGGCATCTTGAAACTTGTGTTGACATTTGTTCAATCACACCGAATGACAGGAAATTTAATATTATTTATAACAATAACTATCAAATTGTCTAATAATCAAATGAGGCTATGATGCTTCTTGTTATTTCTGTTCATTCGGATATGTCGGTGATATACATTTTTCTGGATTCTTTTAAGCGAATCAGATGTTCGCAATCTATAAATGCAGTGTCTTTCTTTTTTGTTTCTAAAGTATTGAATTATTCGGTGTTAAAATAATACTTTCAATGAAATACTCATATGTTCTACTGCGTTACAGGACCCGCTAGTGCTCCGAGTGAACTAACTAATTTTGTAGTGAACTAACTAACTGCGTATATTTGACCTACTTCTTGTAAGAAGCGATTCACAGAAAAGTTGGAAATCGGTTCGATTAATGACATTTTGTTGTTGTTGTTCATTGTTGTTTCTTATGACATCCTGTTTTCGACGGAGTCGTCACAGTACCAGTGACGCAGGAAGCAGGACAGAACGAAGAAAGTCACAAGACAAGAGAACAAAGTTTATTTACAACCAAGCATCACTGACGAAGGTCGGAGTGCATGCAGCTTCACATTTAGCCGAGGACCCAGAAGACGGAAGACTGACTTTATCCTCGATAAACATCCATGCCTTACTCGGGCACCAGACAGCAGTCTAAAACTCTATCCACTTCACAGTCTGAGCGGCAATGACATGTTTTTAGTACTGACAATTCAAAATTCAATTAATTAATATTTAATTCAACTAAGATCTAAATCAAAATTTGAAGTCCGTCTTGTCCATTTACGCTCTCATATTATTCTGTGTGTGAAATTTAAGAAATGTATAATTTGCCGTTTGCTGTTACTGCAGTGACAAAAATTACGTTACTTTTTTTTAATACAGAGAAAAATGTTCACTCTCACCGATGTTTCTGCCGGCCTCTCTTAATACTTCTGTAAGCCTCTAGGCCAGTTGAGTGGTCTGGGTCTTCAACTCTCACCGCTGTTTTAAGAAATCATTGGTTTAACGAATTATTAAGAAATGGAAACTCCCTGGGAGGGAGAGAAAACAATTTGACTATTTAAATAATATAATTCGTATGATAAATTTGGTGTTGGTGATTCGTCGTATTCGTATTCTGAGTATGCTTCCGTCTATAATATTGTGTCTGTGCAAATCTAAATATCGTAAGAAACTGAAAAATAGAGAAGTCCATTTATGTTATGTCTAATTTGTGAATTTTTCAGTTTATTATTTTTTGAGGGGAAATTTTGAGTCTAACTGAATTTTATAGAAATGGATTAAAATAAGAAAATACATGTAAAAAACAATTAAATTTTGAATAAAACACGAAATTCGAACAAAAAAGAACGAAAGATGAAAAAAAATAATGAAACACATGCTAAATAACAGAAATTACCCATAGCTTACACTCTAGAGAATGTCTATATATTTTTAAAAACTTTAATTTAAAATATTTATTTTGTAGCTCAATACGACGGTCAGGAAGTTTTCTTTCTGACCCTCGTCATTATATTAATAGAATATTAACTTCGGCAAATTAGCTTCTTAAAAATAATTGAAGCTCTAAATTATGATTTTTACAAGATAAAAATTGATTTCTTGTCAAATCACAATATTTAATAAAAGACAAAAAATAAAATTATTATTTTTACCCTTTTGAGCTATGTATCTTGCTCTATTTTTGAGTGTAATCTTAGGAAAAATGAAAAATGTTTTACCCAAGCTCTTTCCGTGGCTAAAGCTCTAAAAATTTCGACAAGAAAGATAATATAACAAGAGATCTTATACACTCATTGTGAGTTCGATCGTGAAAAACATCCTACAATTAAAGCAATAATCTCTTCAAGACGCAAAAACTGAAGAATAATCATAAGATGCTGATAACAAACTAATCACATATGTTGTAGAATATATGTAAGAAAAACTTATCCTCAATAATAGCAGAGTCTTGGAAGTAATCATATTTTATTGTGAATTATTATAAATTGACTATTAAATAAGAAACAATGTGAGATATATTATGAAATTCTATACATACATACTGTTCCCAAATATTTGATTATTAATTACGACTTTTTGAAAAACTTGCAACACTTTCTATGTACGAAAATTTTAGGTACCATCCATGGGAGTTCGATCACAATGCTGTAGCGTGATTACTAAAAGTCATTTCTGACGCCTTGACCTCTGGGCTCACTCAGCCGTAGCACTGAAATACATGTCTTTCATCTGAATTCATTTTACTTTTCCTGCAATACATGGTAATGTATAGGGGGAAGTATTGAGATCACGCCGAAAATCGCAGCTCGAGTTTTCGACAGATCTACGCCTTTTAGGACATCTAGAACATGAAAAAACGATTTGTAGCGTAACGTATGTGTGCGTGTGTCTGTCGGTCTATATTTGTATCGACTCAAAAACTAATAGATTGAAAACTAATAGACCGAAAAAAAACGAACTAAAAAACTAATAGACCGAATTTCATAACATTTGGTAGGTAAGTCCGCTGTGGGTGATCAAGGTGTTGATTAGATTTTTGTGCGGTTCGGGATAAAAAAGCTGCCCTTTTTTAGCGAAATGGCCCTCAAAAATTGCCTATATCCACATTAGCTGAAAAACTAATAGACCAAATTTCACAAAATCTGTTATATAAATCACTTGTAGGTTAAACTGGTGAAGATTATATTTTGGTATTCGGAAAATACAACCTGACTTTTTTGAAAACTCGCCCGCAAAATTAGATAAATATAAAATTAAAAGATTACTTATGCTCAAATATATAAATATATCAATTAAATGCTTATTCTATACGTGATTTTTGACAATGGAAATAATAAGACCAACCCCATTACTCTAGGTCTGGCCGTTCTCGAGATGTTTTAGTTTCTTAGCATTTTCGCTACGCCACCTTTGAGAATAAGTCCAATTACCAAATGAAAATAAAAATTGAATTATAGGAGTAAATTTAGTGTAACTTCAATTAATTATGCCCGTTATTTAATGCAATGAAACTCAATTTAATGTATTATTAATGAAATAAAGAGGGAATGAATTTGGGACTGCAGAGAAAGTGCTGCCCATATCAGATTTTTACTTTCCCTGCAATACATGGTAATGTATATGGAAAGTATTTGAATCATAACAAAAATCACAACTCGAGTTTTCGACGGATCTGCACGTTTTGGGACCTCTAGAACACGATAAAACTATTTTAGCGTGACGTCTGTGGGTATGTCTGTGCTATGTATATATTCACTCTAACTTGAAACTAATGGACCGAACGTCATATAACTTGGTAGGTAATTATTGAATAAATAAAGAGAACGTGAATGTAATTCAGCAGAGAAAGTCATGTGCTGCCCACATCAGATGTTATTTATTTGTAACTCGCTGTGGTGCACTATTGGTGCTTCCATTCAATATGATTCATGCAGCTTATATGTCGGGGTAGAAGTATTGTGGTGCAATCTTCAAAAGTACTATTGACGACTTGAACTTGGAGATTGTCCATCTCGATGATAAAATGCTGAAGCTTTCCAGAAATCTACCGATATGAAATTTCAACTTATTTGTCCCCTCAACAATAATAACTGAGAAAATAAAAAGCTTCAGTTATTTAAAGTCCAGAAAATTTTCATAATTTATTTATTAAAATAATTGTAATATGTATTTTTGCTAATTCTAATATTACAAAATTTTTGAATAGCCTAGTTGCTTAGAGAAATTTTAATCTTAAAGGGGCTACAAAGAAGGGAAGAGGATTTTCGATTGCAAAGTGGAAGTTAAAATTTTCATTTCAGGAATTCAAAATAAGAAAAGCTCAAGCATAAAGATTATCTCTATTTAGTTTTAAGCTCGCTTAGATGCCCACATACATGTTTTGAAATTGTTTGTAACTTATTGACTTATCCAACTTTAGGCAATATCAACGCATTTACAATGTTGAATAACGATAGCAGGATATAAGAATTTATTTTTCTTCCTTTCTATCTCTGGAGTAGTGATCTGGCACATATAAGTACATTGTCCAGAGATATGAAATTTATTTGCCTTATGGGAGAATATACGCCCCTTATTGTGATTGAAACTTTCAATAGAGAGGAAATACTTTCATAATATCACGGTGTGTTTGTTCGTGATAAACACTCAAGAAAGTAATAATCTCTTCCAGATAAAAATTCACCATTTACAATTGAAAGAAAAAATATATAATTTATTATATTTTACCATAGGTAAAGTGTAAAATATATACTTTAATAATAATCCTGGGAAATCAGTGTTATCAAAGTAACACATACCAATTGTATATAATGTTATTCATTACATTCTGGAAGTCACAGTGTTGGGCAGGACTCGTAGAACTGAGAAATCATAACGGAGTCACCAGTCTGCGTAATGATGGGCAGTTGAGTATTGGGATTATTTATGATGGCCCATGTGTTACAAAAATAATCACAATATTTTATATTTCTCTTCGGCCAACTTTACGAAATTTGCTCTCAGGCAAGTGACATTTCGTGATTCGACGGACCGATCAACCAGAGTTGGAAGCCGATCATCCCTGGCCATCCTTATCACTCCACAGAAAAAGGCGAAGCTTGAGCACCAAAAATATGCATCCAGAGGATAAAATATAGTGTGATGTGAAGAAATTGACGTTAAAAAGACTCACTCTCGAAATTCTTGTTGAGATGAAGCTCTTTTTATTCTGATAACGCCAAAGTCCTATAAAAGACAATTGACCACTCTTTGTTCTGACGATAAGTTGATGTTGATAACAACAACACGTGAATCAAATAGTTGCAAAACAATGACGAGTGCTATCGTACAGTATGTAACATCTATCCCTATATGTTCGATTAAATTTTGATGCTGAATACTTAAAATTATGAAATTTATTACAGTGGATTAAAATGCGGTTGCCATATGAAGATTGTGGGAGTTTAAATAATTAATATATGTATATTCTATTGCTGTAATACTGGATCTGTTACATAGGTTTAATAGTAAATAAAATGAGATCAAAAATTAATAGTTTATAAACCACCCCCTTAATGAATTTGCTTTATACCAAAGCAAGTATTCTGCAAGCAGCAGTATTATTAGTGGATCCAATACACTATGCAATGCGTAATATCACCGAGAAATTCGTTGATTTTAAGATTATTAACATTTAAGTACCGCAGTTAATCCCCGCTCTTAATCTCATTAAAATATTTATTTAGGTTTACATAACGGTGCTCTATATTTCTCTACCTATAAATTAGCTCCGCAAATGCAAGTCTTTGAAAAACTGTAATATGATTGCTTTTAATTGGATATTATAAATTAGTTTTGGATTTATACACCGTCTGTTTTAAATGCAATAAGATATTGGGTCAGGAACCGATAGAAATTGTAAACAGTGATAAAGATTTTATTTAGTATACTATTTTCAATTATGCACCTATTGTGCCATTAGAAGACCCTTTTTAGCACCGAAGATATAATATATTTAGTTAATTTTAAAGGATTTTCGTACAAATCATCATTAATTATCTGAAGGAAAGTTCATTTGTGTAGTTAATGAATGGTAAAATCTTTATGAGGAAAGTTATCAATTCCAACTGGTTATAATATAAATAAAGCAGAAAGATGGTAAAAAAAATTACACGTAAACTGATTTTAGTATAGCATTATTGTTTTTGAATATTAAATTCACTTACAGTACATTACAATATAATGTTAAAGCAAAATATTTCGCAAATCAAATTCATTTATTGAAGTTGACTTTATTTGCTTAAGGACACAATTAAAATTAATTGAACAGAATTCTCTCTGAGTTATTTAAATAAATCTAAGCTACTCCAGAAGGAAGAGTTGACACTAGAATAAAAATTCTTTGTATTGGAAATGTTAAAATCTTTTGATAAATATACATAAATTTAAACGTTATAGTTTACATATGTTATAGTTTCAGAATGTTATGGTTTCATTATTGGTCAGGTCTGTGTGTTGATGGTATATCCTGTATCCATGTAGATTATATAATGCTAAATTATATTCAATATTTTTGCACATGGTATATTTTGGATTACAGGCTGTACAGTCTAAGATGTTAAACTTTAACCTGGATAGTCCAATAATAATGTAGCCTAATCTTGACCCGAGCTCAACCAAGCTGAAATGTCTTGCAAACCAAGCTCACATTTCATAACATTCACTTGTTATTTTTGTTGTTATTGTTATTATGTTTTATTTTTATTTCTGGATTATATTGTTTTATTTTTTTTCTATGTTGTTATGCTTCATTGTTAGTTCAATGTTTTTTCCCAGCTGTCTGTTGTAATTGCTCTACATCCATTGGGTAGGCTGGACGGCCTGGGCAATAAAAGAAAAACTGAAATATATTTGAGTCTTAACTAGACCGAATCAAATTGTTGTATTTCAAGTTCAAAACATCACCGCGACCTGCCTCGACCACAATTTTTTAAACTCAGCCCGAACATGTCCCACTTCAGCTCGATTCTATCCATGAAAATTGATCCAGCTGAACAGTTTTACCTACGACTATATGTGATCTAATATAAACTGGCGTTTTTTTTTATCTTCATTTCCTGTACCAGCTTGGTAAATGGGGCGTCTCCAAATTGTTGTTTCTATTATAGCTGGCACTTATATTTGCCTATACAACACACTTAATTTCGCTGTCTTGCATGTTTTAACACCACGATTGTACTAACTAGTTAAGACACGTAACAAAATCAGGGAGAAAATTGTATTTACTGAAAGTTCATAAATGTAAAATATCTATATAAGTTTGATTTTTTATAATGTTGTTAGTATATATTTTATATAGTATTATTTACATTTTATTAGTGTTATTTAAGATTATCAAATTATATCGGTTTCGATATTGTCTTCCTCAAGTGATAGACGAATAACAGTTGAAGCGGTATGTATCAGTTAGGCCTAACTTTACGCATACGGATAATCTGCGGTGAACATATAGAACTTGTACTCTAGTTAAATATTTAATCAACTGGAAGTTATAAAATAAGACAAAATATTGTGTATAAAGTATTATTATTTCGAAAAGATATTTTATGAAAAACGCAATTTCTATTTTAGTAAAAGCGAGGAATGTAAACAAAGCCAAATTTTGAAACATGCGTGTATGCTTGTTGCCTTTCGGCAAACAATGATAAAATGCGTAAGTTAGTCACACTCAAAATTATGTTTTTTGATTTTTCAATGACAAAAATGACTGTTTCCAAGAAGAGGGGAATAAAAGAAATTATGATTTTTACTTTCTACCTCTGTACTTTTGCTCTGACATTTTCATCTTTCATTCATTCCCTTATAAAATAAATGTTATGTTCTCATTGTATCTGCCTTTGATACAGCTTTCAAGTATTAGAAACAGAGATAAAGAAGAGAAGTCTCACAAAATTGTAGTGAGTGCTATCATGATAAACATTTTTCCAATAAAGCAATAATCTCTACATGATATAAAAACACACTAATAACTATAAGAATAAGAAAATAATAATAAAAAATGTTATATTCTACTGCAGATAAGGCGTAAGAAAACACTCCTGTTTGTAATGATATGTATTTGTAAGACATTGCATATAATTGGAGATTATTTTTTATTTATATTTTATCTATCCAGTGTGAAATAAAAGTATGAGTAGGAAATATAAATGTTACCCGAAACTGGTAAAATTAAAAGAAATATTTAGTGGTTAATATAAGTAGAAAATGTACCATCACTGTCCTGGAGTTAAATTCATTCATTCAAGTTTTCAAAAAGCAATAGGGCTAAGGAAAGAAATGACCCCATTTCAGTTTCAGTAATGTGAAATACATTAGATATCGTCACCATATCCATTCGGTTAAATTTCAATTATTTCTACAGCAATCTGACACCTGCATGTATTTTCGTAGTTTTTTAGTTTGAGGTAGATAAAAAAATCGAAGTTTATAAAGAAATCGAGTATTAGATAAAACATCAAAGTTGGTAAATAAATCGCCTACTTAGAATTGTTCAGTATTCGTCCGTCTTTGTGACGTTTCTGACAGCAATCATTAACAGAGAAGTTGGATTGCTCGGCCCAATAAATCTTTGCCCATAATGGCAATGCTAAATTTTATATTAATTGATATTTAATCAACTAAAGCTAAAATTAAAAGCCAATTTTGCGCATCTACGGGTTCATATTAGTTTATATGAAAAATTTCAGAACACGTTTGTTTTTAATATAGGGATAAACATTCATAGGATAATTTTTAATATAGTGAGAAATCGGTTGATTATTGAAGTGTGTATTTATTTACAGATTCTGAAATAAACATTCGCATGCATTTAAGTAAATTATGATATAAAAGTCTTGGATGAATAAAATCAATCTAATCCAAAATTTTTGTTTAGTTGCAAGCATTTTGCAATAAAATCTATGAATTAATACTAAAACTCAGACGTACTATCCAATTTGACCGGTTTTCTACGGTAGTCTTATTGTATTGGTTTCTTGTAGTATTCTTATAACTTGATGTTGCTAAAAATCGACGTTTTGTGTGTGATCACCAAATTATTGATTAAAATAATCATATGAAATTTCATTACCGACAGATTCCAGCTCCATGTCGGTAAAATAGTGTTACGAATATGTAAAATACCTTCACCGTGCTTTGCATGTCTACACTCTAAAACAATCTTTACAGACTATTCCTATTATATGAATTACGATTGTCATATGTTAACTTTTGAGGTGGGGTTGTCAAATGTGGCGTTTTATAGCCAAATTGACGACTTTTCGAAAGATTGAATATTTTTGCCCACAGACTCAGTCGGAACTCTACAAAGGTATAATTTCGAAATAACCAATTCATGTCCATCGATGTTTTAAACGCGTAAATACTCAAAACCAGTCTGCATAGACTTCAGTTATTTGTGGCGTACGCAGAGCTTTATGTTGCTTTTCTAGTGCAAATATTTTGTTTTCTATTTTTGTGACGAAGAAATATTGTTTTACTTCCAAAACCGTTTCATAGGATTACATTTTTTGCAATTCTATAAAACGGTTTTGGAAATTATTTTTATTAAGAAAGTTAGCTCTTATTCCAAGCAAGTTTAATATTAGACACTCTTTTAAACACATTTTATATTATTAGGCTTGGCTTAAATTTAAAAATCGGCCGTAACCGGTGATTAAACCTAAGATCCATAGATTGTGTCGATGCATTGGACAAGCTACAGCACTCAGGCCATGCTGAGAAGTCGCTAAATGTATTTTAATTTTATGTAATTTAAGAAAGACAATTATTTTCATGCAAAAAAAGAAATGCTTAAAAATAGTTAAGAACCGGAAACTTTAAGAAAGCTTTTCGTATAAATACCATTTGACTGTATTGAAAAACTTTAACAGCTCTTAGCAAATTCATTAAAAAAAATGCTTCTATGGACAGGTTTAAAAAAATCCCCAATTATTTATAAAGAGGATTCATCTTCTTTTGCTCAAAAAAAGTAAAGTGCTTGCTGAAGTACAATCAGGTTGAAATTATTTTAACTGTTTTCAGGACCTATTTATTTTAATTTTCTAACATGATAGCTACCTTAATATTTTGCCATTTTCTTTTAATTGCAAAAGTGAAAAGTGAAAAAAAATAAATAAATAAAATGCATGCATCGATTGCTAAAAATGGACTTACGAGAGAAATAAGACTGTAAATGAAAATGTGTGTGTATCAATTAAAATTATGATGGGTCAAGTTTTTATATGTGATTATACAAAAATGGGAACATTTGGATTCCATAATAATATTTTTAACCGGAAATCGAACCGCTGATCTTCATACTAGCCAGCCAACGCAATACCGTTGAGCTACTGGGACGAAATTGCAAACTCTTAATGTCGAAGTGAAATTTGCAATCTCAATTCCAACATAGTTGGAAAGTGTTAATGAATTTGATCATTTTGATCATTTCTTCTGTTTGTCCGCTTGCACGATAACTGCGGTAAAAATTACTGTGTCGAAATGTAATTTTAATATGTTGTTGAGACAGTCTGTGGAATGTTTGGGTATGAAAAGGAATAATATTAGCAAATTAGTTTCGAATATTATTACCCAATTATTTACATGAAGAGATCACGCGACTCATTGTAAAAAAAATGACTCCCATTCTGCCACAGGTACCGTATATGTTTATAAATTGTTTAAATTAATATTTAGTGTTACATCCGTCATAAAACCGCGTTATTTTTGCGTATTATCTGTGTATCTAAATTCGGTATCAACGCAATTACAATATTTTGTATTTTAAATAACCACTAGACCTTGATTATTACTATTTATTGAAGCCTAATTTTAATGCTAAAATATAGCATGCAGAATGTAAACAATTCAAGCGATTGTAAGATGCGTTGTATAAGAATTGCTAATTTTGTTTCACGAAAAATTATTCAGCTCTGGAGTCTGGAATATAAGGGATACGGATGAAATATTAATTGATTTTATATAAACAGGCAGACGATTAATATTTCGATGACGTCATTTGAATAAAGTTCATTTTGTGTAACTAGTATTTTTTTTCTTATGAAGTTTCAAGTATAATAAATTACTGTAGTACTGTGATAATTTTAAAAAAATATCAGCGCTGAATGTATCACATTTTAGAGATGTTTAAATATAAAATTGCATTTCAGTTGGAAAGTATTTCGCAATGCATGCTTTTTGCATGAATGATATTCTATGTCGAATGCATTCAGAAGGTTTAAAATGACGGGATGTGAGATGACTGAAACCATGACTGAATTTCCAGCATTGTTTCATGACCTGGAAGCAACTGTGCTTCTCAAGCGAGAAAAAATATGCTAATTTGTAAGTCGGCTTCTAAATTCGTTTTTCCTATGTTTCATGATTGAAAACACTTGTTCACATAAATATGAGGATGCAATCATTGCCATAAGCCTTGGGGCATAATTTAACAAGTTCAGAAATGTTATTTTTGGTATAGTTTTATAAAAAATCGGTTTTGTTATGTGGACCATATTGAATGCATTGGGGTCTGTAGTTTTCTTCAAGCCTGCTGTAGGTGGACTTGGATTTCTGGAGTTATTAGAGCTCTCCAATACAGAATTGGGGATATTTGTAATGCTAGAAAGAAAACTTCTGAATTGCCGATATTTTCTTAACCTTTGTGGTGACCGACAAAGAGTCCGCCGCTGCTGTTTGAAATTTTTGGTTTCGTACCGTCAAAATTGTGGTATACAAAAATATGAAATTTAGTACATTTATAGAGGAATGTTAGGAGAATAGGCTGTAATAGATCGTTTTTCGATTTAAACTTTATTTTAAGAGATATTTTATGCCAAACTTAAATTGAGAGCATTTGGGCTGCGAGTTCGCATCCTGGACGGACAAGTACAGTAGTAGTACCACGAATTCTTGCAGGCATGTATCTAAATAGTTGAGCTTTTGATAGACGGAGCTATTTTTTAATTTTGATTTAGTTTCTGAGTTATTATATTTTCTATTCACTTCTGAAGTGAAAATTTTCCCAGTATGGTCAAAGATTTAATTGGTAAACTGGGATCACAGGAACGGTCGTGTGAGCCGGCTGGGTTAAAACAGCTCGCAAACCGAGCTCCAAGGGGTTAGTGAGTGCTAAAAAACAAGGAGCGGACCACAACGGACGCATTTAGAAGAGCTTGGAAGAGCTCGAAAAGCGAGTTCAGCGCCAAAGAGTAGGGGGTGTTCCCCCAGTGCTATAAATAATTGTTATTGTATATTTCACTACATATTTATTTTCTAACTGTAATTGTAACTGTTCAATGACGATTATAACTAAACGGCAATGAACGGCCGCGAAACCATCACGGGTGCTCTCCCTTCAAGTATACATGTGTATAAAATATATGGAAAATATGTGCCCAATTTTATCTACCAAAAACGATGAATATGGCTTTTCAAATGGGATTGGAAGCATCGAAAGATAGTTCAATATCTTAAAAAATTTCATTTGGATGAAAATATTGTAGACCTGGCAGTCTTCAGTATTGATTTTTATATTGCCTGCTATTCAAAGTGTCAAGTCAATAAAAATTCTACATCCATGGTCTCACTTCGCTCTTTCCTTCCAGGAAAACTCCTGAGATGTGTGAACCTCCTCGATATCTGTCTAGATAAGAGTATAGAAGAGATATCTAAAAATAGATGAATATGATTTTTTGAAAGCATTAGACGATCAAGGATCATGTTTCGCAGTTTCAACTTTATTAAAATACTTGGGAATGTATTTTAAGTCTCTATTAGGATTTAACACTGCCTGCGGTATTATTAATAATTATATTAAACATAATTTGTCTACCAAATAATATTGTAATTAAATAAGTCTAACTAAAAAGCAATATATGGGCATTTTTGAGCATATGAACATGAAAGTGCTTGTCTTGTAAACCTATCCGTCTTTATGCTTAAATCATTGTTTCACAAATTTTCAGGTCATCAGTAAGGTCTGTGAGCAAGACGGTTTTACTTTCCCTGCAATACAAGGTAATGTATAGGAAAAGTATTGGAATGATGAGGAAAATCGCAACTCGAGTTTTCGACGAATTTACACGTTTTGAGACCTTTAGAATACGAAAAAACTAGTTTTTACGTGACGCCTGTGTGTGTGTTTTGTGTCTGTCTGTGAAATGTATGTATTCACTCGAAAACTAATGGACCAAATTTCATAAAAAATGGTAGGTAAGTGACTTGTGTGTGACCCTGGTGCTGATTAGTTTTTGATACGATTGGGGATTGAAAAACCCTGCCATCGCTTGCGAAATGGTTCGTAAAAATCTCACGCATCAACTCTAGCTAAAAATCTAACAAAACCAGATTTCATAAAATTTGGTAGAAAAGTCACTTGTGGGACACCCTGGTACTGATTATATATTGGTACGGTACGGAAAAGAAGAACTTGGCTTTTTATTGCAAAATAGCCTACAAAAATTGTAAAAATCTGAAAGAAAAGGCTACGTATGCTCACATGTACCAGTTAACGGCTCTTTTATACGTTACTTTTGACGAAGAAAAGAATAAGACCAACTCCATTATTTTAGGACTAACCTTTCTTGTGATATTTGATATTTTTGTTACGCTGCCTTTGAAAAAAAAATCTGATGTGGGCAACACATGACTTTCCTTATATAATGTAATGCATTTACTACTTTTACAGTAAAAAAAATTAGGTTTTTCTTATAGTAGATACTAATATTCTTTCCAAGATATTGAATTTTCGACAATTAGTCTTCATTTTCATTGATGTAGCGTCATTTTTAATCATTTGGCGAGATTTTTGGCAATTTGGCAACATTTAAAAAAAGTCGCCAAGTTGGCGACATTCCGCCAAATTCGCGGCCAAAATCTCGTCAAGCGTTATGCACTAAGAAATAAGTTATTCTTACAGCAGATAAATGACTATTGGGGTTCAAATGCAAAAGTATTATTTAAAGTATCTTTTTTCATGAATGGAACGAGCTAGATCCACGAGAATGATGTCACTCAATTTATCGCATGGTATTACATATGAAAAGTGAACATGTTTCTCAATAGGAAATACTTTTTTTAATTTTATATGACTTTTTGATAATTTTTTTGAAAAATATACAATATCTCGAGAACGGTTCATGTTAGCGTTCTAAAATTTATGTCAATCGTTTTTTAATGAGAAATTACATAAGAAATGCCTATTTGCGTAACTTTATTAGTGGTTTTGATTTTTTGACGATTTTTTCAAAATTTTATTCGAAAATTTAGGGGGTTCTGAACATTCGATTGCGGATAAAAACAATAGGCTTCCAATGTTTGCGGATTGTAATTTTTGTACCAAATTTCATTTGAATCGGTCCATTCGTTCGTCAGTTATCGACTCCACAGGCTCACTGACACACACACACACACTCACACACTCACACATACTTTCACACACACACACACACACACACAGACATCGCTTCAAAAATGCTTGATTCGCGATCAGGGAAGCTTGAAACGTGTTCTCCCGTCGAAAACTCGAATTCGAATTTTCGAACCCGTCCCAATACTCTCCTTATACATTATGTATATAAGGAAAGTAAAAATGCCCAATTACCAAATAAAAACAAACATTGAATTAAAAGTGCAAATTCAGTGTTATTTTGTGCGATAAAACTCAATTTAATGAATTAATAAAGAAATAAAGAAGGAATGAATTTGATTTTGCAGGGAAAGTCACGTGCTGCCCGCATCAGATTATTTTACTCTTGGGCCCATTAGTCTCCCTTACTCTTGGGCCCATTAGTAATCCTTGCTTATGAGTAGCTAAAACCTAGGAAATGTGGTTAAGGGGAATATCGACTAGGAAATGTGGGCCACCTGCGAAGGCAACCTACAAAAGTAGCAGCAGGGGGGGTAACCTTAGGCAAAAATAGCAGGAGGTGGTCAGGCAGATGGTTGCACGACAATCTAAGATTACATGATGGAGAATTCAGAGTCTTCTACTTCGATAAGAGCTTGCAATTTGGTCTTGGTAGCTCAACGGTACAGCACCTGTTGTCCAGTAAAAAGATCCATGGTTCGTTTTTCGTTTGGGGCAGAAAGGTTCTTTACAATTGTCGACAATAACTCCTCTGAAGATTAAACGATTTTTTTTTAATTTGGATATCTGGTGAAGATAAATGCAAAGAAGCAGACCGATTTCCTTGCTGATCGTTGTCGGACAAAAATTCCGCGCACTGCATCTCTCCCCGTTTACTGATGCATATTGTAATTCTTTAAAATTTAACCAAATTTTCTGAAATTTGATTATATGGTGCAACTTTATGTTTTATAAGGTGAGTTCGTTTTTTAATGTTGTAGAATACTTATTGGGAACTTTACTGATGTTCGTATTGTCCGAACACAACTTCTTTAAAATTTAAGCGATTTGATTTTTGAAATTTGAAATATGGTGTAAATGAATGTTTTAAGGGGATTTTGTTAATGACCATGGTCGGATAAAAATTGCACGCGGCTTGTTTCATTTACTGTTTTTTATTCCGACAATATCTCAGGTAAAATGTAACCAATTTGTTTTTCAAATTTTGATATGTTGTACAAAATAAATGTTTTACAGAACGATTTCTATGCTTAACGTGGTCGGATTAATTATCTCGCGTGAGACAACTAATGTGCGTTTTGTCCAACGATAACTTCTCTGGCAATTTACTTACATTTTACAATTAGGATAGATTGTGTGAATTGATGTTTTATAGGTCGAGTTAGTTGTTAATGTGTTCGAACAAAAATTGAGGGTACCCTAACCAGTTCCTTTTTCCGATCTACATTGCTCGACGATAACGCCCCCGAAACATAACGAATTACTTTCTAATTTATTTACGTGTTGTAATTTTGTATTATGTTCGTTTACAAGTTCGTGGTTGAATATGATCGGGTAACTGATATTGAACTTGCTTAGTCCTTTACTGGTGCTCATTTTCCGCCAATAATTTCACTGTAAATAAGACGCATTTTCAAATTTTGGCTATGTATCGATGTAAATTGAAATTATACAGAATTAGTCGCTAAACGTTGTCAATTAAAAATTATTGCAAAATGTGGTGCACAAAGTAAAAAGAATTTAAAGTTGGATTTTTAAATACATTAAATTCAACATATATCAACATGGCCGTCGTCGTTATCATGTCGTTCTTTTGTCATTCAATATCTATATCTTTCTAAAGTATAGTGCCTCTTAAATTCGTTCTGTATCGTCGTACTATCTCATCGCTCTTAAGTCATCCTATATCTATATCTGTTTTCTCTGGTCGTTCTTATGTCAAAGGATGTGGCTGTTTTGCCTCAGATCTGACACTCCTCCTTTGCTTCTATTTGCAGCCTTCACAGCAACGCCACAACCAACTTTTCCATTGGCCAGTCTTTTTATCCAATGTTGTTCTTTACATTTTCTTAAGTGTCCTTCGACCCCTTCTTGTCTTGGCACCCCTAAATTTCTGATTTTATCTGACCTTTGGGTCCACATGCTGTAAACCTTGGCGTCACTGAGACTGAAGGCATTGTCTGATGTTTCAGACACAATGAATAATGTACATAAAAATGTCTCACAATAACTGGTGTGAGATCTATTCCTGGTCTTATACATCTCCAAATTCAACATATATTAACATGACCGTAAAGTGATCGTATTCGTGGTACTCATTAAATTATACATTACGTTTTTTGCCGCTGTTAAAACCCACCAATTATTTCCTTTCGCGTGCCTTCTGTAAAGGAATATTAATTAACATAATATTAAATTGATTGCACCATTTTAACTTTAACAGTAAATCATTTATTAACAACATAAAATACCTATTGAATTAATTACACACGTGTTCATATTATTTCGGCGGAGAGAGACAATGTGAGACCATTATTAAAAATACCTAAAATGTATTTAAGACCTGGTACCACATTTAAGGAACACTTAGCTTCAAGGCTGTCTTGGCGTGGTCACCAGCACATACTTAATGTCGCTCATTTTACTGGAATTAACTCGAAGTATTATTCACCCACATGTAATTCCCCGATAATATTGTACTTCTGGCTAGGTGTTGATATCGAACACTCGTACTTAAGCCATTCTCTTAGTCTGCATATTACATAGTGTTTAGTTCAACTTGATCTTTTCATAATTTGTCAAACATTTTTATTAAAAAAAATCTGCTCAATGTTTCGATATTTTTAACAATTGATCACTAAATTATACTTTTCTTTAAACTTCAAGATAACTTTAGATGGAAATAAAAGTATAACCTCTTGAGATTATATTAAAAACTTAGGAATTAATGTGCCACATTTTATCCATAAATTGAACGCAGCACTGTATCGTAAAACACACTTTCAAAAACTATCCAATTAATATTTCATAAAAACTAAACAAAAAAGATTAATCATGCATAAAGCATTGACTATGAAACACTTTCCAACTGCATTGCAATTTTATTTAAACATCTCTAAAATGCGATACATTCAGCGGTAATATTTTTAAAATTATCACAGTACTACAGTAATTTATTATATTTGAAAACTTAAAACTTCATCCGAATAAATGAACTTTATTCAAATGACGTCATCGAAATATAAATCGCCTGACTTTCTATGTTAAAACAGTAATAATATCATTCATATGTTTTTATTTCATTCATCACAGTATTACAATAATTTATTTTGCTTAAAATCTTAAAACCATGGAAGTAAAAGTAATTTTACTCTGTGCTTAAAACTTCATTGAAAAAGTCTGCAATAAGTCATTTGCTTCTCCGTGTAAAATCAATGGATGTTTCATTCATATCAGCTATATTGCAGACTACAAATAATTTTGCATTAAAGAAATTCTGCAATTTTTATATAACTCATCTTACAGCTTGGTATGTTTACATTCTCCATAAGTGAAAATCAGGCGTCGTTGTAGAAATAATCAAAGATTGACTATCACTTACACTCAAATATATTGTAATTGCGTGGTTTCAGAATATAGATGCACAAAAATTAAGCAAAAGTAAAGCGGTTTTAGGACGGATACAACACTAAATATAAATAAAATAGAACGTTAGAAATCACGATTTTGACACAAGAGGGATGCCATATTTTATTATGAAATGGGTCACGTGACCTCTTCATATAATATGGGTGCAATTATTATTTTAACTTTTATTTAAAAAAAAATCCGAACGTATTTTGCTGAAATTTTTTTCATGTTATTTATGGGATAATTTGAATATTTCCTGAAACTTTCGAAGCAATTTGTGAATTTTAAATTCACTTTTAAAATGTTTGAAAAATTAGGTCGCGTAAGGTTCAATGTATTTCATTTTTTCAACTCGGGTTCAATCCAAAACTAATTGGGTGATATTATTCATTTATATTCCCATATGTTCCACAGACCGTCTAAACAACATACTAAAATTTCATTTTGATAAAGTCATTTTTACGGCAGTTATCGTCCGAACGGACAGACAGACAGGCAGACAGACAGAATGAACAAAGTCCTAAACACTTTTCAACTATGTTGTAAAGTGTTAAAAAATGTTCTAACAATCTTTTATTTAATGTGTTTTTTGTGTAGTAGTAAGAAAACATACCCTAAAATTTTTATACCATTTGAAGAAAATAATGACAGGTCCATAAAATTTTGTGTATTGACTACAAATAACAGTTTTTACTTCCCCATACGTTGCATTGAGAAAGAATTGTTTTTACAAAAATTTTCGATTTCAAAATTTTGATGCCAATATATGATTTAAGACTTCCTGAACGCGTTTTGACTACTCTTGCTGTGATGTCTGTTTTTGTTTGATTTCTTGTGCAGACGATAGTATATTAATGGATGTTCACGGAACTTTACATCCGGCTTTGCTATCAAAAAATCTAGAACTAGAGGCAAATGCTTTAAATTCGAACGAAAAATCAACATCGCAAAATAGGACATAGCTCTTAATACGGCAGCATAGGACATAATGATGCATACAAGGGTTTATTTATGACGCAATGAACAAGTGACTTAATAGTTTCAATCATTGTTGTGTAAAATAACCACGATACAATTATATTTGTCCGTGACGTCATTAGCCATCCTAGGGAGAAATGTCAACCCCCCGGGGGGTACATTGTCAAGTACGGAGTGAAATTGCCTTAATAATCATAACATGTATTTAAAGCCCTTTAAAGTGAAGGGTAATACGCTGTAGGACCCACGATATCGATTTTTCACATATTTTCTTGAAAAATTGAAAATAATAATAATAACAATAATAATTCTGGAATGAGAAGATCGAGTTAAGAGGCACTCCAGTTAACTGAACTGGAAAGTGTGATCTGACTTCTTCAAAGAAAAAGTTCAATAATTATCAAACAACAGGCAAAATTTGATTTTAAATTTTTATTTCGGAAATTTTAGGTCGGACGGTCTGGGTCTCAACAACAGCAACTAGGTACTTTATAACATCGTTACACACATCACCCTCTTCCACTTCGAAAAATGAGAACGAAGTGGTGCTTCACGAGATGATCTATAACAAGTAACAAAGTCACCCAATTTTTCTCTCGTATTTTAATTAGTTAAACATTCATTAATTTCTTAAGTACGGTAAAATACGTCTAAAATATTTTAATAATTTCAGCAAAGATTATAAGTATGTAAACTGTTCTTAATGCACCATCTTGACGTACAGGAAAAGCTTTTCAAAATGCCGCATAGCGCTTTAAGACAACATGTAGTGTCCATCATCTGTGGCAATAATAAGGAATTGACAAACGTGAACTTTTGCTTGAAATGTTTATATTTATTTGACATTATTGCGTCACTCTTCGCTGCGAAAAACTCGCCAACTATTCCCTGGGTCCAAGAGGATCCTTTTGTGTCAGATGACATAGTACGGCATCAGTAATCGAGAGGTTCGGAGTTCGAACCTATATCACCAACCCCCGGGGAATCTGCGGCCCTCCACAACAGAAACGACTCCCGCCGTATAACAAGGCGAATATCAGAAATCATTTCAAATGAATGCATTAAAATGGTGCGTATTTTAATAATTCTGCTAAGATGAAACAATATTCCATCTCTGATCACTGTGTGTTGTCTTATTTTCAATGTTTTGGGGCATTTTGAAATGACATTTTTGTTAATTTAGGTAATTATTTAGTATTATTTATCTATAGTTTGATCTGGCAACAAATGCGGACACACGATGCCGGTATTTGAAATGTAACTCAATTATTCAAGTGACCACAACGGAATCTAAAACTATAAATAAACTCATTAAGGAAATGCAATAGAAAATCGTCTGCTGTAACTATAAATTAAAATGTCTCAAGAAGGGTAGATTGTATACCAATAGAATTTATTTAGAAAATTAATGATATATTTTTCTGCGTATGATAGTACAGAAACTTATTTTGTGTGTTTAACTGTCCTCCAGTTCTAGCTGAAAGAATATTAGAACAAGAAATTCCTCGATTCATAAATTTTACGAAGAATAATTCCAAGATTTCAGATTTTTCTCATCATCACTTCAAATATTAAACAAGTCACAAAACTTAGTAACAGCAAAATTACTATTTGACCGTCCATTTTTTTTTTTCAAAAGACAATCGATATAAGTCTCATACTCATTTTCGAAACATTAAGAGATATAATATTCAAGATTTGAAAACCATCAATTAATGAGATTGTTAAAAACAATTAAATATAATTTTTTTCTAAATTTTAATTACAGATTACCATACGTTATTCTCAACACTGAACAAGGAGGATCATTTAAACAATAACCGTTGACTGGAAAAATCACTACCGTAAAAAATTAGCTTGGAAATTGCTATTAAACTCATTGTAAAAGGCATAACCAGGACACCAGAATAATGGAGCGTATTCTAATTGAGGTCTAATTAAAAAGTTAAAATAATATATTGCTTTAATGTAATGACCACGAGAATTTCTAATTAAAAATCAATCAATTTTTGTAGTTAAAGAAAATTGTTAAGAAACTTGTAAATCCATTGAAAACATGAATTCGAATCTTTGACTTCATTCATAATTTTTTTCGACACATTAGGTTCGACACATTGTAGGGTAAAGAAAGTGCAATCGAACCAATTACTTTAAACAAAAATATTCCACCCAAATTCTTTAGAAATCCATTCTTACACCGAAAAGCCTGCAACATCCATTGCACAACATCTAGATTGGTCTCCCATCCAACTGGACGCTGACCTAGTGAATCAGGTGTTCATGGAACTCCAACATCAACTAGGCTGGTCTCCAACTGAACAGGACGCTCGACTCTAGTGAATATGTAATGTAGTCGCATAATTTCAACATCATCTAGAACGGTCTCCAGCCGGAAAGGACGCTCGGCTCTAGTGGTAGCAGTGTAAGGCTAAGACTAGTCATCTAGATTGGTCTCCTCGTCCGATTGGACGCGTCCTAGTGAATCAGAAATTGTAACTTCAAGGTGTAGATTGAGATGTGTTCTACTAATTTGAGTATAAATATATATACATATGATTTCCATATATATGATATGATTGTAATTAATTTTAAAAATTGGTAGATAAAACTAGTATTAAGTTTAAATCCAGAAATTTCATTTATTACATATAAAATATGTCGAAGTAGATTGTTAACTCAATTTAGATGGATATTAATTTAATAATAATCAAATCATATATAAAATGAAAATAATAAAATATACGAAGTATTAGTCCCAACTCGACATACAATCGTATTACATAGTGTTTAGTTCAACTTGATATTTTCATAATTTGTCAAACATTTCTATTTAAAAAAATCTGCTCAATGTTTCGATATTTTTAACAATTGATCACTAAATTATACTTTTCTTTAAACTTCAAGATAACTTTAGATGGAAATAAAAGTATAACCTCTTGAGATTATATTAAAAACTTAGGAATTAATGTGCCACATTTTATCCATAAATTGAACGCAGCACTGTATCGTAAAACACACTTTCAAAAACTATCCAATTAATATTTCATAAAAAATAAACAAGAAAGATTAATCATGCATAAAGCATTGATTATGAAACACTTTCCAACTGCATTGCAATTTTTATACCGCAAATCAAGTTAGTAAAATAATCGAATATATTAAAATGGAGTCCATGGTTGGAGTTTTCAGATGAAATCGGGGCGAAAACTAAAAGAGCTAGCTATCTATAAATAGTTAGCTAGTAATTTATATTGCTTTGCAAGCCTGTAAACGAAACAAATAAATCTGAAGAAATCGAATAAACTTATTGAACTTTACTGGAGTTTTATCTTACCAGTATATTATTCACGTAAAGCAATTTCAGCTCCATTGGATTTGAGCCACCGCCCATTATATTTTTCTGAATTTATCAGGATTCAGAAGTAACTTACTGCACTGAATGTAGTGCCATGAGAGTTGCTCTCACCATTATTTTTTCTAACAAAATTTGAATTTGTAATTACATAAATCTTATGAATTATTTGTACATTTTACAGTGATACATTATAAATAAATCAAACAAAAGATCTCATGAACAAATTAGGAAAGGGGAGAGATAAAGGAAAAGCATTTCAATCCCTAAAAAGCAAATATATAATATAACAGGACAATTCAGAATTTTACAGGTTATTATCAGTAATTTATTTAAATAGCTAATATTTAAATATTAGATTAAAAACACAAAAACATTTTAATTTATTGCGTTTCTGATTTCGCAGATAAAAACCTGAAATCTTATTGCGAAGCTGTTTGTTATTGTCCATTGTAGCCCCTCTAAAATCTGATTCAAATTCTGTAGGGACATAGATACAGAATAATGGAATACTAGCCAAATTACAAGAAAGTGTTACGCCTTGACGAATTTAACAGTTGTTTTTATCAATGGAACGAATTACTCAGCGTTGACTCGGACGTAAATAAACCCCTGCTACTTAAATAATACATTTACAGATAACACTACTCAATTTTCTTTAAATCTCAAATCGACGACAAATTACCAGTACGCTATCCGCAAAGTAAAAAGAAAATACAGGCTCTCCGTAATGCAAAAAATAAATGAATGAAAGATTAATAACTTGTAGGAGATGAACATGGCATTAGATCGTTACGGTCGCTGTTAAATCGTATGGATAGCTGTTAGATTATATCGATGACTGGAGGTTCTGTAACTGTTAAATCGCGAATATAGCTGCTAGGTCATATCGGTAGCTAGAGATTAACTGATTTTAGAATTTAAAAAATCGTTACAAAATCAAATTTATATTTTTAAAAAGGCCTTCGAGACGCATTAGTTCAGGTATAGATGCGACTGTGTGAAAAAATTCAGTGCGGTAGATATGGCGCGGTACTGTGGACAGACAAACAGACAGGTCCTTCTTTTTATTATAGATTCACTGGGGTTGAAGACGATAGAAATGTAATGTTTAAAATGTCCCTGAGTTTGTGACAAGTGAATGAAAATACATAAAAAAATATTAGAAGATACAAAACCTAATCCAAAGGCACGGAAAATACTTAGAATAGAAAAGGGGGATAACAATTAGGAAGGAAAGGGGGAGGGGAGTAAAAATAAAAAAATATTCTATTTTTCTGCCAAAAGATAAAATGCATCACAAAACTAAGAGGGGGGGGGGGATCATATTTGCAATTATTGAGAACAAGGCGGTAAAAAACTCAATATTTTTTACTAATTTCGTAAAAGATAATAAACGAAAACATATGGAAAGAATTTAGAGATACATTGGTCCAACAGAAACACAGGGAAATACCCAAATGCTTTTAAATAAATTCAAAAACAGGGGGGGGAGGAGAGATTAAAAATTGTGAATTTCGAGTGGGGAAATAAAGAATTTCCATTCGTTGAAAAAGAGGAGGGTCAATATTTCGTTTTATTCTGGGTTTTGAAAAAAAAATGGACAAAGCAATACGGCATATCATACAATAAAACTTTATATAAGAATAATAATAACACGAATGTTTTAAGTTGATTAAAACATGGGGATAGGGGTAATGAATTGTTTGAGTAGAAATAAAAAAAATCACAATATCATAAGGTATATTACAAATTTTAAGATTGTATACTTAACATTTTACCGAAAAGTGTATTACACTATAATTATAACTAAAAGTGTAATTATGCAAAATTAAAATAATATTTACAGATTATTGAACGTATATCAAGACAGAAATTTGTATGCATGAGCAAAAGAATCTGTCAAATTCTCAGACTGGGTCTATAGAATAAATTTATTAATTTATAAAACAGCTCTAACAATTTAGAAACAACTTTTCCACTTTTATGCAAATATTCATAAAGGAATATTTTGCTTCGCAGAAACCTTTTATACCATTTTTTTTTCTTTCCTTTTACAATGAAACTAAAAAAATTACAAAATTAAGATCATTTTACACCATTGCTTAATTATTTGCGATTGCGTCTGAAGATTTTTCATAGAACAGCCATGGGGCCAATAGATATTATTTTGGATAAAAACGTGAAAAAATTATTCTTTTATCAGTATTATTCTGGGGCTAATGCTATAGACTAAATTCAGCATCAAATTTATTTTATTTGTTAAAACACATTAAAAATCAACAAAAGACATAGTCAATTAAGAAATTTTACGAAAATAATTTAAATAATTGAAAAAAAAGTTACCCGAATACTTAAAAGAAGCCATATTTCACGAAGATGAATTTGTGAATCTTGCACAGCAGCATCATAACACAACACTCTGAATACCAAGAAGTAGCTTTTTACTTCTAGTCACTGTGTTATCTGCAACTGCAATGGTCTCCTGCTAGGCTCAATGCCGAAATGAGGTAAAATGGTAGATGACCAAAATAATGACCATCTGAACTAATCTTCTCTCTCCCGTCCTTTTAGAAGTGCGATCATAGAGACCGCATCCATGTGTTTACAATTTGAATTTGGAAGTAGGAACAAATTCTGAGAATCGCCCCTTGGATTTTTTCCAGTGTTTTGGGGAACAAGGTCGTCAGCCTCAGGGAATGCAGGCTGCACCCAGCTGACAGTTGTATAAAATCTAGTAATATCCTAAGTGTTTGAGCTTAGTACTTTCAAGCAGAACTTATACATTGCTTCAAAAAAGATATAATTTTGGGAGAAAAACGATTTTTTTATCCTTGTTTTAATACTATCTAAAAGAGTACATTAATTCATTTACATTAAAGTGGCACAAAATTGGTTCAATTTCAATTTTTTTTTAATACGACCACAAAAGTCATTCTTACTACACATAATTTCACTTCCAAATGGCCGCCCCTAATTCGGCCGCCGTGGGCAATTGCCCACGCCGCCTACGCCTTAAACCGGGCCTGCATATCTAGTCGTAGTGTAGTACCGTCGTTGTTCTCATGTCGTTCTTTTGCCTTTCTATATCTATATCTTTCTACAGTATAGAGCCTCTTAAATTCGTTCTGTATCGTCGTTCTATCTCATCGTAAGTAAATCATTCGATATCTATATCTGTTTCCTCTGGTCGTTCTTATTTCATAAGTTGTGGTTGTTTTGCCCCAAGTTTGACTTAGGTTTAACACTCCTCCTTTGCTCCCGGCTGCCCTTTATGCTACTCCATGTCTTCGGACGAGTCGGTCAGCCTGAGCTTTCGACTCCTACTTTGCTCTTATTGGCAGCCTTCACTGAAACGCCACAAGCAGCTTCTCCATTGGTTAGCCTTTTTATCCAACTTTGTTCTTTATATTAAGAGTCCTTCGACCCCCTTCATGTCTTGATACCCCTAAATTTATGATTTTATCTGACCGTTGGGTCCACATGCTGAAAATCTTGGCGTCATTGAGACGGAAAATATTGTCTGATGTTTCAGACACAATGAATAATGTACATAAAACTGTCTCACAATAACTGGTATGAGATATATTTCTGGTCTTGCACATCTCAATTCAACATATATTAACATGACCGTAAAGTGATCGTATTCATGGTTCTCATTAAATTATACATTGCGTTGTTTGCCGCTATTAAAACCCACTAATTATTTCCTTCCGCGTGAGTTCTAGAAAGGAATATTAATTAACATAATACTAAATTGATTGTACCATTTTAACTTTAACAATAAATCATTTATTAACAACATAAAATACCTATTGAATTCATTACGCAATTATTCATATTATTTCAGCGGAGAGAAACAATGTGAGACCATTAATAAAAATACCTAAAATGTATGTAAGACCTGGTACCACATTTGAGGAACACATACCTTCAAGGCTGTCTTGGCGTTGTCACCAGCACGTACTCGTCATTTTACTGGAATTAACTCGAAGTATTATTCACTCACACGTAATTCGCCGATCATATCGTACTGCTGGCTAGGTGTTGATATCGAACACTCGTACTTATGCCATTCTCTTAGTCTGAATATCTAGTCGTTCTTTTTTAAGTGGAGTACCGTCGTCGTCCTCATGTCGTTCTTTTGTCATTCTATATCTATATCTTTCTAAAGTATAGTGCCTCTTAAATTCGTTCTGTATCATCGTTCTATGTCATCGCTCTTAAGTCATTCTATATCTATATCTGTTTTCTCTGGTCGTTCTTATGTCATAGGTTGTGGCTGTTTTGCCTCAGGTCTGACACTCCTCCTTTGCTGCTGAAAACACCGGTTCTCGTTAGATCACCGAAGTCAGGCAGCATCGGGCGCGGTTAGTACTTGGGTGGGTGACCACCTGGGAACACCGCGTGTTGTTGGCTCTTTTCGGGCGCGGCAGCCCGTGGTTAGCGCGCGATTCTCGCCGCTGCCAGAACTGCCGCCGTGTTCATGCGGAGTACGATCACGTTAAACATGTGGGTCCGTAAGTCCTTCCGAGAGGTTGGTGGTAGGGGAAGGAGGGTACGGTCCCTGTGTGGATGCCTCCCCCACTGGGTTCCGGTCTAAATTGGGTGGCACTTCCCGGCCGTCCAAACAGTTACCTTACACCTTTCTGGTAGGTCGGACGGTCTGGGTCTCAACAACAACAACAACAACAACTCCTCCTTTGCTGGGCCAACGGCCGTACCGTGCTGAAAACACCGGTTCTCGTTAGATCACCGAAGTGAAGCAGCATCGGGCGCGGTTAGTACTTGGTGGGTGACCACCTCGGAACGCCGCGTGCTGTTGGCCATCTCGGGTGCGGTATCCCCGTGGTTTGCGCGCTAGATTTGCACGCTGCCACAAATGCCGCCGTGTTCATGCGGAGTACGATCACGTTAAACATGTGGGTCCGTAAGTCCTTCCGAGAGGTTGGTGGTAGGGGAAGGAGGGTACGGTCCCTGTGGATGCCTCCCCCACTGGGTTCCGGTCTAAATTGGGTGGCACTTCCCGGCCGTCCATACAGTTACCTTACACCTTTCTGGTAGGTCGGACGGTCTGGGTCTCAACAACAACAACTCCTCCTTTGCTTTCCGGCCATCCATTAAGTTGCTCTATGTCCTCGGATGAGTCGGGTGGTCTGAGTTTTCGACACTCCTCCTTTGCTCTTATTGGCAGCCTTCACAGCAAAGCCACAATCATCTTTTCCATTAGTCAGCATTTTTATCCAATGTCGTTCTTTACATTTTCTTGAGAGTCCTTTGACCCCTCTTTGTCTTGACACGCCTAAATTTATGATTTCATCTAACCTTTGTGTCTACATGCTGTAAACCTTGGCGTCGTTGAGACGTTGGCGGGTAATTCAGATCATGATTTCAGGGGGAGGGGGAGGATCAGAATCCGATGGAAGGTTGTATTATCATCGCAAATACGTATGTGTTGATGTTGATGACCCAGACCGTCCGACCTACCAGAAAGGTGTAAGGTAACTGTATGGACGGCCGGGAAGTGCCACCCAATTTAGACCGGAACCCAGTGGGGGAGGCATCCACAGGGACCGTACCCTCCTTCCCCTACCACCAACCTCTCGGAAGGACTTACGGACCCACATGTTTAACGTGATCGTACTCCGGCATTCGAACACGGCGGCATTTGTGGTAGCGTGCAAATTTAGCGCGCAAACCACGGGGATACCGCACCCGAGATGGCCAACAGCACGCGGTGTTCCGAGGTGGTCACCCACCAAGTACTAACCGCGCCCGATGCTGCTTGACTTCGGTGATCTAACGAGAACCGGTGTTTTCAGCACGGTACGGCCGTTGGCCCAAATACGTATGTGTGTAAAATTTCAATATAATCGTCTCTGTAGAATTGGTGATTGATTTCAAGAAAAATTGATTTCAAGATTTGAGAAAAATTGATCTCGTGATTTGATACAAGCAAACAAACAAACAGACTCCAAGCTAAATAATACAGTGTAAAAAGATACAGTGCTTAAGATTTTATTTTTAGATAAAATTCAGTCACGTTGTTGAGTCCAATATATCCAATTATATCTCGTCCTAAATATAAACTAGTTGACTGAAATTTTCAAATTTGGTGTCGATCACACTCGCACAATAGATAGATTTTACATAAATTGTAAAAGAGTTGTGAGCCGGTAACTATTTCTACAATTAATTTACAAATTTTAACATATTGTGCAGCAGAAATTTGAATTGCAAAACTCCCATTTCCATGAAAACCCCTATTTTAATTAAATTGAAATATCCGTCGCTTCACTTTGAGTCAAACGAAATATTAAATTGATTTATATTTCATTTAGTCATCTAATTGAAAGTATCGGGTAGATCACAGTAAACATAAATATTTCGCATCAGAACGGTATAGCAGCTTTTGATTGGAACTTCAAACTTCATCCTTGCGGAAAGTTATTTGGCGCAATATAAGATAGAAGTTGAGGAGAATTTTTTCTTAAATTTTCATACATTAACTTATAAATATAACGATTCTTATATACGAAACTTATAAATATTCGAAACTCTTTGTACAAACTTCAGTGGGAGATATAAAATACTAAATCAAACCTTTTTATTGATGGATGTATGTTCGGAGAAGTCATGCTTTGACGTTGGAGAGAAATGTTGGGTGACGCGGCAGTTGGTAATTTTACGCCATCATTAGTCGCAATAGTGGACTTTGTACGTATAACATACAGCATGGCACGGAATGTAAAATGATCAACATGCATCTAGTTGC
Organism: Amaurobius ferox; assembly: GCA_951213105.1. Taxonomy (NCBI): domain Eukaryota; kingdom Metazoa; phylum Arthropoda; class Arachnida; order Araneae; family Amaurobiidae; genus Amaurobius; species Amaurobius ferox. The sequence continues at coordinate 128,506,949 of OX578139.1, forward strand.
AGTGATTATCAAACTATTTCAACTCTCTGCACATTAAGTAAAATACACTTTGTGCAAAAGGAGAAGAAAAACTTGAGCGACGTGTTTGAGCACAAATGGAACGATAATGCAGCATACAGCTGTTTCGGGGATATGTTGGGTCCCTTTCGTCAGTGCAAGTGAAATGCTTTGCACGCATTCCTCTCTTGGACTTCGGATTTGTTGATTCTCTTGCACTGACGAAGGGGATCCAACGTATTCTCGAAACAGCTGCATGCGCCTTTATCATTTTATTTGTGTTTGTACGCGTTGCTCAAGTTTTCCTTGTCGCTGCACATTGTTTCGCAGTGTGACATACTGCGACACACCCTCTGCATTTTTTCCGGCCGCCCTTATTGCTGCTCTATATCCTCGTATGAGCCGGACGGTCTGGGCTTTCGATACCCTCTAGAGTATGTGGCAGTAATGCGCTAAATGTATTTCCCCCACCTGGACCTACATTCTTTGGATCCATTAGTATCAAATAGTTTAGACACTACTAAGATCGATTAGGCAAATCTCGATCCAACAATTTCTCGAATGCTCCCGAACCCTAATGAAGAAAATATAAACAAGTCAACCCTCATTGTGTATTAATTAAATAACGTTGTAAGAAAATGTAATACCTATTTTATATTTCCTTTTATTTTCCCAATTTAGTAAAATATTTTATTATTAGTTTTCTTATATACATAGTGTAATGTATTGGTTAAGTATTATGTCAGATCGAAAATTCGAATTCAATCAGTGAATACGGAAATCCTATCGACTTTAATAAATATCGAATGCTCGGAAAACGCTCCTCAATTTTCAAATTAATTTTTGGAAAAATATCAGAAACCACAGAATCTTTAGCAATGTTACTTAAAGAATCATTTCTTATGTAGTATTATTTGAGTGACAAACAAACAATCTTTAGTGACTGGCACAATTTTAAACGCAAGACGTACGCGTTATGAATTACGACATCGAAACATCGCGCATCAACAACATCCTCTAGCACCAAAGAATGACGTCTGCAGACTTGCATTTATTAACGAAACACTTTTGTTTAAGTGCAGCTTTCGTACGCAGGGTTTCGAATCACCCTGTATATTGGTTTTACCCTACAATATGCAGAGAAATATACAGGAAAAGTATTGAAATCGTGTCGAAAATTAGAAGTCACATTTTCGACGGAACTACACGCTTTGGAACCTCTAGAAGACGAAAAAAAAAATTAGTATGATGCTTGAGTGTGTATCAATGCAATATATGTATTCACTCTAGCTCAAAAACTATTCGACGAAGTGTCACAAAATTTAGGGGGTATTTATGGGGGTACACTGGTGCTGATTAGATTTTGGCACGATTCTGAAAAAAAAATGTTACCTATTTTTGACCTTCGAAAATCGTCAAAATTTAAAATAAAGGAATACATATACTCAAACGTATGCTTGTTTCATACGTATTTTTTTACGGCAAAACGAATAAGACTAACCACATTAGCCGTTCTAACTCATAAAGTAATTCATTAAATTTCACAACATTTAGTAGATTATTGTAGACACTTGTAGATTAAGTCACCCTGTTACTGAGTAACTTCTGGTATAATTTTAAAAAAAACTTGCCTTGAAATGGCTCACAAAATCACAAAAATCTAAAATAAAAGACTACACATGCTCAAATGTATACATTAATTACTTGTTTAATACGCAAATTTTGACGACGATATTAATAGGACCAATCCTATTACTCTAGCTATGACTAACAATTTTTGTGATATTAAAGTTTTCCGTATTTTTGCAAATTTGCCTTTAAAACTACGTCCAGTCGTACCGAATAAAAATGAAAATTGAATTAAAACTGCGAATTCACTGCCATTTTAAGTAATTATCCGTGTAATGTTGTGCAAATAAACCACATTCAATAAATTATGAAGAATGGAAAAATAAATTTGAATCTGCAAAGAACGCCATATTCTGCCCACATCAGATTTTTATCTTTGTGAAATGATTTGGTTGTTCCACGACAAAAATTACCACGTGTAACGTCACAAATATGTTTCAAACATGTCCACTCCAAATAATCCACAGTTGGTATTATTTCCTACGATCACCTTGATATTATCTGAAATTATACAAATCAATTATATTTACGTTATTTTCAATACTGTCACAAACTTACTCTTAAATACTATATCAAAGTTGACAGATTAAGTAGATCTTAACTTATTTTAGATATTTGTTAATAGCAACAATCACTTTAAAGATTCTTTCGTTTATAAACTTAATAGATCTTTGGCTAATGCGGCGCAGAATTTAATAATCGAATGGGTTGGGAACGTTACAGAGTTTGTCAAATTACGGAAGAATTCTCCCCCAAACAAGATCATGAAATTTTCGTCGGCTGTATAATGGATGTTTAATATGCCTAACGTAGTAGCTCAACAAATGAACTATGATGCATACTCCTTATATTAGTCGAAGATAATTTTAAGTAACATGTTCTACTCTTTTAAAATTATAGTGACAGTACTAAAATATTCTATATTTGAAATTATAGTTTAGGTATAGATTAGAGTTACTTAAAAGATATGTTATTACATCATCATCAGTCATATAATGGATGTTTAATATACCTAACGTAGTAGCTCAACAAATGAGCTTTAATGTACATGCCCTATTTAAGGAGGGTATACTTTTAAGTAACGTGTATAGTTTTTAATAGATAGTGACAACACTGAAATATTCTATAAAATTAAAATCTAGCCGTAGTTTATAGTTACTTAAAAGATATGTTATTACATATTATCTGTAAAAATCGTTAAGAATCTCGATTACTTTGTATGAAAGGGCCTTACCTGTACATAGTTGTATAAAGAGACTAGGCCCGATTGAATAAAAGCGATTGCAGCGCCCGTAGCGGAAAATTTAAAAAGTTACGATAACAAACTCTGCAAAAGAAAGCTAGATGAAGAAAGTCAATTAAAAAGTACTCAAGTAAAGGGTATCTTTTTTCAGGGGGAGGGAGCGACGAATGAGTCTGTTTATTATCTTCGAAACGAATCGATAGTATTATATTGTGTTGTATGTTGCTTTTGTCGAAGCTGTTTTAGTTTCATTACATTAGCAGCAGTTTGAGCTAGAGACCTGCGCAACCCGACCCTCACTTGCAATAAAAAAATTGTTGACCCGTAACCTGACCCACATCCGCAGATAGTACCCGAATTTCCGAGCCGTGATGTGCAATGGAATTGTATTTTCTGTTTCTATTCAGTAGATGTTAAATTCCCAACATATATGCACAATTTCCTACTATTTACAGTTTGTATAATCCCCGTTGAAGCATTTACCCGGCCACTCTTATAAAATTAACTGGAGCGTGGTAGCTCCACTGGATTTTCTCATACTAGAATCCATTTTTATGAAACTTGTGTCCTTTTTTCTTTTTATAAAACTTTTTTTCGTTTTCTTTTCCTTTTTTCTTTTTTTTTCTTTGCAAATTTCGCAAGAAAAAATTCGAAAAATCTGTATTGTTAGTCCAAATTATTACAATTATAGCATGTCATTCTACATTTTTAAGGGCGTGAAACAGAACTATTGATATCAAGTTTGACACTGTACCCCACTTGGAGGAGGGGGTAACTTGACCCCTCCCCTTTGACGTCATGGAAACAAAAATTGTATCTAGACTATTTTACAATGATTGAATATATTTAGTTTCGTGATCATTGAGCCATAAATGACTTAATTATGCCAAACCTAATTATGATCTAATTATGCCGAATTTTGTCCTATGCTACCATGTTAAGAAAATATAAAATTCGAATATAATTAGTAAATTTCAAAGTTTTCGCTGGAATTTGAAAAAGAAGCTATCAAGTTCTAGATTTTTTTTAACAAAACCAAATAAAAAATTTCGTGGACATCTATTGATATTTGTGGTAGCTATCGTGTGTAGTACAAGAAGTAGACCACAGACAGACGAACATCCCTTCCATTATTTAGATGCATATAAGTAAGTCTAGATAAATCGATACCGATGCAATGTTTGTTGAAAATAATACAGATAAATTTTTATTTGAAATTTTTATTGATTCTTCAACTAAACAATACTTATCCTTTACAATACACAATACAATGTATAGGAAAGCATTGAAGTTGGACAAAACATTGGAGAGCTTACGATAGATTTACACTTTTCAAACACTGGCAAATTAGCACTTTTTCATGTGACTTCTGTGTGTGTATGTGTGGTTATGCAACATATTTATCCATTACGGTTTAAAAACTATCAGACCGAATTTTATTAAATTTAGTAGTTTAGTCCTTCATCTCTTGTACCGATTATTATGAGTACTCCTTGCTTGATTCAAACTTGCGATTAATATTATTGTGTTTTCAAACATGGATATAAGTCAGTGAATGAAAAATAATGTTTACTAATTTCACCAGAAATCAATGTATGGCAATGTACCGGAATTCCCGTTATATAACGCTTGTCCTCTGAATAAAAAAAAACCTTTATACATTTTTCTTAAACCTTTGATTTAATAGCCTAATAATAAGAAATTTTAGAGTGATTTAATCATGCTATTCTTCATTTTTTTTTTTGTTGTGAGTACATTAAGAAAAACAAATAACGCGTCGAATGTCATATTTTCCATTAAAGGGATTAAAACCCATCTACTTGAATGAAAATAAGCTCTGTTAACTTTTATTCTTAGTGCATTGAGGAGATAATAATTCCTTAATAGAAGAAACGAAAACTAATCTCTTTTTTACAGTTTGCAGTTTTAATGTGATATATGAGGAATTTTATGAAAAGAAATTAAATTAAAATATAGTTAAATGCATTTTTTAAAAATAAACAAATATCGTTTTAATCTCAGTAGTTTTGGGAAAAAGTTTTAGTTAGGACATAGTTCCAGCATTCATATCCATAACTGTGATACGAATTCAAAGTTTCATATCTTTATTTGGTGCGACAAATCCATTTTCGTAACTGTAAATAATATAAAGAAAGTCAAAACACTCAGGATCTAGCCATATAAGATCTTTACGTCTGTTTGCGTAGGAACAGTTTATTAGTATTTTGTATGTATTCACTCTAGCCCCAAAACAATTTTTTATCGATTTTTATATAGTTTGGCAAGCATACGGACTTGTGTGGACTTGAGACCATGATATTGATAAGATTTTGGTACAAATGTAAAAATTAGAAGTGATCGTTTTTCCTAATTAGCCTAATTTTCCTAATTATCTTTTTTCTAATTAACCGAAATCTACATCGTGTGTCAAAGTAAGACGGAGTTATTGAGAGCTGTGTAGGTCAAATTTATAATGTGTTATAAATCTGAAACTGTGCGTAAATGTGGGTCTTGACCTATAATAAATAGTAAGAAAAATCGAAAATCGAGGAATTTTTGTCAAAGATTAATAAATTTCGAATTCTTTGTTCAAACATTATTCCAACTGTAATTTTAAACATTCAACATTCATTTTTATATCACCATTCGCAGAAAAAAAATTCTCCTAATTAATGATATTGGTTTGCGACCAACAATAGTTCGTGAGATATTTTAATTCATATTCACAGCAGACTTTTTTAATTATATTATATAATTCAATTTCTACAAATTATTTTATTCGATTTGTACAGAAATCAATCAATTCACATACAGTTTTTATTCCATAGTAACACAATTTCGCTTCCGATACAGATATCGTCTGCGCGGTTATTAATCTAACCAAATTATTCAAAACATATTTAACAACTAATTTGATAATTGTATAAATATTTTTGAAATCTTTCAAAGAAGGTAATACACAGTGATCGGCCGTATATTATTGTGTCATATACACAATTTCCATGCTATAAAATGTGAGTCACTTTTATGACTAATTTTGAAAACGGAATTTGATATTCAGAAATTTTTGGTCTGCGGCACATTTAATCTGCGTGGAAATGGCTAGTAACAGAATAAACATGATTAACTGTATTAAGAAGATCGTTGTTATGCATTTTTTAACAAAGCAAACGAATACAGTGTAAAAAAATTCATGGGAATTTATGTATGGATAAAATTCGGAAAATTCAATAATTTTCGTTTTGAAAGTACAATGTTTCTAAAGTCACAAATACCTATATGCTACCCATAAGTGACTTTTCGTCAGTTGCAGAGCCCACTTGTGGTCAAACTGTTTACTTTCTGAACTTTAGATCCACCAGAACCGCGTTTGAATCATCGGTACAGGTTTTGAGTTCGGTGTCTGCATACATTCCCGTATCTTGCTTTGAACTAGATATCTGTGAAAGTACTCTTCATATGAATAAAAAGAAGCTAGTTCTCAAACTAATTAAATCTAATCAAATCCAAGACCTATAAACATTGACGGAAAATATGCATTTGTTTAATTGAACTCTATAATAAAAGTTCCTCTCTCTGTTCTATTTGACAACGAATTTGACGCAATTTTGAACGACAAATTTAGCGCAATATCGCTACATTGGCGACATTTGGAATTTGTGGTCAAATTGATGTATTTTTGATAAAGTTTAATTTCTTTAATAATTCCTTTAATAATGCCTATCGCTTTATGGCATTTATTAATTTAAATATTTTGATCGAAAATGAACGACGTGAGTTATGTTAGGGGGTCTTTCGTTGGGGGTGATACCGTAATTATATTTTCGTTAGGGATTATAAAGTAATTAAATTTCTTTCGTGGGTTATTTAGTAATTATGTTTTGTTGAGGGTTGCAATTAATCAGGAGAAGGACGTGATCATCACGTGTCCGGAGATATTAGGAGCAGATATATTGCAGGCCGGCGGAAAGAAGGACAATTTTTCCATAGATGCTGTATGTCCATTGTGCTATATGGCGGATTTAACACTTCGCTGTATTAAAAACAATCCAATAAATAGAGGTAAAGTAATCGAAGATGTAAGGGAAAATGTGTGCTATTTGCATTAAATTTTTCGAAGAAAAGGGCATAGTCTGCAGAATATCTACATAGGGAAGGAATGTAAATTAGTAATAAATTAAACATTCAAATTGTTCATATAGTTAGACACTTCTATCACGAAATTAGACTTGCATTGGTTGATTAACTTTTGAGTATCAGTGCACTTCAATACAGCAGTTTTAATCTAAAAGTTTTCATACCACATTACGGTTAAAATATATCCAGTAAAACAAATTACCTTGTAGATCTACAGCTCTAAAAGAAATCATGCACTTAAAACAACTTCACCATGTTCTAACTTAATTACTTAATACATGCTGAAAGTACGTAACCTAAATATGTGAGACTTCGATTCGTGAAAAATGAAATCCCAGCAGAATTCAGAGAATCTTTGAAGGAGATAATTGCCTTAGGGATATGATATCGTGAAATGGCACACGATTCCAACATCAGTATATAGATTCAGAATTTTTTCATCCCACAAAATAAGATTAAAAGAAAAACGGTAAAAGTCAGCCAAATGTCAAGAAGAAAGTGTTGATATGAAAGCGCATGGACCTCGGGGAATATTGTACTTTCGAAAGATGCTTTTTATATTTTAGTGAAAATTCTCTTGTTTAAGAATTTATTATTATTTTAGATTTACTATTTGAATAAATAGAACAACGTTATGATTTGTTATTTGATATTTAATTAAGTGTTGATTACTTAGTTTTTTATAATTTATCTGTTTGAAATTGCTAGGTTGAAGATAGCAAGCTACTTATCAAAAAGTGTAATGATTTGTAGTACAGGTATTATGGAGATGGGGTCATTTGTATTTATTGAAATGATCTACTTTTTAGCTATTACGTTGCATGAGTTAAAGTTTCTACTTATCGTATGCCAAATGGCGTGACATAAATTGCCTCTAGTATATGATTTAAAACTTTTTTTGTGAGTGCTTGTTTACACTTTTTATGTTTTTACCTTGTTTTCATTTTGGAAAATAATTCGTGAAGTTGTACACGAACATTGTCGTCGCACTAGTAGTGAGATTTCGGATATCACTCAGGACGATTTCCTATAGCATGACAATGCACCGGTGCACACAGCCAAATTGTTTTTGACAAAACATAAAATTGCTAGCAGTTATCTGACATTCCCTAAGGTTTAAGTTTCAAATTTAGCATCTCACTACTTCTTATTATCCAAGATGATGATCTGAAGTAGAGAAAATTTATTGATTTTTCCGAATCAAAGTAAAAGCGATGCTGTCGCTAAATAGCATATCAAAACAGGACTGAAAATAATTTCCGGTAGTAGGAAATGTGCTGGTACAAGTGTATTGAATTCCGAGAAGCTTAGTTTGAAGATGACTAAGTGAAGCGTGATACTATACAAACTTTAATTATTATTTTCAGCGATTCCGAGAACGTTTGGGTACTTCTTTGCATGTACCTTAAAAATATGATCCCAACTTCTCTAAAGGAAGAATTATTTTTTAAACCCTGTCTCTGTATGATAAAACTTTTCTTGTAAATAAAGAATTACTGCTTTGTCGATGACTTGTTCCTTTAGGATTGCACTATATTGGCTTATTTTGACACTGTAAGGGTCCTTGCCTACTAACAAGGTCTATTTTTACCTATAGTTGCAGTTTCAATTAGTTTTAAAACATTACGTCTTTGGATTTGAAGACCAGAGTTTATCAAATTGGCCATATGTTGGTCTTTTAGATTATGTTAATGTCACGGTGAATAAAATTAATTCGTTTGGTACTTCAGGAAATTTAAGCTATTTATTTGTTCTTAAACTTCCGTGTTGCCTAACAGAAAATATTGACATTTTCCTTCCCAATAAAGATATATCAAGAAATTCTTACAATGCACTTTTAAAACGCAGTTTCTAACTAAATGTAGTGATGAAATATCATCATTGTAAATAACGACAGGACTCTGAATCTTCTGTCGACTATATACTGTTAGACTTGAAAATCAGCATTACTTGAAAACAACCTCTTCGAAATTTTAACACATTAGCTTACACGCTAGTTTAACAAAACTTGAATAATAGTATTCCATACATCAGACGCTAAAGCCCAATGGAATGCAAAGAATTCATGAAGAGGATAATTGCCTCGGGGATTTGATATCGAGGAATGACTCAACTCTGAACTCGAACTTTATGGTACAAATTCCGGTTTTATTTTTATTCCACATAAAATGCGATTATAAGAAAAAGTGTAGCCACTTGTAAATAATATAAGAAGTGTGTTGATCTGAAAACGCACATGCCTCAGGGTATTTTGTGATTTCTAAATACATCTTTACATGCTTACTCGAAATCCTATTTGAGAGTTTATCATTGCACATATTAATTTGGTATGTATGTGTTAACATTTTTCTTACGAGTGGGACAGCGTCAATCTCAAACGAAGAACCTCTCAAAAAGACAAGAATTTGTCATACCCGATCCCAAACAGTTCGATCCCCCTTTGCAGGCATTGGCGTCCGCACGCCAATGCCTGCAAAGGGTATATAAACAAGGGTATGTCTCCAAAGGGCATTCGGATAGGGTATGTCAAATACATGTATTTTTAAGAGGTTCTTCGTTTGTGATGGACGCTGTCCTACCAGTAAGCAAAAGGTTAAATAGTTGATGTTTTGCTATTTAGTATTTTGTATAGTTTTAATGCTGTATTATTTGATATTTAATTTTATTTCTGGTAGTTGAAGACCACAATTGACTATTGATGAGGGTTACGCACATTGCTATGACATACTGTTTGGACTAAAAAGCCGCCAAAAGAGTTCAATTTTATTTATGTGAAGCTAATTTTCATTGCCAAAGACATTGTACAGTACATTTTGTACACCCTTATTTTGTTATGAAAGTAGAAAAGTCTTTGCATTATGTAGAGACAGTCGTATACTGTCTACATCAGTTACATAATACAACATTTAGAGTGTGTTCAGTCCCAGTTTTAAACGAATTTACAAGTTTTGATAATCCCTGAACTCAAATAAAACGTTTTTCAAATAACAAATTGACGAACGAGATTATGATTTCATGATCATAATTGTTCTAATAAAGTTGGTCCAAAATTGTATCCCACCCTCCCTCCAGTGATGTCAAGTTTAAAGTTCTTTCGCTATAGTCGTGTATGAATAATGAGCATATAAAAATTTGAGTTTCTCATGTTAAATTAGTATCCCAGACCATTATTTATATCAATTAAAATATATTTTACCTTACGTTGATCGCTTTTGAATATATATATATATATATATATATATATATATATATATATATATATATATATATATATATATATATATATATATATATATATATATATATATTTATATATATATATATGTATGTATATGTATATATATATATATATATGTATATATATATATATATATATATATATATATATATATATATATATATATATATATATATATATATGTGTGTGTGTAAGTGTGTGTGTAAAATGGTGAAATGTGTTGTAAATTAATATCATCTGGAGTTTTAACTTTTCCTGCATGTATATTATAATTCATAGGGAAAGTAAGAAGAACCTCTCAAGAAGACATATATGAAAACTATGGGGTGGAAAGTATAGTTTTAGTTTCGACGGGTGTACACTGTGGAATAAAAAGGAATCCCCTCTAGTTTCCTGCACCTTTTATAATAGAGAAAATTTAACTTAAACATTCGATAGGGAATAATATTTTCTACAAACTCATACGCTTAAAATTTGCATAAGGTACCGTCTTTATATTTAAATTCGCATTTAATTCAATATAATTTTGTAAATTATTAAAAAAAAACAGAATTACATTGCTCATTAAAGTACATGTATACTACGTTTTTATACAATATGTCATAAATAAATGGGTTAAAGCAATTTTCATTTCGTTAAAATCAAGAGTAAGTTTTAACAAGAAAGATCGATCATGAATAAAGCAGTGATTATGAAACACTTTCGAACTGCAATGCAATTTTATTTAAACAGCTCTAAAATGCGATACATTCAGCGGTATTATTTTTAAAATTATCACAATACTTCAACTTATTATATTTGAAAACTTCATCAAATATAAATGGTCATTATTCAAATAACGTCATCGAAAGCGTCTCGCTCTCTATATAAAAGCAATGAACATTTTATTCATAAACCTTTTTCCATTCCTTTCATTCAGCGGCGATATTTTTAAAATTATTACAATACTACAACAATGTATTTTACTTATAAACGTAAAATTATGGAGTAAATGTACTGTCTAACTCCATGCTTAAATCTTCATCAAAAAGGAAATAGAATCGTATGTTTCTCTAGGTAAAATCAATGAATGTTTCATTCGTATCAGCTATATTGCAGACTCCAGAGATAGATAATTTTGCAATTAAGAAATTCAACAATTCTTATACAACTCATCTTACATCTTGTTCTGTTTACATTCTCCATACTTCATCAGGCTTCATTGTAGATAAAATCAAGATTTGATGATCATTTAAACACACAAATATTGTAATTGCGTTGTCGCAGTATATAGATGCACAGAAAAAAATTAAGCGGTTTTAGGACGGATGCAATACTAAATAAAAATTAAAAAGAAGTTTAAAAATCACGATTTTGACACAAGATGGACGGCATTAATCATTTAAACTCAAATATATTGTAATTGCGCTGTTTCAGAATATACATGCACAGAAATTAACCAAAAATAAAACTAATTGGGTGATAGGATTCATTTATATTCCCATAGACCCTATAGACCGTCTGAACAACATTCTAAAATTTGATCTTGATAAAGTCATTTTTGCAACAGTTATTGTGCTAACGGACAAACAGATAGACAGACAGAATGAACAAAGTCATAAACAATTTTCAATTATTTTATGAAGTGTTAAAAATTGTCTTTGAAATGTAATTTTTGAAGTTCTATATTTATTTTGTAACTAATGGATGTCCCTAGAAATCATTACTATGATGAAAATTTATAGAAATCGGAAAAAACCTACTGGGGAGTTGAGAAAGTTGAATTTTTATGTATTCATATTAAAATCATTCTATATCGATTTTTTATCAAAATATGAAGGTGGTTATTTATATTTATTTCGAATATTAATTTCCTTTTTCATATTGCATTCAAAAATTACTTAAAAAAAGAAAAATTAATTAGATTTTTTTTTGGCTCGTTTAATAGCAATGTTACGAAAAATCAGAATTATAAGATGATTTCTGAAGATATAAATAAATGTCTGGAAAACTATTTTAACATTAGGTGCATAGAGTTTTACAATGGATGGACCAAATGGCTTGAAATTTGGCAACGGAGGTTAAATTTTGATGTAGATTCAAAATTTGGAATTAAATTTGGTTTGCATTTAAATACGAAGACGGGCTCTTATGCATATATTAAGCATATGAAGAAGCTTTTTTAAATGATGTTATTCCCTACCGCATATTTAATTTGAATGTGCTCTACTATTAACGGTGCACGGATAACTAGGTGTGGTTCGTTTTTCTACACTGTGCATCGGTCGAAAACTCAAATTAGACTTTACGACATGTCACATTACTTTCCGAATGAATTATAATATATACAGAAGAAAAGTTAAAAACTCCAAATCATATCAATTTACAAAATATTTCATCATTTTTTTAAAGTAATTAAGAAAGTAATTGACGTTGTATTGATTTAAAAAGCAAACTAAAAAGTTCTGAACTTCTTAATAAAATAGTGAAGAAATTAAAAGAGCTTACACATAATCCCAGTAAATTCCGTTAAATCCTCTTGTATAATTTTATTGCGTCCAATCAGAGATAATTTTGTTTTTATGTGGAAGAACGGTTTGATTTGAGGTTGCTTCATTAACTTTTAAAAGGTTTAATCAGTATTTTATACTTTCCCTATAATACACAGTGTATGTAATAGAAATATTTGGGACGTGGTCAAAAATACGTTTCTCAGATTTTAAGGGATCTATCCATTTTACGCATCCCTGAATCCAATTAAACTATTTTTAATGATGTCTGCGTGCTTGTGTTGTTGTTGTTGAGACCCAGACCGTCCGACCTACCAGAAAGGTGTAAGGTAACTGTTTGGACGGGTGGGAAGTGCCACCCAATTTGGACGGGTGGGAAATGCCACCCAATTTGGACCGGAACCCAGTGGGGGAGGCATCCACAGGGACCGTACCCTCCTTCCCCTACCACCAACCTCTCGGAAGGACTTAGGGAGCCACATGTTTAACGTGATCGTACTCCGCGTGAACACGGCGGCAGTTCTGGCAGTGGCTGGAATCGAACCCAGGTCTACCGAGTGCAACTCCAGCACGCTAACCAATGGGCTAACGCGCCCCCTGCGTGCTTGTGTGTGAGTCTGCGGAGAACATATCTCTCTAACAAATTAAAGAAATCGAATATAAATTTGTAAGTTTATACCAATCGCTGAACGTCCGAGGTCTATGTTTTCGTGGTTAACGGACCAAATTAACAGATTAACCACCTATAGGCACCGACTCCAAGGTTTACAGTAATTACAGCCTAAGGTGGAGGAATATCTCCCTAAACCAGAAATCGGAACTTAATGCCAAGATAAAAACGATAAACAATTATATACAATATGTTTGTCTATACTAGATACAGATAGTATTTCACAAATATTTTACATCCATAAACACTTACATGCAGAACTTTTTCAAATGTTAGCATCTATATATATAAAAATATTTCTAAAATTGGTTATTACATATACAAAATGCCACGAACAATTTTCAAAGATATATACGTATATATATATGTATACAATATATATATATATATATATATATATATATATATATATATATATATATATATATATATATATATATATATATATATATATATATATATACAAAACTACCTATGCAAACATACATACAAAACTATATATACAGTATATACTTACAAATCTCACAGATTACCATGGCTTCCAATATTATATTGATACACACAATGATATATGCAATGATTAAAACAAATGTGAATTTAAAATTAATTTGATTGCAGTATTTATAACAAAATTTACAAGTACTACAAATAAATATGCAATAAACAGAGAGCGAACGGGTGGAGGTTACCAGTAATAATTCAAAGGATATGTTCTTTTTCTCTAGGAATTGAAGTATTGATTTTATTCTCTGTTTAGCCCAGCTATTACCCAGAAGGTTTTTGGCAAATATTGGCATATGTTGCCAACTGGGCCTTTTAAGGTGTTAGTTCTTTGTAAGTTCGCAATCAAATACAAAATGTTTCGGGGACCCATTTTCACCACAAATACAGTTTTTGGTGTCTTCCCTTTGAATTTTGTAAAGATAGTTTCGGAAACAGCCATGCCCCGAGAAAAACTGTACCAATTCTCTGCTGGAAATCAGTTGCTCTTGAGATAGTCTGGGAAGATAGTTGAAAGTTTATCTTCTTTTCTCACTTTCACCCCACTGCTGTTGCCACTCTTTTATGGTATTAATATTTAGATGTGACCTTAGCAATGAACATGGACATGGTAAGTTTGTACTCTGAACAGAGATATCTGACGTCACCACAAAAGCTAAACAGTCTGCAACTTAATTTCTAGAACACCCAAGTGACCTTTAACCCATCCTATAAACAACGTTTGATGGGATGCTATTGGTTATAATAGTTATAATTTGATGAGCTATTGGATTCTTCGTTTGATATTGTTTAAGAGTTTCGATACTCGATACACTGTCAATGTAAATAATGAAATTCTTATTCAAATTTGTGGTAGCCCAAAATACAGCTTGTTTTAATGCGAGTTTGTATAAGCTCTGCCTGGAAGACGCTATTTTCATAGTGCAGACGAGTTGACACTTTGTGGACACACATGCCACCGTATAAAGCATAGTAGGCTGATGCTGTTCCAGAATCAGTTCTGGAGCCATCCCTATAAATATTTATGTAATTACTAGATATTTCTTGTGGTGACTTAGCAAAGTGTAAGCGAATGTTATCTATTGTTGGGTCCGTTAACAAGGTAACCTTTTTTGGTTCGTAATCCTTGTGATCATAATAATGATTATTCCACTGTACTGTTTGTTTTAAGCGTGTTACTTGCGCTGTAGTGGCATCTTTTTGTGCTGCCAATGCTATTGGGGGGATATCGATAAGCACTTGCAGAGCTACTGCAGATGTTGTGCGATAAGCCCTTGAAATCTGTAGAAGAGCTATCCTTTGAACTGATTTTAGTTTTCTCTTTGCATGGATGTTTCAGTTTAGGGACCAACTTCTCGCGGCATAGCACAGGATCCTTTCTGCTACTGATATATACCACGTTTTTAAGATCTTAGAAATTATGTCCCACCTAGGTGGTTCTAGTCTTTTGACATTATGAATTTGGCAGCCAATCTTTGTTCGCAGGTTTTCTGTGTGTGGATCCTCGGTAGATGTTTATCAATTATAATTCCAAGGTACTTTATTTGGTTTGGTCTTGGTATGCTAACACCTTTAATCTTGAACATAGGCTTCCTTTTTGATTGAGATGGTTTTCCTATCACTAAAGCTGAAGTTTTTGTTAATGAAATTGATAGTTGGAGCTCTTCCCAAAGATCTAAAAATGTTTCTACTCCGGCATTAGTTGTATCTTCCGGAAGTCTACTTGAGCTGCCTCCTGATACCAGTAAATACCTGATACCATAAAGTCATTTGCGTACGCCAAAAGCTGTGTTCCTGGAATAATAAATTTATTAAGAATGATATCAGCCATTATTGAGCAAAGTAAGGATCCTAAGCAACAGCCTTGTGGACATCCCCCGTAGACTTGAATATATTTCCAATTTTTTTTAATTAAGTCTAATTGCCCTATCTTTCAGATAACTACTTATGATGTTCTGTAAATAGTATGGACGATTTATCTTTTGTATTTGTTTTAATAAGATGGACCAGATCATGTTATCAAATGCACTTTGTATATGAAATGATACTAAGACAGTGTAGTTTCATTCGGATATATTGTCTTTTATGCATAACAGGACGTATGCTAGTGCTGTTTTAGTAGAGTCATCCTCTCGGAAGCCATGTTGATGTTTGCTCATAAGACCATTCAGTTCTAGAAAGTGTACCATTCTCCTATGCATTATTTTTTCTAATACTTTTGACATACCAGCCGATATGAGCGCTTCTGGGTAGGATCCTTGTTAGGCTTCAGAAAAAAATAACTTCTCAATTTTCCAGACTTTTGGGAAATATCCCAGAGATAGGAATTTATGCATCAATGTTGTTATCGCTGTTGGCATGACTTGAAACACTTCTTTCAGAATTCGCATATCGATATTATCTATTCCGGAGGCCTTATTAGAGCTAAATGAATAAATTGCGGTTTTCACTTCCACTCATAGGCAGTAAGAGAAATTGTCGGAAGTGCTTTTTTCTGTCATACGAGAAAATGTGCAATTTGTCAGGTTTGGTTTTTCATAATGAAAAGAGATTCTGCAAGATGTTGTAACACATTCCCTAGATCCAAATGTATTGCTTGATGCACAAGGTCAAAGGCAGCTTCTTCCGCTATGAGTGATTTGCTGTAGGCCATTCTAAAAGCTGCCCCATACTTCTTACTGGGTTTTGTGCAAAATGCTTTCCATGCCTCGGATTTTGCTTGTAGTACGAATTTTTTATACACAGCTCTCTCCCTTTTATATTGTTGAATATTAAATACAGTTGGATAGTGTTTTTGTCTATTGTAGAAAGTTTTCAAACGATTTAGTTTACAAGTGAGCAGAATAGACCACCACTTGAGTTTTGGTTCGTAGGATATATTATTTTCGTATATGCCTTGTCACATGCTGCTTGGATACGATCAGTCAATTCTTCTACAAATTTCTCTATGGTATAGACTGTAGTTGCTTCTTGCAATTGGCGACTCAAGAAAATCTTCTGTGGTAACAGCTGCCTTCTAAAAGCGATGTGTTTAGAAAATTTTGTTTTATAACGTCTTTTGATTTTTATCTCAACGTCTTCCGTCAGTGTAATTATTACATACCTATGATCACTCAAGCTGGAAGTTTCGTAGACTTCCCAGGATTGTACTTATATACATTAAATGAGCATAAAGAGATTTCAGACCATCCCTTCCCTCTCGAAGTTCCAAACGTTGGAGTACTGGATGGATCATTGAGGAGTATTAGCTGATATTGAGCAACAAAATCCTGTAGTAGAAGACCTCTTGCATCATTGGATGAGTAGTCCCAATCTCCAGAGAAGAGAAGGTTTGATAAATTGATGTTAGGTAGATGTTCCCACTCTGAAAGATCTTCTGCAAGGGACGCTGAGGGTGGAGAATATTGCGTACCAATTGAGAAACATCCATTTCTTAATTTAATGTTTATGAAGACAAAATTATTTTTCTTAGCTAAGCAAACATGTGAGAAGATTTTATTAGCAACCATTATAACTGCTGGTTTTAATAATGAGTGGTGAGTTATCCAGGTTAGAGGAAATCCAAATAGCAAATTATTATGTAGGTAGGGATCTTGAAAGAGAGCAATATCGATGCATTTCTCTTTGATAAAAGCTGCAACTGTTGCCGACACAGCCCTCGATTTGTGCAGATTTATATGCAATATTTTGAAATCCATAAAAAATGAGATTCTTGTAATTTAACTCAAGACAAAAAAAAAACAGACTCAAGCCAAAAAATTAATACTCTTGAGATTTTAACTGTACCCTTTTCCATTCATTCTGGAAGTAAGGACAACATTTACATCTGCCCTATGACACATGTTCTAAACGAGCTTTAATGCGGTTACTACATTTAAGATTCTGTTCCTTGCAACTCTGAGCATCATGACCACCTGTACAGATAGCGCTAATTTCTGGCCCTCCAAAGTACTTCCTTGTATGCCCATACTCCTGGCACTGAAAGCAACGTGTAATTTAAATGAATGGTGCAATTCTGCATAATCAGAAATCTATACAAATTCTAGAATGCCGTAGCAGAAGAGCTTTAGTGTCTCTCTCTATCCACGTCTACTATCCAGTGAGGAAGACCAGTACAACCTTTAATCTGCTTTAAAGGCTTCAGATGTTTTGGTGGATTTGGTAGCAGGTTAAGAAGCCTTTCACTCAATTCCGCCGTCTTTATATGATCTGAGACGGAATAATTCACTCCATGCGACCGTTAGAGATTGTTACATTTATTGATTGTTGGAAATCTTTGAATTTTGACACTGTTTTATTTATTCTGCTTCATTCCGTGTGTTTGTTTGTAGTACTAACGTATTATCTTTAGTAGATTTCACGTCCATTATGCTAATCTTTAAGGATCCGTTTTCCTTAATTTTTTATTCTTTTTATATATAACTTTTCATTTTAAAGCAAATAACTTTATCTACAGGACATCAAAAACTCAGTTACTCAGCACCAAAGAAACACATAATTAACTTTTAATGAAATTTTGTCCGATACTTTTGAGCTATAGTTAATCGGTGCATCGCACAGACAGACAGATACACATACACACACAACCATAACTCTAAATATAATGCATGGGTATTCTAGCGGATCCTAAACAAGTAAATATATCAAAAACTGGAGTTTTCAACCTCATTCTGACATTTTCCTTAGACATAACGATACATAGTAGTGAATATAATATGTACTTTGAACCAAGAAGTTCAAAAAAGCAACTTTTTATTCGATTATTTTGCTTTATCTCTTTTACATACAGAATGTGGATGGTGCAAGCAAAACCCAGGATAAAAGTAAATTCCAAATGGCGAACTTCCCGTCTCATTAGAAATGTATCAAACATGTCTTCTTTGCATAGCAGAAGACGAGAATGTTTCTTCTTGGCTGAAACTACTGGAATAATTATACTATTTGTATATGATTAAAGAAACTGGTATCTAGTTTCTTTAATACCTTTTCCCTGGATTGTTTGAGAAGACACAAAGTAACAAGTTTATAAAGAAATTACTTTTGATCTAATGGATGTATAGACTTCTGGGAATGTAGTATCTCTAATAATAAAGGAAGTTGTATGTATGTTTGTTTGTGTTGAAAACCCAAACTACACGACCAGCCCGATGGCTTATGGTAGCTAATTGTGTGACCAGATGTTTGTTTGTGTGTCTTTCTTTATTCGTCTGTGTCGTCTATAGCGGAAAATCTAAGATATGTACAGCCGTGATATTTGGTACACACGTACTTTAGAACCCCAGAATTTGCAGCTTGGCGTTATTTTTTAAAATTCGAATTATTTTTTTAGTTACCTTATGTTAATATGATTGTCACACAATTGATTGAGTTCCTTGCCAATCAAAAATATTACCTCTGAGTTTCCCTCTTGACACCGTTGGAAAGATAAAACCGTTATCGTTCAAACAAACTTTGGAATCTGTAGTGTTAGTAGACGAGTTTTCGTGAATTTTAATAATATATCTACTTTTCGTATTGAAGAAGTAATCTATCTTCCATTTATATTAATTTGTTTACTTCATCCTTGATTTATTTCCTCTTTTCAGTAACCTTGCCCTTGGCAACCCCCTTTCCTGCTGCTGTCACGTTTGCTGTTCTTACCTCAGTTGTCGATCTAGCTTTCACGAGTGAAGGTGACGATTCTTGTGTGTCATGACGAAGAAGGTTGACTCTTGCTTCCGAAACGATAGAAACTATTATTTTTGTGATGTATGATGCTTTAACATAGTAATTTTAGTTTAATTACTTTAACAGCAGTTTCCGCTGTAAGGGATTATGTAGTATTTATTTGTTTGCGTGATACTAAGAGTGATTGATTATTCAAATGACTATTTATGTCATTATTAAAAAACATTCTTCAGAAAAGTCATCAATACGATGTAGTTTATTTTAGAAACAAATCTAAATGAACTTAATTGAGAAACTGTACTTAATTATGCTTCCTAAATGTTAAAATATTTTAAAACACTTTTTGCTTTTAGAAAATTGTATTACCATAAATAATGATATAATAAACAACATCTCAATAACTTTGCAATGGCAAAGTTTCAAATTCAGTGGACTGATGTATAACGTGCTCTACTTACTACATATTCAATAAATAGGAAATGAAGTAAAAAAAAGCATAATCAGGTCAAAAAATGCTAATGAGGTAATTTATGCTTGGATCAATAAATATATTTCCTGTTTTCACTATTTTCCCCGGTAAGAAAATATTTTGATGAATATTTTGGTAAAATTTCACCCTTGATTTTGCTTGCAAATAATGACTTAGATGCATCTTTTAATTTTGTGTAACTAAAGAAGCTAAATTTTGTCATCAAATTAAACTATATTTACACTTTAATGGATGATTAAAATAAACAAAATATAATTAAATAAGGTATTTGTTTATTAAAATACATATATGAACAAAAATACGTTTTCAGTACGTGAACAGAAATATGTTTTCAAAACAAAATAGGACGTTGTATTAAAGAATCATGGAGGCAAAATGACTCTATATAATTTCATTGTAGAAACCATGATGTTAGAAATGAGATAAAACTCCTATGGATAAAACGCTTGAAAATACTATAATGCTTTGAGAATTATATCGAGGTGTCGCTAGTGTTAGTAAAGTAGCTGCTATTGTTATTTGACAAAACAGAAATGTATATTATTTAGTATATGTATTTTGGATTATTTTTAAATTAAGGATTCCCTAATTCTGAGTGTAATTAACCAATATTTTTTCATAGTTGTAGGATAGAGTATGGAATATGTGGAGAAAAAAATAAATTGAAAGGTAAAATAATACGTAGGAATATTCTTTATTGTTTCAGTTCTACTCTATGCTTATAATTTAGATTTGCAAAATCGATAGTTTAAATAAATATTTTAGGCTTTCGCCATAGAAATGCATGCAGAGGAAGAATACTTATCGCTTGAGAGAATATACCACGGCCACCTGATTTAATCTCTCAAATGGTATTGCCGTTTCTAAATATGCAGCTTTAACTCCTTAATTTTACTTCCATATTAAGAACATTGGATATAATAACAACAACATTGGTGTTATAATAACAACAGTTCCATTTGAGTTAAAATGTGTAAATGAATGTAACAAATCTGTTATTCACATGTTTATTTTTAATAACAATTTAAGAAACAAAATAAAGTAGCTTAACTGTGGCATTGTTATAATTTGAAGGTCTAGGTCACTCCCCAAATTCGGCAAAGCCCAATTTGTGGTCTTGTGGATGAAGTTGGCACAATATCGCCAAATTGGCGGGTTTTCCTTATTTTAAATTTTTTCCAGGGAAATTGCTGTTTTTATATTGTTAGAGTTGATTCGGTAATAAAGTGCACAAAAATACTGAAATACACACCAAGTTTACCGTAGTTATACAATAGTTACACAATAGTTTACCGTAGCGGGATAGAAATGTTTCCTTCGTTTTGCTATCAAATATTACGTATAAAACAACTATGCTAATTAAAAAGCATATTCTTTCTTTTATTTCAGTTTGGTTTTGATTTTGTATACCATTTCTAAAAACTCCAGTTTCATTCCCGTGTTTTGTACTAAACTCTTAAGAGACCCAGGGTAAGAAGTACAGATATGGTTATTAAATTTCGTGAAATTTGGTCCGCTAGTTTTTATGCTAGAATAGATACTTACATTGAATAGACACACATAAACACCTGCATATTAAAGATCATATTAGTTGATCACACTAGGTGATCTTGGTTCGGTGGCCCAGTGGTTAGCGCACGGGAATCGCACTCGGTAGGCCCGGGTTCGGATTCTCTGCACTGCCAAAACTGCTGCTTCATGAGGAGTACGATCATGTTAAATATGTGGATCCGCAAGTCCTTCCGAGAGGTTGGTGGTAGGGGAAAGAAGGTACGTTCCCTGTGGATGTCTCCTCCACTGCGTTTCGGTTTACATTGGGTTGCTCTTCCCGGCCGTCCAAACAGTTACCGTACACCTTTCTAGTAGATCGAGCGGTCTGGGTCTCAACAACAACACTAGGTGATCCGCTTGACTCCAAAATATATAAATGCACCGAAAACAGTAATTTCAATTCACGACCCTCTTCCAATACTTCATTATACACATATACTACATTATACAGATAATGGCACATGCTATATATACTAGAGACCGTAGAAAATATTTTGGTATATATAAGAGTACAGTTAATAAATATATAGTACAATAAAATGTTCTCCAGATTTCTTATTAAGGAACAATAATACAAACTATTTTGAAGTGCACAAGATCTTTTGTAATGTGTTTTTAAATTAGAGAAAGATGTATATGTACACATATATATATATATAGACCTAGTTAGACTTCCACCGAATCGAGGTGTCAAAATAAAATTACATACTTAATAAACGTCCAGACTATCAAAAACCGAGTCAAACTTATATATGGGGCACATATATATAAGGCACATTTCATGAGTTTTGTAAATAAAAAATTCTAGAAAATGTGGTATGCTGTTGTTGTTGTTGAGACTCAGACGGTCCAGAAAGGTGTAAGGTAACTCGAAAATGTGCTATGTAAAATAATATTTCATGTCCCATCATTGTATAATGCATTAATTTCAACATTTTTAGACATTTAAAATAAATTAATTATAACATTATTGCTTTCCTTATATTCGTAGTATAATGTTTAAGGAAAGTATTGTGACGGGGACGAAAATTCGAATTTAAGTTTGATGACATCATTCTCGTAGATCTAGCTCGTTCCATTCATGAGAAAAGATTCTTTGAGTAATACTTTTGTATTTGACCACATCAGATTTTTTTTAATAGTTTGATTAGAAGAATATCCTTCAGCCGGTTTCGGTATCGAAAGAATGACCCTGTTACTATGGTTAGAAAGGCATCAAAATCTGTACAAAAAATGTAATTATAAAATATAATATAAAAATGTGTCTGCTATTACAAATAAATTAAATTATCTCAACGGTTAGCAAATAAAATAAATTAAGAAAATTGAGAATATTTTTTTTCTACATAAGATGGCATAAAAATGAATTTTGTGTGTATATCCACTTTTAAATTATAGCTGAAAGAAAGTTGGAACAAAAAATTCAAAGATTTATAAATTTTTCGAACAGAATTCCAAGAATTTAGAAGTATTTCTCGGCTTTTGATGGAAAAGTGGAAGCACTCCATATTGTATTGAGATAATTATTTATTTTACACCATAATTTTGATAAAGTTGTATTGCTCTTAGATTTGCAGGTAGAAATCTAGCACAGTAGTTCTCTAACAGATCCCCAAGCAACTGAAATTTGTCAGGAATTTCTTCGGTTTTTAGGACTAAAAGACAAACGAGTTCTTCTGCAGTGGTTCTCCGGATGCTACGGAAGTTTTGGAAGCAATCAGACGAATTCCCTTGCTCGAAAAGGCTATAAATTACCACAACCCAAATACATGATACCTTACCATTTAAAAAAGTAATGCGTAAAACATATTATGAATCTGAAATACAAAGAACAATTGCAAAGCAGCGTTAAGACAAAACAAAGGAAAAGATAAGGCTTCGCTGCAATACTTGATAGACCATGAGGTAAGGCTATGGTTCTATACCGGTTATTGACAGGCCAGGACTGGCTAGGAGAGCAGCTTCAGTGAATAAGTTTTTATGACCATCTATTCTGTCCACTTTGTAATTAAATGGAACGTATGAACAGAGCCCACCTGTATCTATGTGAGGCATTTTATGGTGACTTTGAGATCACCTTACCTTGTATTGGCGAGCTAGAGAACTTTTGGGACAATGGCTTAGGTCATTTACTTTCTTGTTCTATTGTTACTTGTTTTTTCACTTGTAATTATATTTTGTCATACCATTGGAAACAAGAAAGTTCAATTATACATTGCATTGATTATAACACACTTTCCAGTTGAAATGCAATTTTATTTACATTTTAGGCTGCTTCATAAATTACCATCGACAAAATTAATCTTAAAACTTCATCGAAAAATTCAGTGTTAGTTACACAAATGAATTTTATTCAAATGACATTATCGAAATGATAATTTGCGAAGTGTTTACGATGTTTTTGCAGTTAATATTACGTTACACTTATAATATTTCATTATTATAGAAACTGCATCGTTAGCTCATCTCGTGTTAAATTTGTTCTTCGAAATTGTTGTAACTATGGCAAACCATTTCATTTTGTAAATAGCCTGTCTCTCTATATATATTCAATGAATATTTCATTGATATCACTTATATTCCAGACTCTAGAGCTAAATAATTTTGAGCGAAAGAAAATTTAGCTATTCTTATATAACTCATCTTACAATCGCTTGATTTGTTTACATTCTGTATGCTAGAGTTTAGCGTTAAAATTAGGCTTCGTTGTAAGAATAAAATAGGTTAGTGATCATTTAAAATAAAAAATATTATAATTGCGGTGGTACATAAATTAGATGAACAGATAATACGCAAAAATAAAGCGGTTTTATGACGGATTCTGTACTGAATGTAAATTTATACGATCCTTAAACATCTACGGTATACACAGCGGAAAACATGTTAGCCATATTTAATTTTGCAATGAGTCAGGTGATTTATTCATATATTGATTCATATAATATGGATGTAATTTCATTTCAATTTCTATTTAAAATAAACTACCCAACAAATTTTGCTGAATTTAGCTTTATACATTTTATATGATAACTTCAATTATTTCTAAAATTTTCAAAGAATTTGTAAATTTTAACTCCGTTTAAAAATGTTTCAAATGTTAAGTCCTATAGGATGCAGTGTATCTCATTTCTCCAACCCGGATTAAACCCGACACTAAGTGGGTGATATTATTTATTTTTACTCCCATTTGTCCAACAGACCGTCTCAACAACATACTAAAATACCATTTCGAATGTAATTTTTACGGAAGTTATCATGCAAACGGACGGGCAGACCGACAAGCGGATTGACCAAAGTCATAAACGCTTTTCAACTATCTTGGAAAGTATTAATAAAAATAAATTATTCTTTTACTTAGTTATATAAAGAAAATACTTTTTCAGTATTTTAATTACAGATCAAATTCCACATGCATGCGAAGTTTTAAATTTTTATCTTCAGCAGTGTAAGCTAATTGTAAACGCCAACCGCAACCGAGAACTATTTTCTTGTAACCTTGCGCTAGCAGAACTCAGTTCAGTGAATCTCGTGAGGATATATGTATTCGACGACTGATGCCCGCATATGATGTACGATTGATGCCCGCATACGGTGTAACACGATGTAATACGATGTTCGACGCACTCGATGTAATATATATTTTGGTTTGTTACGATGCGATGACGACGATGTAATTTAATAAACCTTTACTAATTTATGCTAGAATGTTGTTCTTCGTAAGTTCTTCTGGCTGATTCATTTCCCTTACAATTCAGAAGTGGGGTGGACATCGATGACTTGTTTGAACTGGTATTTATATTACCAGGTAAATAAATGTTTTTGAATAATTTTGATTTGAATGTATTGCGATGTTGATGTAGTTTAAAATGCAGTATTCTGATGCTCAGTTTTGACTAAGAAAGTCATTTTTATTTTTTTTGATACTGTATAATACATTGATATAATAAGTACTGAAGATGGCGTATTTAGCCAGAGGAAGAAAGGCTGATTTAATGTTGTTAGCACGCGAAGTTGGGGAAACTATTCTTCCAGAAGATACAATTTTAGAGTTAAAAACAAAAATATTAAGTAGTAAAGAATACGATGAAGAT
Source organism: Amaurobius ferox (assembly GCA_951213105.1). Classification (NCBI taxonomy): domain Eukaryota; kingdom Metazoa; phylum Arthropoda; class Arachnida; order Araneae; family Amaurobiidae; genus Amaurobius; species Amaurobius ferox. Next base: position 128,532,652 of record OX578139.1, read on the forward strand.
TTTGTAAAACAAATGTTAGAAACTATAATTTTTGATAGAAAAGAAGCAGAAAAAGAAAAATTAGCGTAAGAAAAAGAAAAATTAAAGTATGAGTTTGAACTGGAAAAATTAAAGCTTGAGACTTCGAACAAAATAAACATTGATGATTTAAGTTCGCGTAATGTTGAAAATTCTGAAAATAAAAGCAAGCGTTATAGTTTACAGCTTTTGATGCAGAAATTTGAAATGAAAGAAGGTGATATTAGTTTTTATTTAACATTATTTGAAAGACAGGCGCGTAGAGCAAACATACATGAAGATGATTTAGTAGCAAATTTACTAGTGCTATTACCGTACGAAATATCACAATTAGTTGCACGTGAATCCGATGAAGTAGCAAATAACTATGAGCATGTCAAGAATTTATTGTTAAAAAGGTTTAGGTTAAGCCCGGAGAAATTTCGGCAAAAGTTTGTATATCATCAAAAATCACCTAAAGACACTTGGCGCGATTTTACTTTCGAATTGAAAAATTATTTTGAAGAATGGATCAAAGGATTGGATATAAACAATTTTGAAAAACTTAAAGATTTGATTATAACAGATCAATTAAAGAGGAAGGTTCCACATGATATTAAAGATCATTTTTTGGATGATTGGTCGAAATTTGTATCTTCCAGTGAACTTGCAGACAAATTAGATGAATACGAAAGTGTTAGGGGCGGTAGAAGAATTGCGCGGTCAGTTGAACCCCATCAGTATTTTGAGTATGCGAGGAAAAACAATCAAATAAATAAGTTCCATGTACCAAATGGAATAAAAGCAGAAGTTCAAACCGTAAAAGAATGGGATAGAAAAAAACTTGCTGGTCCTGATACTTGTTATAACTGCTATGAAAAGGGACATTTTTCGCGTGATTGTGGAAAACCTAAACGTCAAAAATATTGCACAAAGTGTAAAAAGGAAGGTCATGGTACTAAAGATTGCATTGAAGTGAAACATCCAACTTCTTTATGTGTTTCGAATATTATATCTCTACATCAGTCATATAAATTTATAAATGTTGACGGGTTAAATTCAATTTCATCTATTATAGACACAGGTTCGAATGTGAGTTTAATGAAACTTAAATTAGTATCAGCTCTTAATAAAACTATTGAAAAAGAAGCACCAGAAAACTTGAAAGGTATCGGGGGTAGTTTGACACCCTTTAGTGTTGTTTATTGCAATATTGTTATTGATGAGATAAAGTTAAGATCGATTCGCTTTCTTGTTGTTCCTGATGATAGTTTCAAAGGACCTGATGTACTTATAGGGACAAATGTTATTGATCTTCCAAATGTAGCATTAGTACGAAAACAAGGAAATTCTATGTTAGTAGATGAAAACAATTTCGATTTGTTAGAAAATTTTAATCTTGAAAGCGATTCGAATTGCAAAGCAGTACTTAAAAGTGAAAAAGCCATGATTGTGCAACCTCATAGTGTACAGCTAGTTAATTCTGTAAATGATGATATAAATTTAAATTCCTTTATGATTGAAGAACAGAACTATCAAGGTAATGAAATATATGTTCAAAATGGTGTAGCATGTGTTCCAGTCATAAATTTTACCAATAGTAAAATTCGCATAAAAGAAAATCAAGTCGTCCTTAGAGGGAATGTAATTCCAATTACAGTAAAAGAGAACTATGAAAAAGAGAATTTTGATGAGAATTACTTAAATGTTGCACAGAATAATTGTGAGGAAATTGAAGCTTTTGATAATTCCTTTGAATTTGGTGAAAGTTTACATATACAATTAGAAGATCAAGAACCTTCATTTCGTGAACCGCTAATGTTAAGTCAAATTAAAGTCGGATCTCAGCTCACAAAATCAGAAGCACAAAAGGTGTGCGATCTTTTAAATGAATTCAGAGACTGTATTGCAGTGAAAACCAATGAGTTGGGATGCATCAAAACCACAACTATGAAAATTACGGAAGTTCTTGGAAGCAAGCCGGTTTCGCATGCTCCATACCGTACGTCATATCACGAACGTGAAATTTTACGAAAAATTATTACCGAACTGAAAGAACAAGGAGTCATTCAAAATAGTACTTCGGATTATAGTAGCCCTGTATTATTAGTAAAGAAGAAAACAGGAGATTACCGTATGGTCATAGATTATAGGCGTTTAAATGCACAGACTGTAAAAGATAAATTCCCTTTGCCACACATTGATGACTTACTTGATAGATTGACTGGATATAATATTTTCTGTATACTCGATGCTGCACAAGGTTTCAACCAGATTCCTCTACATGCAGATTCAAGACACAAGGCAGCATTTGTTACACCCGATGGCCATTATGAGCCAAAAAGATTAATTTTTGGATTAACAAATGGACCTGCTGTTTTTCAAAGAGCCATGACAGTGGCGCTGGACGATCTCTTGTGGAATGTCGTAACTTGCTTTATCGACGATATGCTCATAGCAGCTAAAACACTTGAAGATTTGATAACTAGATTACGTAAAGTTCTGACAAAACTTCGTCAGGCAGGAATAACGCTCAAACTATCGAAATGTGAATTTGCGATGGAAGAAATAGATTATTTGGGTTTCTCAATATCAAAGGCAGGAATAAAACCTGGATCTCGAAAACTTGCTGCAATTTCAGAAATTCCACCACCAAGAAATGTAAGAGAATTGAGAAGATTTTTAGGACTTTCTAGTTTCTTTCGCAGATTTATAGAACGCTATGCTTTATTAGCATCTCCGTTAACCCAATTGTTGAAGAAAAATTCTACATTTGAGTGGACTGCGGATCACCAGAAAGTCTTCGATGAATTAAAGTTACGTTTAACTTCTAAACCAGTACTAAAACTTTATGACAACCGTGATGAAACTGAACTCCACACCGATGCAAGTTCAGTCGGATTGTCTGGAATGCTCCTGCAATACGATAAAGATAAAAGATTACGTCTAGTATACTGCGTAAGCCGTCGAACGAGTCCGGATGAAGCAGTGTACCACTCAAGTCGTTTAGAGTTGATTGCTACTGTTTGGTCAATGACTCGATTGCGACCATTTCTTATTGGAAAACATTTTACTCTAGTAACGGACTGTTCAGCGATAACATTTCTTGTCACTCAAAGGAATCTCAAGCCTCAGATAGCCCGGTGGGCAGAACTCTTGAGCGAATTCGACTATGAAGTAAAACATCGTTCAGGGGATAAAATGTGCCACGTTGATGCCCTTAGTAGAGCACCAGTAGAAGAACGAAAATATACTCCAAATGATGAGTTCGATCTAACAAGCCCCGTTGAACTAACATATTCACCTACAATACTGTATATTGCTACTGAAAGCGATCAGGTAGCTTTACTTCAGTCTCAGGATAAGGAAGTACAAAGTATTTTGCAAGCAATAACTAAACCCTCAATTAACCGAAACCCAGCAGAACGTCAACTTACCAATCAGTATAGTCTAGAAAACGGAATTCTTTTTAGAGTTATGACAGATCGTGATGCAACCAAGAAACTGTTTGTTATGCCTCGACCCATGCGGAAGTATTTAGTTGTCCGATATCATGATTTTGCTGGACACTTTGGAGTCGATAAAGTTAGACAGCTAATTCAAGAAAAATTTTGGTTTCCAAATATGACGAATTACATAAAGCAGCATATAAGACAATGTGTTAGCTGCGCTTTTAACAAAGTTCCTGCTGGAAAAGTTCAAGGGAAATTAAACCCAATTCCCCCTGGAAGACGACCATTTGAAATTATCCATATAGATTTTCTTGGACCCCTTACAACTAGTTCCCGCAGAAACAAGGAAGTTTTTGT
>OX578139.1:132718855-132803855 GCA_951213105.1 Amaurobius ferox
AATAGTAGCGACACCTAGATATAATTCTCAAACTATTATTTCATTTTCATGCGTTTCATCCATAGGAATTTAGCTTCTTCTTTCTAACTCAATTGTTTGCATAGCTATGTGTTAAGTACGAGGTGGGATTGATATTTGTAAGCTCCACTAGTGATTCAAAAAACTGCTGCATATTGAAATTTGCAAAAAAATTTGAAAAACTGCTGCATATTGAACAGTTTTTGAAATTATTGCAGATATCTGCTTTACACGTTGAGGAGAAATATCTTATTTGTTGCATTTATGATACATGGATGGATTGTTTAAAAGCATTCGGTTATCAAAACAATATGGAACAATATGTCATTCATATAAGGTCACGTGTTTTCACATAAGTCACATGAACAAATATACTTCAATTTTATTTCAAAATATATTTAGTGAACCAAAGACTTTACGAAGTAATTAAGAACAATATACTGGTAACTTTCATAGTTTAGAATAACAAATTATCTTGTTTTTCTGAAAGGGAATGCATTTTCGAATATTTAAGCCTCTTTTAGACCAGTCGCTGTACATTTTCTTTTCAAGATCCATTATTAAAATTTTAAGTGAAAACTTTCATTCTTACTGTATAATATAAATTGTCTTTTTAGCAAAAATTCTTCTGAAAATGCAGCATTTGTCTGTTTTATCTGTTACATTTACTTTATAATGTTAAAAACATGATCCAGCTCGTTATTTTGGGATTAAGAGCGGATGTCATGAAAAAAATTTCACCATTTTTCACGGGGAAGAGAATTTATTTAATATAAAATAACAATATATCAATAGTAGCGGTATACCAAGTTGAGTAAAAGTATCAACCAGTTTATGGGGTAAGAAGCAGCCCCTTTCTTTAGAATGATAAAATAGAGCACTATTAAAGTCAAGAATGCGGCTGTTTAAGTTCGGCCTAGTCTTTTCTGTCTATCCAGTATTCCTATAATAATTTAATGTATGATTAGTCTTGCCTTTACCAGTGCTCTTGATCTATTGTTTCATTCCGAAGAAATAAGCTGGTTTTTGTCTCCAAATGCGGTTGAAGCTTTTTATTTAGTTTATTTTTATTGAAGAACAAATTGGGCAGTAGCTTAGATGAATTTTCTATATGGTATGCATTTAATTGTTTAAAGAAATTTAGACAAATATCCTAATCCTTGTATTTATCTAGCAGTACTAAATTTATAAATTTAATAACATATTTTTCTTATGCATTATTCTGTTTGCAGTATTATAAATGTCTTTTCCCGCAGAATACGCGAAATACCTCTGATAATTCCTACTCTGTCTTCCCAAACATGATGCTCAAGGAAATATCATTCACATGCCTTTTGAGAAATAAGACCTCAAACGAATATGTTTGGATCTTATCAAAATACAATTCTTTGACTAGACCTTCTTTGGCTGTCTATATTTAGTTCCAGAATACTGAAGAACAAAGACATACCATTCATATACCACATGAAAAGCAAGATCACAAATCAATACGGGGTCTCATCTGAAACAGTGATCTCCAAACATTTTGATCGCATACCTTTATTGTAAATACAGCTGCAGATATTTTATTCTAAACGAGCGTTGGTATTAATACGGAGGTACCTTAATAGAATAGCGCAAGAACGTTTTTGTTCTAAAACTGAGCTCTAGTAAAGTAATATTTATACAATCATAATATTATTATCAAGATAGTGTAATTTAAAAATATAAGTTAAAATTTGCTATTCTTTAATTAATTTTCTTATTTTTTCTCTGAATATAAAACTTGTAGAAAAGAAAAAGATATTTTATTGTAGTACCCCCCAGGTATCGACTCTCGTGCGTACCCTTTGGGGGACCTGTACTCCACCTGGAGATCACTGATCTAAAACATCAAATTCTCCAGCCCTTTTCTGTCTGCCTTCCCAAATCTGAAGAACAAAGAAATACCATTCACGCCATTATGAAAAGTAAAACCATAAATCCATTCATTAGGGTTTTATCTAGGACAATAGATTATTCTCCATTTATCTTCTGTTTATAGCATTTTGAAAGTTTGTTTTGTGGAATACATCAAAAGCTTTCTAATAAGCCCTTCCATTTCCCCAAATCTGGAGAACAAAATAAAACGCCATTCATATGCCTCGTGAAAAGTAAGATCCAAGATCAATACATCAAGGGTCTTATCTGGGAGCCAGGAGAAACAGTAAGTCATGCACTAACTTTGACCTCGTTCTTAGATCTCAAGAATCGATTATTATTGCCTTTTCCTTGTTTGCCATTTTTATGAAACTATTTTGCCCCATTTGATTTGAGACTTTTCGTGTCAAAACATAAGAGGAAGACATACGTCACTAAAGTCATATTGACATTAAAGTTTTTGCAAACAGAACCGAGACAAATAGTTTTATGGGATTTTATAAATCACTAGTTTTAAGTGTCTCACAGGCAGGAAAATTGACACATTTAGATATTAAGTAGTATTTTTTAAATTATGTTTTATCTTGTCATAACTATGTACGAAAATATCCACCTCAATTAAAATTTGCCTCCATTGGGTCCCGTTGTGAAGACATGACTGTAGTTGTGCAAAACCACTTTTCAGTCTTCTTGGTTATCAAGAGATCTTCTGAAGTGTCTGGAAGGACATATTGGCCTCACTAAATTTGTCCGCCTCTATAAAAGAAATCAAACGTTCCTGTTTCAGTAAGTTCTGTCCTATATGTGATGATATAAGTAAGCAAAAAATCAACCTTTTAGTTCTTCCGAAGGGCTTATGGAGGATCTGGAAATACCTTAACATTTTGGTTTCTTTAGATTTGTCCTATAGTCGATAATATAAATATGTAGTGATTCCGTTATATTTGTATCAGCTTTATTGTATCTTCGACCCAGACCGTCCAACCTACCCGAAAGTGAAAGGTATATGTTTGAACGACCGGGAAATGCCACCCACTATATACCGGAACACGGTGGGGGAGGAATCTACAGGGACAACACCCTCCTTCCCTAACAACAAACCTCTCGGAAGGACCTAATGTACCACATTTTTAATATGTCCGTACTTTGCGTGAACACGGGGACAGTTTCTGCAGAGGCGGGAATCGAACTCAGGTCGTCCGAGTGCAATTCCCGCGCGAAACCTTTGGGCTGTCCCACCCCTACAGGAGGGCTTCTAGAAAATTTAAAACTACCTTTCGAAAACTTTTCATTTTCTCCGTTCCAAGTAATGCAATATAAAGTCCGGTTCTGGCCAATTATCGATACTATAAGTAATATATCGATACAACAAGCTCTTAATATTAAAATCTTCAAGCTATTGGCTTCGATATGCCGCTGTTCATCCGTATAAATGACATTATAGAAGAGGTATAGCAATAATATAAAATATATATAACACTGAAATTCAATATCAAAATGTAATACTGTGAAGCCATCGAAATCGTTTCTGACCCTTACTCCTTGAGAAGATATAACATCTTCTTGGAGGATTAAGTGTATTTACGTTGCATTCAAGCAAACGCAGCACATCTGGTCTAATGACAGTTCATCTGATTTAATCACATCCCATCTGATTGAATCACAGGCGCTCGGCCTTAGAATTAATTTCTATTGTAGGAAAGCTCTTGATGTCCAGTATTACTCAAATACTTCAAAAGTCTCTATTACAATGGTGATAAAACAGATGATTTTCCTACTTTTCCATAGAATGTGCGTAACATAATAAAAATAAGATTATTTGGAAATGTGTTTGCCACCTCATGTAGAAATCTAGGGTATTGAGAAGACATTCTAAATTCTCTTTCCATCCGGAAAATATAAGCTTTCAAACAAAACAAAACAATTTATAAACGGTTTTATAGGTTCTCAGAAACTGAATGACATAGAACTCGCTTTTGTTTCAAGTATATAAATTAAATAAAAGTAGTATATCCATAGCACACAGAGATTTGTTCAAATAGATATGCGTCGTCTCGCAGTGCTAATCCCAAAAGCAATAGATTATTTTTAATTTGTGTGAAAAGCCTCCTATTTGCTGAATCTTCCAAAAACTTTTCCCGTAGAATACCCCAAATCCTCCATAACCCCCTTCTCATATATCATATCCAGATGAGAAGAACAAAGAATCCTCCATTAATGAGCCTTATGAAAAGTAAGATTCTAGATCAACATATCACAGTCTTATTTGAGTTCCAGAGAAATGAAGTACTCCCTGCTTCTTATTAGTTAACCTTTCTAAAGCTTAAGTAGCGAATATTTCCACCTTTATTTTATTTGAAATATTTACTTCCTCATATTTATGTTGAGAGAAATTTTTGATTTTACTGATATTTTAGATTTCGAGATTTTGACAGAAAATTGTGTTTTAAGAATTTTGGAACATATTTCATAGACTTCTGGAATACCACATACTTCTTCTTGAGGGACAATATTAGACAATTTTTATTTTCTCATAATTACAAACATTTTAAGCTCATTGATTTGATTAATCGCAATAAGTCCTGAAATGGTATAGAAATTGTAACTAATTTCCTAGTAAATAAATTGATAATTTCTTGTACTCTTGTTTTTTTATCTTGTATTATCAATATTAATTGGTTTTATTCTTCATTTACTATTTCCAAGATGTTGACAGAATTTCATATGCCTTGCTAATACTAAGTGCTGTGGTGACATCGCATCGTATGCGAATTTCTTACGCGCATGCATCTGCGCACATAACCATCTTACCGTCTCATTCTAATACCATAAATGTTAAAGAGTCTATTAAGAAATATTTTACGTCCTCTAAAAAACTATTTACGCTTTATGGTGACGCTCTCGCATGTTTGCCGAAAACCGCGAGTCTTGATTTCGTTTGTTTACCGAATTCATGCAATTCATACTTGGTATTCCCGAGTTAGGATTCATGCTATGTAGTATTGGAGCTGCTTTACGTAGTCACTGATGTAAAGATGAACACACGTGGTATTATACGATAACTGTAGAGTTGAAAATAAGAACGCAATTCATTTTACAGCTGAAATTGCGTGAGATTCTCCACCTCCTTTTCAGATGTAACATAAGGTATGGACGTCACTGTCCAAGCCTATGGGACAAGCTTTAGGTTCAAATATTTCTTTCTTTCGACCCAGTTTGTTCGACTGGGAAAGATTTAAATAAACCTTTGGTGTAAGATGAGGGTGTAAAGTATCTCTTTATACAGCCGGGGCCATGACGCCTAATTTTGAACGGAACCCAGTGGGGACGAGATCCACAAGGACCATACACCGATCCTCAAATCACCAACCTCCCGGAAGGACTTTTGGACCCACAGATTTGATGTACTCGTACTCCGCTTGAAGAGCGGGACAGTTTGAACAGAGCCGGGAATCGAACTCATGTTCTTCGTAGTCAATACCCGTGCCATAACCACAAATCTATCCCTTCCCTCTTGGGCCAAATCAACAATAGGTTGGTTAAGAACATAGCACCAGCACGCAATCACCCTTTATGGGGTGAACAAGTTTGACCTTCGTCTTTCCTCCGTCATCTCCATTGTCCATTACTATTACTTTCCTTATATACAATAATGTACAAGGAAAGTATTGAGACGGGGTCGAAAATACGACTTTGAGTCTTCGACGGGATAGCACGTTTCAAGCATCCCTGATCACGAATAGCAAGCATCCCTGATCATTTTTGAAGTGATGTCTGTGTGTGTGAAAGCATGTGTGTTTGTGTGTGTGTGTGTGTCAGTGAGTCTGTGGAGACCATAACTGACGAACGAATGGACCGATTCGAGCGAAATTTGGTACAAAAATTACAATCCGTAAACACTGGAAGCCTATTGTTTTTATACATAATCGAATGTTCAGAACCCCCCCCCCCTATATTTTCGACTGACATTTTGAAAAAAATGTCCAAAAATGAAAACCTCTTATAAAGTTACGAAAATAGACATTTTTTATATAATTTTTCATTCGAAAACGATTGCCATAAATTTTAGAACACTAACATGAACCGTTCTCGAGATATTGCACATTAAAAAAAAAAATTATCAAAAAATCGTATAAAATAGAAAAAATCATATTTTCTATTGAGAAACATGTTCACTTTTCATATGTAATACCATGCGATAAATTTGGTGACATCAATCTCGTGGATCTAGCACGTTCCATTCCTGAAAAAAGATACTTTGAGTAATACTTTTATATTTGAATGCCAATAGTCATTGATCTGCTGTAAGGATAACTTATTTATCCGTTCATAACGCTTGGCGAGATTTTGGCGACGAATTTGGTGGAATGTTGCCATCATGGCGACTTTTTTAAATATTGCCAAGTTGTTTGTTGTTGTTTATAACGAAAAACTCGCCAAATGGATAAAAATGACGCTAAATCAATGAAAATGACGATACATTGACGAAAATTCAATATCTTGGAAAGAATATAAATATCTACTATAAAAATAATATATATTTTTTTTTACTGTAAAAGTAGTAAATTCATGGCATTATATAAGGAAAATCAGGTGCTGCCCACATCAGATTTTTTTAAATAGTAACAAGAAAGATCAGTCGTGCATAAAGCATATATTATGAAACACTTTCCGACTGAAATGCAATTTTAATGAAACATCTCTAATATACGATACATTCAGCGGTGATATTTTAAAAATTATTACAATACTACCATAATTTATTATATTTGAAAACTTCTGAAAAACAAATGAACTTTATTCAAATGACATCATCGAAATATAAATCGCCTGGCTCTCTATATAAAATCACTGAACACTTCATAAACTTTTTCAATTCCTTTCATTAAGCGGCAATATTTTTAAAATTATCACAATACTGCAATAACTTATTTTACTTAATAACTTAAAACAATGGAGGTAAAATTACTTTCTAACTTCATGCTTAAAACTTCATCAAAAAAGCAATAATATGGAATCGTCCGCTTCTCTATGTAAAATCAATGAATGTTTCATGCATATCAGCTATATTGCAGACTCCAGAGCTAGATAATTTTGCGTTAAAGAAATACAGCAATTCTTATACAACTCATCTTACAGCTTGATGTGTTTGTTCACATTCCCCATACGTGAAATTTAGGCTTCATTCTAGAAATGATCAAAGTTTGATGATCATTTAATTCTAAAATATTGTAATTGCGTTGGCGCAGTATAAAGATACACAGAAAAACAAGAAAGATCAATCATGCGTAAAGCATTGATTATGAAACACTTTTCAACTTCATTTCAATTTCATTTAAACATCTCTAAAATGCGATACATTCCCCGGTAATATTTTGAAAATTATCACAATACTACATTAATTTATTAAATTTGAAAACTTAAAACTTCATCGAAAAAAATAAACTTCATTCAAATGATGGCATTAAAATATAAATTGCCTGGTTTAAACATCTCTAAAATACGATACATTCCTCGGTAATTTCCTCGATAATATTTTTAAAATTATCATAATACTACAATAATTTATTATATTTGAAAACTTCATTGAAAATAACTAACTGCAATTTATTCAAATGACGTCATCGAAATATAACACGCCTGGCTCTCTCTACAAAAGCAGCATTTCATTCACTAACATTGGAAGTTCATTCACTAACTTGGATTGATGCACATCCAGATGGCTCTATAAGTTAGACGCGACTTTTTTATGTATGCTTTCCTATTCGAAGTTTATACGCTTTATGCAACTCTTCCATGATTCTCGTCTTGCTGGTTAGTAAAATTTAAAATTTTTGTTATTTTGATCATTTTTATGTTGTCTGGGATTCGGCCATTTTTTCCCCACGGGCATGATCGATTGTTGTTTCAGGCGTGCAGAGTCTCTGGGAGCGCTTTCATGAAGTCAAAGCTAGCTTCTAACCAGGAAATAGGGGTCGCAATTCCCCTTGACATTTCTGCAACCCTGTAAACACAATCATTCCACATATATATTTTCTTTTTTCATTTTAAATCTTATATGCATATATATATGTATATATAAATATTATAAATTAATATATATATATATACATATACATATATATATACATATATATACATATATATACATATATATATATATACATATATATATATATATATACATATATATATATATATATATATATATATATATATATATATATATATATATATACATATATATACATATATATATATATACATACATGTATATATATATATATATATATATATATATATATATATATATATATATATACATATATATACATATATATATATATACATACATGTATATATATATATATATATATATATATATATATATATATATATATATATATATATATATGAATATATATATATACACACATATATATATATATGTATATATATATATATATATATATATATATATTTTTTTTTTATATTTTTGATGAACTGAGCATATGGCTGATCGGCTGGATACTACGAAGAATGTAGAATAATAGATGCATGTAAAATATTGCGTTGAAATTTTGCTCGTATAGAAGAAATCCACTGAACATTATCAGAAATATGGGGACATTTTGTTGTTTGTCCAGTATGTGGGACAATTTTGGAGAAATTCGGGATGAGAACGCAACCTTGATTAACTGAGCTATTTTATGAAAAATGTCGCAGTGGCATAAAGAAAAAATAGAGGATGCAATTTCAACTAGACTTGACATACCGTAACATGAGAAATGGTTCTCAATCTTCTCCGCGGAAAATAAGATCGAAATCAATACAAAGTCCATTGTGGTAAAATGTCACCCCTCCCCCAAGTCACTTTTCTGACCCCATTTCTTGATGGCGTACATTCGTTATTCTCTTTCCTTTCTTTTAGAAACCTTGAGAAATCTTTTCAATTCTCTCTTACATTTCTAATTTATACAATCACATATTTACCGAAAATTAATTGAACTGTTTGGTAGTATGGACATTTTAGGGGAGGATGAAATTATGTATTTCGAAAAGACAATAGCTAAAAAAATTGTATTTGTCATTTTAAGAAATTGCGTAGATTGCTTTGTGAATAGTATAGAATATACGCAGCCATATTGTACGGTGAATGATCCTAGCTCTATGGTAGAATGAAGTTTTATTTAAAAACATAATGTACAGAATGCTTCGGCTAAAGATATCAGATTTAGTGGAAAATGCATTTAATACACTAGAATACATTTTCATATTTTAATGTAGCAAAATATGCATTTAAAAGAAGTAGACAAATTATACCATATTGGCCACATTTCTGAATATCACTCAATAAATGATCACATCCAATTTTTGGTTTGTTTTCTGCTATCTATGAGTGATGGATATAATTTAAAAACAGTTAAAGATGGGGGTTTTAAAATCTGAATATCTTAATATTGCTCATTTTTATTTTACAATTACACGCAATACAAGCAATATTTTTAAGGCATTGAATATGCTTAGTAATTTATTTAACAGGTCGGGTTTGGAAAAATACGCACCCTTGTTTATTGAATGTATGATTCTTAAATTTATAGCCCAAATCAAACCCATCGTAGAACTAATTCTGTGAAAAGTTAGTTTACTATTAAAATGAATAGATTACAAGAACGAACAATGGGAAATAAACCAGATATTATCTAAGAAAGTAGAACAGTTCATCACTTATAATTTAATTTAAATTTGAAGTGTTTTTCGTTTTATCGCACTGTAAAATTTTCTTGGTATGTCTTTACTGAAAAGAAAAAGTATTTTCGTGCAGAAAATACAAAGTTTTCTGAGTCTAGAAGCAGCCTAATATCAGATGTTAGTAGGTTGGAATTGCAAACAGCAACCTACTACTCGCACCCATATGGGAATTTCTGCGAGTTGCAAGGTCAATGTATAGTCATAAGGTCCACTCTTTGTCACTTTAGTTCCCTAGGTGTTTGTTTTAATTCAGTTCACAGCCATGGGTGTCGGGACAGCCACGGAGAAATTTATCTTGGCGAGAATTTAAGTACTTCCACATTGTTAATTGCATTTAGAAGGTATAACGATGACTGCGGAGAACAATGTTTTATGCAAATTGTTTGATTTGTAGCTATATTTCAAGATAAGTTAATCTTTAAAATGTTAATCGGAGTTAGTTTTGAAGATCCGCATTATGTACCGTGGGAATTATTTCAGGGGTTTACCATAGCTTGATATATTGGTGTCCAAAAAGTTGTTTTACCCTCATGTTTCCATATGAGGTACATTTTACTATAATGTAAATAACTTTTATTTACAGTAAATATATTGTACTGTTTAAAGGGTTTGCTGACTAGTTGAATACATCACGATGACCATATAATTTCTCAAAATTCACTGAGAATTGAAGACTTTCATTTAGTCTTCCATTAAATAATTCCCATTCGAAATAATAGAAATCACTTAAATCGTTGCAAATATAGTTGAGTTTATCTTTGTTGTTCCACTGGTGTTTGTGCAAATAGCAGTGGAAGTAGCTTCCAATACAGGAATTTATTCTGGCACAGAAATTAGTTTAATCAAACTGTAACCGAAATTTCACACTATGAGCTGTTTTATATTCTACGAAATTCTCCCAAGTTTACCGTACTCCAATTTAATTTAAAGTTTAGAAGATGACTTGGAAGAGTTTCTCAAACGAAGCTAACGAAGGTGAATTTCGGAAAGTTTGCTGTTAAGGTATAAGAATGAAAATCAGATAGAGTGATCAGCTGAAGGCTAAAACTTTCTTTTTAACAAAATATTTTTCTGTCTGTATTAAAAGAAAATATATTGTAAGTTATATTAATACCTGTGAATATTGTAACTATTGGTAAATTTTTGGTCTAATTACATATATTAGATACTTTGACGTTATATTATCCGTCACTTTAAATATAGACGGAATGCATTAGATGGTTCTGCAAAACATTAAATGGCATTTTCAGGCTATTTTGCAGTGATGGAATGAGATTTAAAATTTAATTTCAAAGCCCATATTAAACGCATTCAATCACGAAATAATGTGTATTAAACTCTGCAAATATTACAATATTAAAATTATTTTTTACGAAAAAAATATTATATTTTAAGAGTAATCATTTAATATAAGAATTTTAATTTCTTTGACATGAACCTCGCGTCCACTTAAAACTAATTTAAAGACACGCAAAATCAATTTACAGATACCAAAGTACCTGTAGTAAAAATAGATTTAAGTGGGCTTTCTAATGGCAGCAGACTGAAAAATTAGATGATTCTTTATAATAAAAATATGAAATGGCAGTGAAATTCAAGATTGATTACAAATTGAAAATGTTAATCCAATTGTAACAACAATAGGATAAGGCACAGTGTGCTAAACATAATGCTACAATATGCTACAAAATTAGAACTCATTTGATGCTATAGGACAAGCACTAGATTTCACAAAAATTTTTAAATGCTTTTTTTAATGAGTGACCGTAGCGGATGTCTCTAGCATTTTTTTTTTAATTACAGAATGAGATACATTTTTCGGGCGTTATAATATGTGAAAAATTATAGCTGCTTCAGTCTAGCTAGAGTAATTGTCAAAACTGATTTTTGTGTGGATTGCAATAACAGCTAATGATTTGTAAAATAGAAAACTTAGAAAAGTAACTCGAAGACATCGTATTTTAGTGGCGAAAGGCATGAGACGTTATCAGTTTGTTACGAACTGCTTGTGACGTTAAAAATTATCATTTTATGGAGTTTTAACCATCTGCATGCAACTAAGAGTGTCATCAAAATGAGGGTGTAATTTTAACGGAAAATCTGAATAGACAATAAAAGAAAAATCTTCAAACATCGACTATCGTAGTCATATGAGGGCGCATAGCAGTGTAATAAACACTTGGATGAATATTATGGCAAAAATTGTAGCAATGACGGATATATTTAACGGTTAGACTGTGTAAGCAGCTTGCAAACTTTGACATTTCTCGGCAACATTTAGCAAATTTTGAGTGCTCAACGTTCGTAAAGATGGCTTACTTGGTCATAAAATGGCCAAGTTAGCAGAGCCGGAGAAAAATAAGCATATCAGTAATACATTTCTTAATATACATACCTGTAATGAAAATAATATTGCAGTGGTTTTGCAATATTAATGCCTGTAATAAAAATAATATTGCAGTATCATACTCCGGAAGCACATACACTCTGTTGATAAAAAGTAAATACACCCATAAGAAATTGGGCTATTACCCCGGAACTCAAAATGTACGTACTGTTTGAGGAAATATGCAAATGATCAGAATTCGAGGGGGAAAATAACATTTTATTAAGAAATGGTAGCAACAAGATGACATTTTAGTAGGGGTTAAATACTCCCCTGGAAGCTATACAAACAAACATTCGATGCGACATAAAGTCAGCTAAATTGCGTATGTCCTTCTACAAAAGATTCTGCTACAAATGTTGCGACAGGTCAACTCATTTAGTAGTATTCTGAGATGGTTACAATGTCGACCAAGCGTGTTTCATTGGTGATAGCTCTGGGGAATTGGGTGGCCGTGAGAGGGTATTCAGTCATACAGCATGGTGTCGAGCGTTGTCTTGTTGGTAAATGGACCCTTGGCGGCTTGACAGCATAGGTAGAACAATCCACTGTTGTGATAAGGCTTTCACACCTCTGTGTTAAAATTGTATATTAAAGTATTGTTTTATTTCTGTGTGATTGAAAGTGTCAATTTCGAAATATAAATGTCTTTTCTACATGTTTTCAATTACATTGACTTTTAAGGGAAGTGAACTCTAAAATCGCAAAAGTGTTTATGTTCCAGAAAAATAGTAATAGTTTTGTATTTTCGCTTCTCAGTCGCTAGTTGGGAACTTGCAGGTTTTGCGCACGCGCGCGTTTGAAAAAGGATTTTGGAAGCAGAGTGGAAGGAGTCGTGGAGAAATGTAGACGTGTGTGTTTGATTCGCGTATGATCGCGAATTTTAAGAAAAGGTGGATTAATTTTGAAAGTGGAAGGATGTGATTAAAATATGTAACATAGTTCGACAAGTTGTGCGTAGAGTCGTTTGGCTCGGTTCAGAGATGAGTCACTCGTGTTTTTAAATGAATCAGCCTGGTAGTAATGGAATAATGAGTCTTGTGAAAAGAGAAAATGGTTCTTTCACTGGTCGGCTTGAATCGCTGATAGGGCAAGAGGGAAAGCTCATTTTATAGCGATTTGTATTTGCCTGACTCCTCCTTGTGTCCTAAGGTACGAATCAACCAATCTCCGTAACCAACCAAGATGTCGAATTCCGCCAGCATGATGTTGTGTAGTCAAGTTTCCCGACCATTATGGATTTTGTTCTGCGCAAGAATCTCGATGAGTTTATGCCGAGAGTCCATCCTGATATCCTTTCCCATGGTACAGAATTGTAAATGTTATATTTAAAAGAGACGAGGTAAAGTTTTATATATATTTAGTCTTCCACCTAACGAATAGAGTGTTAATTGTCAAATCCTCGTGAGTATCGAGTCATTGATGATGTTATATGAAAATGTCGTATATGTTCAAAGTATACAAATGTGATATATAAATGTCAAGTATAATATGAGGAATATTGTGTTTATTTTATGTATCAGAAAATATGTGTATTCTCTTGGTTCCTCTTCCTCCAGGGGTGTTCTTAATGGTCACCCTACCGAGTGTAACTCTGAGTTATTGCGAGAAATGCTTGTACTCCACTGTTTTCGATCAACTGCCTTGTTATTTCATGTTTAATAAATGTGTTTGATTTCAAAACTTTGTCTTCTCTGTCGAGTATACCAAAACGTTCGCGACAGAATTGGTGCCGTTACTTTTCTCGGTGAGTGGGGAAGAGCTGAGAGAATTAAAATTTTTAAAAAATTTTCTTAAGAATTGAAATTTTGAAGGTTAAAAATTACCGTTGTGCTAAAATGAGTGTTTTCTTAAGTAAACAGAGTTCCATGTTCTGTTTTCGGTATTCTCAAAAACGAGTGTTCTTGGAATTTGATATGTGCCATTTGATAAAAAAAAATTGATTTGTTTGCATATTTATGTCATTTGATTTGATAAAAACTGGTTTTATTGTAAATACTGTTTAAGAACATTGCAATTGCATATTGTGTTAAACTATACGAGTATATTTGATTGTTATGCAAAATGGCTCCAATTACTAGAAACAAAAAAGTAAATGTCGGTAAGATGAGTAAAAATTCAAGTAAAAAATTAAATTCCTCCTTGAATTTGTCGCTTGATATTGCTACTGAGTCGGATACTGTTAATTCTAGAAGTAAAGTTAAAAATGTTAGCCACAAAGCTAAATCTAATGAGGAAAATATATCAGATAAATCGCCGGTATGTCTGAATTCTTCTTCTGGCACTTTGCCAAATCAAAACAGTGCTTCATCGGTAAATGATAACATGTTAAAATCATTCCATATTTTCACACCTAAGTTCGCACATCATATTCCAAAATTCTCGGGAAATTCAGAGCTTTCGTTGTCACAGTTTTTGGAAAAGTTAAATTTAGTAGCCACTCATGCAAACTGGAGTGAGTGTGACAAATTGGTTTGTTTGAGATTGAATTTAGAGGGGGAAGCAAATAGATTGATTGAAGAGAACCCAAAGCACAGAAATTGTAAAAATTTGCAGGAAATTATTCACATTTTGAAAGATCATTTTGAAGTGACCGAAAATGTTACTAAAAACATAATTTCACTCGTGAACTTTACACAGAGACCAAATGAGTCGGTTAAACAGTTTTCGATGAGAATCGAAGCTGCTTCATTTAAGGTTGTTCCGGAAGATGTAGATTCCGAAAGTGAGAATAAAATCAGGCAAACACTTTTAAAAACTTCATTTATTAATGGTTTATATCCGGAACTAAAAAGATTGGTGTTGTCACAAAACCCTAGAGATTTTTATTCGGCTAGAAAACTTGCAATTCTTGAGGAATCTATTTTAAATGAAAATAATGCTATGTACTTGACTAATCCGGTACTTACAAAAAAAGGTGTTCTCACACCAGAAAAATATGTTCTCACACCAGAAAAATATGTTCTCACACCAGATCAAAGTGAAAGTATGTCAGATTTAAAAAGAAAAGTGTTAGAACAGGAAAGGGACATTGAATTTCTTAGGGGTAAAATAGAAAAATTTAAGTTTAATTCAGATAAAGTTAACGAAAAGCGTTCACCGCGTCCAAAGTGTGACAAATGTGGTAAATTAGGTCACGTTCAAGAACAGTGTTGGAAAAAGGTTTTTCAAAAAAGAGATGTGTACGGTATAAAATGTAGGAAAATTTATACCAGTCCTGGAACTAGGTATCACCAGGGTGAAAGACACAGAGGGCAAATGTCTGCAAATGAGTGGAAGTGTAGAAAGCAAGGAACGCAAAATTATAAAAATAAGGAGTCATATAAATCTTTGCAAAATTCCAAAAATCATTCTTCTGGGAATCAGAGTAGATATCCCATGCACAATTATAATAATAGAAAAACTTTTGATAGGCAAACATCACATTTTGAGGAAAATAATATTTGTCATAATATTACAAATTCTTTGTCATCTTCTTCTATTATAAAAGGAAAATTAGTGAGCAGTGAGGTGTCAATATTGATTGATACGGGTAGTTCAATTAATTTAGTGTATGAGGAAGCTTTAAATACTGTACCCATTGCACATATGTTGCTAACATACAAACCAACAATTTTGCGTAGCTTTAGTTCACAAGATACTAAAGTTGAATGTTTAGCCACTATTTCACTAAATTTGGGAAAAGAAAGATTCCCTACCGAATTTTTTGTGTTAAAATCACCAGCTCCTATTTCATATAATGTAATCCTTGGTAACAAGTTTTTACATAAACATAATGCTATTATAGATTATAATCACTTCTTTTTTAAGTTTTCAAACTCTTCCATTCCTTTTGTTGGTTATCAATGTACGAATAATTCACTTTCGATTTCAAATCATGAACCGGCAAATGAGTCGGAAATTGCAGACTCAAACCTAAGTAGTGTCGCAAAGCGTATTGCTGTGCCTGACTCGCAGATGAGTAGTGGAAAAAATGTTCGTGTGGTAGAGGACTGTAAACCGAAAGAGTTCCATACGAATGCATGTGCCAAATGCAAAGCAGATCTGGCACCGGTAGTGAATGAGTCTCAGGTCATTCGGGAAGAGTATGTGAGCAGAAATTTTTCGGAAAAGAATGTAGTGCCACATTTGGGTAGTGAAGAGGTACATATTAACGATTTGGAAAATGGAAGCAAATCTTTTAGAGATTTGGTAGTAAATGCACAGAATGTTACTTTGCATATGGGGGAAAAGCAAAATCATGTTAGAGGTGGTACTGAAGAAGTGGCACAGCATAAGAACTTAAACATTAAAACTGTTAATAACTTTTGTAGAGTAAAAGAAACTCTAAATACAAAAATTAAAGAGCCAATTATTGTGAAAAATTCACAAAAATGTATAATTCCTCCTTTATCTGAATCATTTATTAAAATCAAACTTTCAGAAGGGTTTCCGGAAAATTCCACCTTGCTTCTGGAATCAGAGAAAAATGACCACATCTTCATTGCTAGAGCTGTATATAGAGCTCCTAAGGATGGAATTATTTGGGTTCGTGTTGCTAACCCAGAGGAAAAACCTTATCATTTGAATAAGGGTAGAAAAGTGGCTCATGTTCAGGAAATTCAGGTGTCTGAGGAGGTTGAAGTTAATGTAGTGAGTGAGGGAGAGTTGGACTCCAGTGAACCTTTGGAGCCTTTTGAAAGTTGGGGAGGAGATTTTGACCTGAGTCATCTCCAAAAAGATCAAAAACATAAATTATCAACTTTGTTGAATAAATATAGACAAGTTTTTGCAAAGAATGTTGCTGAGTTGTCTGGTTGTAAAACCATATTACATGAGATAAATTTGGAAACATCTGTTCCTGTTTATCAGAAACCATACAAAGTTCCACATCATTTACAAGGGGAACTCAATAGACAAGTCACAGAATTATTAGAAGCTAAAATAATTAAACCTAGTTTTTCACCTTACAATACGCCAGTACTGTTTGTAAGGAAACCGGATGGTTCTTATAGATTATGTTGTGATTTTCGCAAGTTAAACAAACTTACTATTACAGAAAATTTTCCAATTCCTAACATTAGTGAATTGATTGATAATTTAGCAGGTGCTACATTTTTCTCAACTTTGGACTTAACTTCAGGATTCTACCAATTGCATTTGAATCCACAGGATTCACACAAAACAGCTTTTTCCACGCCCACCGGTCACTACGAATGGTGTAGGACCCCTTTTGGTCTAAAAAACGCACCAGCGTCTTTTCAGAGATTAATGTCTCTTGTACTGGCAGGGTTATCAGGAATATACATAGATGATGTTATCATCTCATCAAAAACTTTTGAAGAACACATGATGAAATTAGAAGAAGTTTTTATTAAATTATCTCAACATGGTCTTAGGTTAAAGCCATCAAAATGCTTCTTTTTCAGAAAGACAATAAAGTACTTAGGTTTCAGAGTGTCTGAGGGAAAAGTTCAGCCAGACCCTCATAACATTGATTTAGTGCAAAAATTTAAAGTACCCACCTGTGTCAAGAATATCAGACAATTTTTGGGTTTGACAGGCTTTTATAGGAAGTTTGTACCAGATTATGCAAAGATTACTCTTCCACTAACTAATCTTTTAAAATCAAAGCAGAAAAAGTTTGTGTGGAGTCAGGAGGCTCAGGAAGCTTTTGAAATACTTAAGAACAAGCTTATTCAAGAACCAATTTTAAAATTACCAAATTTTAATTTGCCCTTTACTTTGCATACAGATGCCTCTAATTACGCTTTGGGATCAGTTCTTTCGCAATTGGATGAAAATGGGTTATCTCACCCAGTTTCCTTTGCTAGTCGAAAATTACAAGGTGCTGAAGTGAATTACAGTGTAGTCGAGAAAGAAGCTTTGGCTGTGGTTTGGGCTACCCAGCAATTTAAGCACTATCTCTTAGGCAAACATTTCAAAATTTACTGTGACCAAGCATCCTTATCGTTCATTTTCAAATTAAGAGATCCTACTTCGCGCATAGCTCGCTGGATCGTTTCATTGCAGGCTTTTGATTATGAAATCATTCATAAACCGGGGAAACATAATGTTGTAGCTGACTATTTTTCGAGATGTATTGATGAGTCTTCTTCAAAGAAATCTCAAAACACTCAGAAACAAACTGTTCCTAAAAGTATTGTAGAATCTGTCCCTACGAAAATTTCTGGAAAAGTAGTGGTACAGAATAATGATAGTAGTGAAAACATAAATGCAATCGT
This sequence comes from Amaurobius ferox, assembly GCA_951213105.1. Classification (NCBI taxonomy): domain Eukaryota; kingdom Metazoa; phylum Arthropoda; class Arachnida; order Araneae; family Amaurobiidae; genus Amaurobius; species Amaurobius ferox. The sequence goes on from OX578139.1 coordinate 132,737,135, forward strand.
TGAAAATTCTCAAGATCAAGTACAGACTACTGTGGAAGCTTCTCTGGTAACTAGGATAGCTATTGGTCAATTGAAAGATCCTAGATGTATAAAAATCAAAAATCTTCTGGAAAAAGGTGTAAAACCATACCCACAAAAACTTTCATTTTTCATGAAAAATGATATGTTACATTGCATACACAAAAATCCAAAGCAGAGACAGCAATATAATGAGAGAGTAGTTACTCCTCAAGACTTAGTCTCAGAAATTCTATGGCTTTGCCATGATTCTCCTGTTGCTGCACATTGTGGTTTTCAAAGAACTCTGGCAAAAATTTCAGTTAACTATTATTGGCCAGACATGCATGCTCAGACTGAAAATTATGTGAAGTCGTGCACAACTTGTGTAAAAAACAGAGGTTTTCGTAACAACAAGGCTCCAATACAGAAATTTCCTATTACAAGTTATCCTTTTGAACGTGTGGCTATGGATGTAGTCGGCCCACTACCTATCTCGAATTCTGGGATGAAGTACATTCTTGTCATTACAGATTACTTCACTAGATGGCCAGAGGCTTATCCACTTGCTACAGTTAAAACTGAGGATATTCTCGCTTGTTTAGAGAGATTTATAAGTATTCATGGAATTCCTGCTCACTTAATTACGGATCAAGGTAGTAACTTCATTTCTGAAGCTGCCAACAATCTATACAAGAAATTAGGCATAAAAAAACATAATACTTCAGCGTACCATCCCCAGTCAGACGGGCTAGTCGAAAGACTGAACGGTACGTTAGTTAGATCCTTAAAGAATCTGGTCTATTCTGATAAGGGCGATTGGGATCGGATGATTCAATTTGCTTTAATGGCTCATAGAACGTCAGTCCATGCCTCAACAGGCGAGTCCCCAGCACATCTTGTCTTTGGTCGAGACCCTGTGCTACCTGATGCTCTTTTAACAGGTGTAAAATATCCAGTTTACAAATCTACTCATGATTATTCAGATGACTTACAGGTTCGCTTAAAAAAGACCTTTGTAACTGTTAAGAAAAACCTTGAGGAAGCTCAGGAATCACAACAACTTCAACAACATAAATCTGCTAAAATGCCTAAGATTAAAGTTGGTGATCTGGTCTATCTTTACACACCTCATATTCGGCCAGGCCAATCAAAAAAACTCAGTTCTTTAAATCATGGTCCTTTTGAAGTTATCAAGCAAACAACTGAAGTTAACTTTGTCATTCAACACAAAAACAATCCATGTAATCAGCAATTGGACCACGTTAATAGATTAACTCCTTTACCTCCTAGACGTAGTGAATTGATTTCTAGCACATATAATGATAACATTGATAATTCTTCAACTCAAGAAACAAGACAATTTAAAAGTAGATATTTTCTAAACCATCAAAATAGGGTTAAAACTCAAAATGTTCCTAATTCACACAAGTATGACTTGCGCCCAAGAGGCCAATTTATTCATTAGGGTTACTTGTCAATTAAGGCAATATGTCAAGAGAGCAATTGGCTCAAAAGTAAAGTAAAATGTTTGAATTATGAAATTCTCACATTTTCAAAAAAAAAAGACTGATATTGTTGTGAGATGGACAATTATGTTTCATAATATTATATTTTCAATTGTTTCACAAAATGTTTTGCAAAACTGTATGCTATGTTAAAATGGATCCAATATTTCTGAACTTCTGTGTAATTTGCTTTATGTGTCAGTCAGCTGAATGTTCTGTACTGCAAGTTCTGTGCCAGTGCAGCTTTCTGAATGTGAGTGCCATGTTAATCAGGTTGAAGTAGTGTTTTAAAATTCTAAATACTTAAATAATAATTTTTTTTTGCTTTACTTTAATGATAAGCAGTAATGTTTTAAAGTAATTTTAAGATAATTAAGTACTTGATGGATTAGAGTTTTGGTAAGGATTTTTAAGGATAACTGATAATTTTTATCTCTGTTTTATTTTATGAATGTGTGAATGATTTTTTTTTTAATTTAAAGGTCTAGTAAATTTTAGAAATTTTTTTTTGTCATTTGGTGTTTGTTGACTTATTGGTTGGGGGTACCGCCACCTCTAGGTTTGCAACTTTCTAATGGACTTGTTTCTTGCCTGGGTGCCTGATCAACATTCTTGGTTTGAAAATTTGTCTCATTTTCTAAATTAGTAATTTTTTTTAAATGTTCTTTAAAGTAATTTGTTGGCAAGGTTGGATAATAGTTAATAAATTGATTTCTGTGAAAAGTAAATTTATAGAATTTTAATTGTAAAATTTTTGAAGAAAGAAAACTTTTTGTTTAGTTAAACTTTTTGTGAGTTGAGTAAATTAAATTTTCATGTCTCTGTGGTACTCACCAGAAAATGTATTAGTGTTTAAATTTTAAAAGGGGCAATTTCATCATTTGTGTCTTGTTAATTTGGTGTTGTCTTGTAAAGGTCTATGCTTGTATTGAGACTTATTTTTTTTTGACTCACGAGTCAAACTTTAGGCCACTCTTGGATTTTGGTTATTATGCTGGTCATGATCTTGTTTGTTTTTGTTTTTTTTTCTTTGGTGTACATGTACATCGCTCAAAATTTACACTAAATTCCTCTCAATGGAACATATGTCATTGGGAACTTAATGCAGGTATTTTCCTAGTATTGTGCGGAAAAATTCCCCGCTTTGCAGGAAATTTTTCTCCCGGGCCCCGAAGGAGTGTGATAAGGCTTTCACACCTCTGTGTTAAAATTGTATATTAAAGTATTGTTTTATTTCTGTGTGATTGAAAGTGTCAATTTCGAAATATAAATGTCTTTTCTACATGTTTTCAATTACATTGACTTTTAAGGGAAGTGAACTCTAAAATCGCAAAAGTGTTTATGTTCCAGAAAAATAGTAATAGTTTTGTATTTTCGCTTCTCAGTCGCTAGTTGGGAACTTGCAGGTTTTGCGCACGCGCGCGTTTGAAAAAGGATTTTGGAAGCAGAGTGGAAGGAGTCGTGGAGAAATGTAGACGTGTGTGTTTGATTCGCGTATGATCGCGAATTTTAAGAAAAGGTGGATTAATTTTGAAAGTGGAAGGATGTGATTAAAATATGTAACATAGTTCGACAAGTTGTGCGTAGAGTCGTTTGGCTCGGTTCAGAGATGAGTCACTCGTGTTTTTAAATGAATCAGCCTGGTAGTAATGGAATAATGAGTCTTGTGAAAAGAGAAAATGGTTCTTTCACTGGTCGGCTTGAATCGCTGATAGGGCAAGAGGGAAAGCTCATTTTATAGCGATTTGTATTTGCCTGACTCCTCCTTGTGTCCTAAGGTACGAATCAACCAATCTCCGTAACCAACCAAGATGTCGAATTCCGCCAGCATGATGTTGTGTAGTCAAGTTTCCCGACCATTATGGATTTTGTTCTGCGCAAGAATCTCGATGAGTTTATGCCGAGAGTCCATCCTGATATCCTTTCCCATGGTACAGAATTGTAAATGTTATATTTAAAAGAGACGAGGTAAAGTTTTATATATATTTAGTCTTCCACCTAACGAATAGAGTGTTAATTGTCAAATCCTCGTGAGTATCGAGTCATTGATGATGTTATATGAAAATGTCGTATATGTTCAAAGTATACAAATGTGATATATAAATGTCAAGTATAATATGAGGAATATTGTGTTTATTTTATGTATCAGAAAATATGTGTATTCTCTTGGTTCCTCTTCCTCCAGGGGTGTTCTTAATGGTCACCCTACCGAGTGTAACTCTGAGTTATTGCGAGAAATGCTTGTACTCCACTGTTTTCGATCAACTGCCTTGTTATTTCATGTTTAATAAATGTGTTTGATTTCAAAACTTTGTCTTCTCTGTCGAGTATACCAAAACGTTCGCGACACTGTATAATATCGTCGACGTATAAGCGGGCAGTAAGATTGTCTTGCAACATAAATAGAGGAGATCGTTTATCCTACGAGGTGACTCCCTATACATTCACACCACGTGAGTTAGCCGTGTGCTTCTCGACAACAAATACGGGATCGGAAAGTTGGTTAGCACTCCTCCACACATACATGCGGCGGCCACTAGCACTGAGAGAGAATCCGGTTTTGTCGCTAAAGACAACGTGACTCCAATCGGACACTGTCCTGGCTGACCGAGCTCGGGACCAATTTAGACGGCTTTGCCTATGTTGAGGGGCCAGTGGTGGACGCCTTAATAGACGTCGACATCTAATCCCACCATTTGCTAGTCGTCTCCGAATATTGCCCCTTGATACAGGATGTGTGGAGGATAGCAAATGCCATCGAATGTCTGATATCGACGCCATTGGTGCAGCCTTGGCCCTTGACCTGACTGCACGATCCCCTTAAGCAGTTGTCTGTCTGAGACATACTGAGCCTGTGCGATGGTTACATGTGCGTTCTCTGATCCACTGTTGCCAACACCGAACATACCGGTCCACCAAGATATGTTCCATATCTGTCTGACCAAGATGGCGACTGATATGTCTGTTAGACCGACCAGCTTCCTTTAGGTCTATGAGGCAAATTCTCTCTAAATCCGGCAATAGTTCTTACCGCCGTCGAGTTTGTCTCAAACGCATCCTTTGTAAGCATCTTAAATCTCCCTGTGAAGTCTACTATTTTTTACACTGAAGCAGTTTAAAAATATATCGATCCTTAATTAATAAATATGGTTTTTATACTAAGCTGGCGAGGTCACTTATTTTTAGCTTGAATGTGGCCTCGAATAGTTCCGTTCTCGAACAACCAGCTCCATATTCAGGCTATTCCATTCAAGAGAGCGCTAAAAAGCGCGAAATCGGTGCACGAATGTTTGTTGCTACACGGGAGTATGATTCCAAGCTTCGTAGACATTCCCTATAAAAGGTTTTATAACTATGAACTTAGATATAGTGTATTTTGCCATGATTTTTACCACCGCGGAATACGTGGTGGTAAAAAGCATGATGATCACGGGTGCTGAGAATATAGGATGGATTACGGGGCATTCTAGGTGCTGTAAAGAATTTCAGGACGAAATATCTCCACTTTGAGCTAACTCTTCAGCAACTTGTCTACTTTATCAATTAAATTCAAATAACTTTTGATCAAACTGTTTTTAAAACACATCTGAATCAAAAGCTGCGAAATTAAGAAGAACATTACAATAAACTAACTGGTTTCGAAATCTGTATGCGATACATTCATCAATTAAATTTAAATAACATTCGATCAAACTACTTTAAAATGATCAGTGAATAAAAGGCTGCATTTTAAAGAGAAACAAGACAAATATTGAAGGAAAACAGCCAGATTTGAAAGCTACATGAGCTAACTTCATCAACTAAATTCTCCCAATGTTCGATCTAACAATTCAAACATATGTTTTTTTTTTCGTTTTTTCTAAGGCCAACAGGTCAGTCACGCTTTTGTACTTTTTGAATTCGGCTGAGTTGAGTTATTACATAGCAATTAATTACCATTTAATTTCAAAATATATAATATATAAAGATATTTTTAAGAAATGAGTATACTACTTTTGAAAATTATCATTACTACTGTGTACAAAATCATGCTATGAAAATCTTTAATTTCTATTAACTCGTGTTCTAATCCCGCACGGAATACAGCAAAAAAAAAGCATTTTTAACTCTAGCTCTTGCATAATATTTCTTCATATAAATGTCATAGCGACATTTATTTTTGAGATATGGTATCCAAACAGCACATACACCACACATACAGACAGGCATCTTTTTAAAAATGTTCGACACACATTTAGGGGATCTTAAAACGTACTTTCCTGCCAAAATTTTGAATTCGAAAAGTTTCGGGAAAACATTATTTTTCTTTTGTTCAAAGTAAAAATGTGAATTGGATCGTATAGCAATTACACTTTCTTTGGGGTCGTATAGTAATTACATATTGTTAAAAGAGGTCGTATTGTAATCACATTTTGTTAAGGGCGATCATATAATAATTACATTTTGTTAAAGGGGAACATATAGTTATTACATTTTGTTAAGGGGATCGTATAGTAATTTCATTTTGTTCGAGGATCATGGAGAGATCAATAATACTGATTAAGACATGTGTGTTGTTTGCGTGGTGTTAACCTCTAGTTAAACTTTAATCGCCCATGAACGTATAACTAACTATTCACCATCCTGAAGATTCGTCATGCTGAATAATAAAAATAATCTTCTAGTCTGGAATAATAGTCTGGATCTAACAAATTAGAAAATGGGGTAACTATTATGGGGGAAAATATTACACACTAGAGATTATATTTTATTTACTAGATTTTTTTAGAAAATTGTTGATTTTGTTACTGATTAAAATAAGCATACCAAATTTAATACAAATCCGGTAATGAATATTAAGAGATAACGTGTTGCCTGTGGACTAGTAAAATTTGAGTTCAAAAATAGGGAACTTTTCAAAAATCAGCCAGCCCTTTACAAATTAAATGTTTCTACGAATTTTCATTCGAATCGCTGAATTTGTTCGAAAATTATCCTATGTACACACAAATGGAAAACGTAGTTGATTCTTAATCAGGAATGATCAAAACGGATAATTGCATTAAAATTCGAGAGTCAAATGTTTACGATTTGTATTTTATATCCGCTGTCCACAAAAGGATAAATCTATATATCACAAACTTATACAGCGTATCCTTTGAATCAAAATATAAAGAAATAAAGAAATAAAATACAAATTAGCATACTTGAAATTTAAACATTTAAAGAATAATTCAGTTACTGGATTTTTTCTTTAAAAAAGCATATAAACTTTAATAAAATATTGTTACGAAACGTCATCCTCTAGAATAGTAGGTGTATAATCAGGATACAAGAATAAATCCAAGTTTCTGGATAATTTACATTTTCTGATATTTTTCACAGAATGTTGATGAAAGTAAAATCACAAAACAGCTCCTACTATTCTCAAAACATTGACAAAAATCAAAAGTCTAATGTATGTCGTGTCACATCCATTCGTCAACTCGTCAACTCAGATTCAGTGAGGACGTCTACTTACAGTTTCTCCATAGAAACTTCTGGAACTCTCTATATCGCAAAGAATAATCGTTTTATCGAGAAGTTTCTAGAACATTCCGGAAGACGCCAAATTGGCGATAAACCGCCAAATCTGAAACCCTTATTCTAACTGGGAAATCCTGGTAACCCTGGACAACGTCATCCTCACGTTATTAACTGTGTTTTCTTCGCCTGACCTTCCAGACAGACGAAAGAGGAGGCGCCAAAGGGAATATTATGTGTTCCCAACACTGCCCCCTTCTTGCGACTGCACATTCCGAGAACTATCAGTCTACTGAGCTAATAAAAATATGGGACCAATCTGTCTATATGGTTCACTTTTGGCTTGATTGGAGGCGATTTCTGGATTCGATAAACGACACTTCTTATTATTTTTTTGATGATATAGGGTCCTTCCTCACTGTGCCGTAGTTTTAGTGAAAATCCTGGTCGTCGCTGAGGGTTGAACAGCCACGCATTGTTGCCTTCCTGGAATCGTGCTTCATTGGCATTATACATTGTAGCGGGTTTTCATTCTATCGGTAGGAATGGTGATCCTCTCATGAGTGAAACGATGAACCTCCTCCAATCGTGCCTGCAGATTTTGTGCATATTCATCAAGGGATAAAGGGGCATCACGTGGTCTTCCAAACATTAAGTCACATTGCAGTCGTAGGACTCGACCAAACAGCGGTTTTGATGGAAAGTGGGGGTGTTATGTATATCTTCCAGTGGGGGTGTTATGTATATTTTTCATCTCGTCTGTCATCGCTTCTTGTCCGACTTTCATCTCGTCTTGCCCGGCTTTCCACGTGTCTCATCCGGCTTTCAACACGCCTCGTTTGGCTTTTATCGAAGTCATCATCTCGTCTTGTCCGGATTTCATCGCTTTAATCAAAGTCATCCTATCGTCTTGTCCGGCTTCCATGGTGTCTTGTCCGGATTTAATCAAAGCCATCATCTCTTTCAACTGTTCCTCCATCGCTTTTCTAGTTACTACCATATACGCTTGTCAAGTTTCCAGAAGTCCCGCTTCTAACACCAGTTACAAGTCATATCCTCTAGAATCGTGAGTACAAGATTGCAGGGAACAAGAACGAGGCCAAGTTTCTGGATAACTTACGTTTATTCACAAGCACCAAGTAAACAATAACAATATACAATCAAACAACACTTAAATGCTCCACTAATTTCACAGAATAACCGATAATATTCACAGAACGTAGACGAAGGTAATTTCAAAAAATAGCTCCTACTATTCTCAAAATATTGACAAAAATCACAGTTGAATGTAGCTCCTGCCACATCCATTCGTCAACTCGTCAACTCGGATTCAGTGATGACTCCTAATTATAGTCTGTTCATAAAAACTTCTGGAAAAACTCCATATCTCAAAGAATAATCGTTCTATCGAGAAGTTTCTGGAACATTCAGGAAGTCAATTGGCGATAAACCGCCAAATCCGGAAACACTTCTTCTAACTGGGAAAATCTGGCTACCCTTGGCTACGTCATCCTCATGTTATGCTGGCGTTATAGACAGGCGAAAGAGGTGGTCCAGACAGACGAAAGAGGTGGTGCCAAAGGAAATATTACGTGTTCGCAACAGTATATTAAAGCTACTCCTTGTAGAAAAAGATGAACAATGCCGCCTTCAGACGGGCATGTTAATTTCCAATCTCGGGCAATAAATTTTAGTCCACGATCAAACCAAGGAAAAGGGGATTAAATGCCAAATCTGGCAATCTCGATTTTAGCCGCGAAAAGTCAGCAAGCGCAAAGTGCCTTCCCATAGCCAGCCAAAGCTTTATGAAGACGTTAGTTAAGAGATACAGCACATTTTCTCACAGTTTGACACTAGTGCTAATAATTTATACTTTGCGCCAACATTTTTTGCAGCTTTCCTGACAGAAGATAAATAATGCACAAGCAGAAGACACATGATTAATCAAAATCTTAATTTATTCACAATATGTCATTTGAATATTTCTGGTAGATAAATAAAATCCGTTTTAAATATTTTTATACGAAATTATGCTTATGGTCATTAGTATAATTTGATCTATTTTGAATTAACAAAAGGTACTATGAATGGCATTACACGTATAAGCATATAACTATACACTAATAATTTCTTTCGATTTTTGTATTACAAAAGACAGATTTGTTTTCCGTTAAAAAACATTTTCCATAAAATTTCATAATATTGTCCTTGAACTGCAACCACATACATTCTACATATGAACATTATAACACTTGATAGCCCACTTATGGCCGAAGACTTAAGAGCGCAATTTGGTCTTCATATTTATAGGACCCAGGTTCGAATCCCAGGTATTAGTGACGCGCTCTGAGAATGCAAATATACTTGTAATGGTTCATAATCTACTTTAAACTCAACGAGGGCTACTTTGCAATACTGCAGAAAGTATACAGTAAGTACAGCGCCAAAATAACCCCATCCACTCCAATCTGAGTTGCAAGTCATCAAACGAAGCACACATATTTTATTTAGCAACTTCTTATAACCCGCATCCATTGATGCTAGTATCTGAAATGGGAGTGCCCTCGAAATTTTGGGGGACGCCCCTTTTACACGAGTCTCCTGATATGTTACATTTATCTTTATGGGGCGCGGTAGCCCATTGGTTAGCGCGCTGGAGTTGCACTCGGTAGGCCCGGGTTCGATTCCAGCCACTGCCAAAACTGCCGCCGTGTTCATGCGGAGTACGATCACGTTAAACATGTGGGTCCGAAAGTCCTTCCGAGAGGTTGGTGGTAGGGGAAGGAGGGTACGGTCCCTGTGGATGCCTCCCTCACTGGGTTCCGGTCTAAATTGGGTGGCACTTCCCGACCGTCCAAACAGTTACCTTACACCTTTCTGGTAGGTCGGACGGTCTGGGTCTCAACAACAACATTTATCGTTATTTATTTTTAAAATGTATAAGTTATTTAATTGAGTATTGCGACCTGGACTTAGTGGCAAACGAGACATGTTGGAATACTGCTTATTACTCTAGTTCAGTGTTTCGCAGACTTTTTTAACTCGCGGCGCACTTTACAACAAATGAAAATTTTGGGACACACTTATTATATATATATATATATATATATATATATATATATATATATATATACATATATATATATATATATATATATATTTATATATATATATATATTTATATATATATATATATATATTTATATATATATATATATATATATATATATATATATATATATATATATATATATATATAGCAAATAAAATTATTAAGGAAGAAAAATGGGAATCAAGCCAACAGGAAAGCATTACTGGCCGAGGGGGATTGTGACCCCTTGTTCCCGGTTATAGCATGCTATTACACCCAGGTAACACTCCCGGTACTAAATACTTTGCCGAAACTTGACTTCCGAAATGGTGTCGAGCACAAGACACTGATCGTGGAAGTGAGTACAAAACTCAAGTATCGAAGAAAAATCCGAAGTACAAAGCCGATGTAAAAAACCATAATGAAAAAGGGCAAGGGACGCTGACAAAGGAGAGCGTTATGTCGTTATATATTTTTACTCAAATTTGAGTTCCAATCGATAACCTGGTTGATGCTGGTCTTGAAAGTATTTCTCTTGTCGTATAAAATGGTATATAAATAATTGTTTTTATCGTAAAGGATACTAATATCCAGGAAATCAACTTAATTTTTATTTTCCATCTGTTTTTCTATGAGATCCAAGTTATCTGGGTAGAAACTAAAGTCAAAGTCAGGTATTTGTTCGTATTGGCCCACAAGAATGTCATCCACAAAAGCCCTGATCAGGATCGTTCTGTTCGAAAATATACTATTTAACGGTACTAACTATTATCAGCAAGTCAAAAGCATCCCAATGGGTGGAGGATGTTCATCACTCCTGGCAGACATATGCCTGGATAAATACGAGGAACGCAATCACATATTAAATGAAATACCGTATTTTCGTTTTGTGGATGACATTCTTGTGGGCCAATACGAACAAATGCCTGACTTTGACTTTAGTTTCTACCCAGATAATTTGGATCTCATAGAAACACATGGAAAATAAAAATCAAGTTAGTTTCCTGGATATTAGTATCCTTTACGATAAAAACAATTTTTTATATACCATTTTATACGACAAGAGAAATACTTTCAGGACCAGCATCAACCACGTTATCGATTGGAACTCAAAGTTGAGTAAAAATATATTACGAAATATTATTGTAAATCATCTGAAACGTAATCAAAGAATCCATACTTTCAAAAAAGATCGAACTACAAATGACATAAGAATAATGCAAGAGGCGATCAAGAAACAGTATCCCGCAAATTTCCTTGGGCATTATTATAATACTGTATACAACGATGTAAAAAACGCTTATTTTAAGGATATAACTTGTACACACCTGTGATGTTATCGATTTTGGAAATGGTAACTGTGAGATTCACCTACACGAAACTTGCTGATAGCGCACCCTAGTGGTAGTATAATGCTATATATGGATTGCACTCTCCTTTGTCAACGTCCCTTGCCCTTTTTCATTATGGTTTTTTACTTCGGCTTTGTACTTCGGATTTTTCTTCGATACTTGAGTTTTGTACTCTCTTCCACGGTCAGTGTCTTGTGCTCGACACCATTTCGGAAGTCAGGTTTCGGCAAAGTATTTAGTACCGGGTGTGTTACCTGGGTGTTACAGCATGCTATAACCGGGAACAAGGGGTCACAATCCCCCTCGGCCATTAATGCTTTCCCGTTGGCTTGATTCCCATTTTTTCCTTAATAATTTTATTTGCCGTAACTGCGTTACGTACTTGTGCAGCATTGCGCCATCTACGTTAAGCCTTTTTCATACTTTTGTATGCTTTCGTTTTCTTCATCTGATTACTTTTGCATTATATTATATATATATATATATATATATATATATAATGAGTATTTATACATATGAACATAAAAAATGAAACTAAAGAAATTTATTAAGTACAGTACTTACTTTTTGTTCAGTACATAAAAAAAAAATTATCAATTTGAAACGTGGGCTTGATGTTTTTTCGCCACATTTTCTATGCTTGGACGTATTGCAGATAGATAAACAGAGCTTCATTTCATTTTCGATAAGTCTAGCTCTCTGTTTTTACATTTAATGTTAGTGAGTGAAGAAAATCCCAATTCACATAAATATGATGGGGAAACCTGTATCAAAATGAATAATGCCTTTTTAGCTATCGAGGGATATTTTTCCCTGATAGAAATCCAAAATTCATCAATAGGTAATTCTAAGGCTCCTCTATGTACGAGCTGACTCATCAAGCATATTGAAGCCCTCCCTAGCTGGATGCCCAATCCATTAGCATTAGCTCTATTCGTATTTTTAATTTAATAAGTATAATTGAAATAATTATGGGTGATTGTTCTGCTCCGAAGCGCTCTAATCATTTAAAAAAGGATTTTAGGCTGTTTCGCTTTATTAGAAACGAAGAAAGAAGAAAACAATGGCTAATAAATAATTGGATACCCGATACTGGAGCATACTTGTGCGAACTAAGTTCTACAATTTTCTAATTGAAACTTCTTTTTTTATATAAAGTATTTATTTTAAACACTTATTTTATAATTTCTGTAACTGTAGTATGGAACCCTGTGAACTTCAATATGCTTGATAAGTCAGCCTGTAGTAATTCTGCATGCTTGATTTTAAGTCACCCATCACTGGAAATAGAAGCCAATTCTTCTTCTTTTAAGTTCAAACCAATATCAGATTAAATTTTTATGAATGGATTTCGGATCCAGAATAATAGTTTAATTTTTCTTCTGGAATTGTCAAATGCTCAACTACAATAGGAGTTATTTCTTTTATCTTGGCTTTACCAAGTAATGAAAACATTTCAAAATTACCATTTTGAGCTCTAATTTTCCAAATTGCTATTTTTTTCTGAAATGCAATCCGTTTATCTGTCGAAGTAAGCATATTTTCATTTTTACCTTTCATGCTTGTGTTAAGACTATTAAGATGTGTAAATATCTCTGCTAAATATTCCAGTCTAGAAATCCAAAATGTCCATCTTAAACAGTCACGGAAGCGTTAGTGTTTTTCTCCTTAAAAAAAGCAAGTAATTCTTTCTGGAGTTCATGTATGAGACTTAAAACCTTTCTTCTTGATAGCCACCTGACTTCCGTGTGTAAAATTAAGCATTTATGCTGGGAATCCATATCTATGCAAATTTGTTCAAATAAGCGAGTCTTCAACGGTCTGCTTTTTGTATTCACCATTTCAACAACTTGGTCTAATACGTCTTTTAATTCAACTGACAATGTTTTCAAAACTAGTTCCTCTCTATGTAGAAAGCAATGAGTTCAGGTAATATTTGGATTTTCTTGTTTTACTAATGATGCAAAACCTTTTATCGAGCCTATGGATGGACCACCATCAGTGTAAATTCCGAAGCATGATTTCCATGAAAAATTCCATTTTTTAAGATTGCCAGATGAAATATCAAATACATCATGACCTCTTGTAGTTCCTGACATTTCTTTGCAGCAAAACATTGATTTATGATTTGATCTCCATTAATAAATCGAATAAATGTAAGTAATTGGGTCATATTGGTAATGTCAGTTGATTCATCAGCTTGCAAAGCAAACTCTGAGTTCTGAAGTTTATTCCGCACATTTTCTTCTATATCAGCAGATACATCCCTAATTCGTCTATGAATTGTATTATTTGAGAGAGGAATTTAGTTAATTTCTTGTTTTGCCTCATTTCCAAACATTGTTTTTACCATCTTTCTATATGCGGGCAAGATAATAGACTCGGGTAAAGTATGAGACTTCATTTTTAATGCAATCATTTCGGCTATCTCAATAGAAGCGATTTGAGCCTTTTCTGAAATTGTGATTTTTTTTTTAAATATTTACCCTGCTTTGATTGTTGTTCTGACAGTCTTTTGAAATAATTCAAATCTTTTCCTTGAAGATAGTGGTGCTTAGTTGTAAAATGTCTTTTTAACTTGCTAGGTAACATGACTTTGTTGGACATTTTCTCGCCATAGACAAGGCAAAGAGGGAATGGATGATCATCGTTTCCAGTTCAAGTAAAACCAAACTTTAAATAAGTATTGCAGTACTGACGATTAGGCCTTGCTATTACCATATTACTAGTACAAGGCTTAGTTTCTTTTGACAAATGTTTATGTTCAGTTTCAAAATCGTCAATGTTAGCTTTGCTCGTAATAAACCTATCCATTTTTATGGGAAATATATTTTACCTAAAAAATAATTACAGAAAAGTGAAATACTGCTGTAAAACATTCACACTAAATAAGCATTCTTAGCACAAAAACAAAACATAAAAAAAGTTTCCAATCTGATCAAAATCAATTATAAAACTAAGGTCTAAATGAGTCAATGACGAGTGGACAAAAGAATGCCGTATCAGCTAATGGGGACATGACCCTCAAAATGCAAACGCCACTCGCAGACCAACGGCTGTTAATAATTAAATTTAAAATTTTGCATGTGTATTTGCTTTTTCCATGAATTTTATTTTTATTGAGTAAGTAGATTTTTTATTTAACTTATAACAACTTTACATAAATAAAATAAATATACCAGGAAATGCCACATGATTTTTTTAATCTATATAAATAACATTGAAAATATGTCTGTCTGTCTATCTGTCTGTCCCGTCATCAAGGGAGAACAGCTGAACCGCATCTCATGAAATTTTGTGGGTAGCCTGGAAATAATTCCATTTAAAATTTAGTCCATATTTGGAGTTTCTACGATCAGTGGTTCTCGAGATATTGGTAAAAAACAAAATTTTCGTTTGTCTGATCGTCATGAGATTTTAATGAAAAACGAAAATTTTTCCGAAGAGTTCTACTCTCTAACTCCGTGGTTTATCCAAACGAAACGTTTGAAAATCGTTTGAAAGTGAATTAAAACTTTATCTTAGAGTTTGGTGGGAGATTTTTTGCGCTAATTAGCCACTTTCTGAAAATATGAATTGTTTGAAACATGATTTAAATACTAAATCAATCTACATTGTTTACTTTTCACAAGCTTTTACTGAACCAAAGTATAAAGAAATCAAAATGGTTATTTAATTTCGCAGAGGAAGATTCTATCATATCATGTTGCTCAGAAACGCAATTAAATTAAATCTGTCTGTTAATTTTAATTATGAATTTTTTTTATTTGGAGAATAAACAAATCAATATAAAATATATTTTAGAAAAGAACGATTTGACTTTTCTTATAGCATTTTTGTCTGGATAATATCAATTACGGATTTCAGGTTTAAACGTTATTATTATTGATATTATCGGGGATTATTGATTCAGGGATTACTGATATTTTCAAATTATTATGCCATTGCTTTAATATGACAAAAATTGTTTAAACTCATATATTGTACGTTGTACGAGTAATCTTCTACAAATACACGGGTATATTTTCTAATCTACGAGAATATAAGTAGTACAGGTATATTGGCATATGTTTTGATATATATTGGCATATATTGGAACCATTTACGCACTTCTGGAATAAAGATTACGGGGATTATTGATATTTTCAATTTATTACGTCATCTCTTTTATTTTGGCAAAGATTTTTGAGACTCATATTGTAATACGGGTAATCTTATGTACTAATACAGGTTATATCTTCTAATATTCGCGTATATAAGTAGTGCGGGTTCTATGCAATTTTAATGCTTTCATTTAGCATATATTGATTCAATTTCTTTTTCTTTTTTGTAAATTTGCTTACAAAAGGGGCCACGATGCTTTATTCTTCAGATCTATCCGTGAAGATAATTTTTCATAGTGAGAACAAATATTCTTAAAATTCCTTTTAGGAGCAATAAATTTAATATTGTAACAGAATTTGCACATGATTGCGAATTATAAGGTTCTTTATATTATATACCGTACGAAGAACGGGTATGCTGCTAGTCAAAATTAATAAATAGTAAAACGTATGAGAACAATTGCCAACGACACAGACAGGCGTACCAATTGTGATCATTAAAAACACTCATGTACCCAAAATACCGTATAAGCGTAAATTAATTATATAATATGTTGGAAGAATTAACAAGCATAAGGGTATGTATCTTCTTAAATAATAAAAGGCAATGTCTGTGTGTGTGTCTGTGTGTCTGTGTGTCTGTCTTATACACTATATGTTTCGCGACCGCGCGTCGGAGAGCTACGAAATTTGGCAATCGGAGACCTGGGGGGGAGGGAAGGGGACACGTGAAAACCGATTTTTAAAATTTTAATTTTTTTTTTATTTATTTAATGTTTTATGCGATTTCGACCGTTTTTTGCCCTTTTTGCCCTTTTTTCTCCACGATCCAGACGTCGTAGAAAAAAACAAATCACACCATCGGAAAGAGCAGACAATTGCAAGTAAAAATATATCAATTTAAAATCTGAATTTCGATTTCTAATATTTTTTAAAGATTTTAAAACAAAAGTCACTTTTTGCTCAAGAAAACGATTTTTGGTTTTTAAATTCTCGCATAGTAAAAAGTACTCATAATTTCGACTAATAATTTACATTTTTAGAAAGGTCAAACATCTGGCATTCTTACAAGTCCAATCTGGTCAAGAAATAATTATAAATATTCACAGGATCGCGATTTTAATGACCTAAAGATTTTCAATTTCTCGGCCAACCGCGTTTTCACCCGTTGAATTATTTCCCCGTTTCCATGGAGACCGACCGCCCTTCCGGTTTTAAATGAATGAAGATATGTGTTGTATACAGCTGGTGAAATGATTATATTTATATGATATTTTAATTTATGGATATTTTAAATAATTTAAATGATTGAATTATGGTGGATTGAATTGTGGTGATGTATTTGAAATTATTATATTTATGTATTTGTAAAACAATATGGATGATTGATGGAACGTTTTAATTTATGAATATTTTAAATGATGGAACGATGGATATTTTAAATTAATGGATAAATAATAATTATAAATAATAATGATAAATAATAATAATATGGATAAATAATAATAATAATAATATGTATAAATAATAATTTTAAATGATAGTACGCTGGAATGAGGATGATGAAATTAAGAGCTAAGCATATGGTCATTATAAAATTTAAATTAGCGCACGGGAATTGCACTCGGTAGGCACGGGTTCGATTCCCGCCACTGCCTAAACTGCCTCAGTGTTCAGGAGGAGTACGATCACATTAAACATGTAGGTCCGTAAGTCCTTCCGAGAGGTTGTTGGTAGGGGAAGGAGGGTACGGTCCCTGTGGATGCCTCCCCCACTGGGTCCCAGTTTAAATTGGGTGAATAAAAAGAAAGTTATGAAGATACGGGAATTGCACTCGGTAGGTCCGGGTTCGATTCTCGCCACTGCCAAAACTGCTGCCGTGTTCACGGGGAGTACGATCACGTTAAACATGTGGGTCCGTAAGTCCTTCCGAGAGTTTTGTGGGTGGGGAAGGAGGGTACGGTCCCTGTGGATGCCTCCCCCACTGGCTTCCGGTCTAAACTGGGTGAATAAAAAGAAAGTTATGGAAATTGTCACGGAGAGCGTGGTAGCCCAGTGGTTAGCGTGCGGGAATTTCACTCGGTAGGCCCGGGTTCGATTCCCACCACTGCCAAAACTGCTGCCTTGTTCACGCGGAGTACGATCACGTTAAACATATGGGTCCGTAAGTCCTCCCGAGTGGTTGGTGGTAGGGGAAGGAGGGTACGGTTCCTGTGGATACCTCTCCCACTGCGTTCCGGTCTAAATTGGGTGAATAAAAAGAAAGTTATGGAGAATGTTGCGGAGGGCGAAGAACCCCTGTGGTTAGCGCGCGGGATTTGCACTTGGTAGGCCCGGGTTCGATTCCCAAAATTGCCGCCATGTTCACGTCCGTATGTCCTTCCGATGACTTACGGACCAAAACAAATTTACATTGGAAAAAAAGAAAGTTAAGGAGATTGTCGCGGAGGGCGCTGTAGCCCAGTGGTTAGCGGTTCCCGCCACTGCCTAAACTGCCGCCGTGTTCAGGCGGAGTAAGATCACGGTAAACATGTGGGTCCGTAAGTCCTTCCGAGAGGTTGGTGGTAGGGAAGGAGGGTACGGTCCCTATGGATTCCTTCCCCACTGGGTTCCGGTCTAAATTGGGTAAATAAAAAGATAGTTATGGAGTTTGTTGCGGAGGGCATTGTAGCCAAGTGGTTACGCGCATGAATTGCACTCGGTAGGCCCGGGTTCGGCTCTCGCCACTGCCGAAACTGCCGCCGTGTTCACGCGGAGTACGATCACGTTAAACATGTTGGACCTTAAGTAATTCCAAGAGGTTGGTGGTAGAGGAAGGAGGGTACGGTTCCTGTGGATGCCTCCCCCAATGAGTTCCGGTCTAAATTGGATGGAACTTCCTGGCCGTCCAAACAGTTACCTTACACCTTTCTGGTAGTTCGCGCCAGCGAGTTTGCAACGGTCAGAATTTGCCACGGTCAGAATTTTCAGGGGTGGCGAACAGGCTGGTCGCCAAAGGCGGCTAGTAAATAATAAAAGGCAATGTCTGTGTGTGTGTGTCTGTCTGTGTGTCTGTCTGTCTTATACACTATACGTTTCGCGACCGCGCGTCGGAGAGCTATGAAATTTGGCAATCGGAGACCCTGGGGGGTGGGAAGGGGACACGTGAAAACCGATTTTTAAAATTTTAATTATTTTTTTTTGTTATTTAATGTTTTATGCGATTTCGACCGTTTTTTGACCTTTTTGCTCTTTTTTCTCCACGATCCAGACATTGTAGAAAAAAACAAATCACACCATCGAAAAGAGCAGAGAATTTCGAGTAAAAATATATCAATTTCAAATCTCAGGCACAAATTCTAATATTTTTTTATGATTTTAAAACAAAAGTCACTTTGACTCAAAAAAAACGATTTTTGGTTTTTAAATTCTCGCATAGTAAAAAGTACTCAGAATTTCGACTAATAATTTACATTTTTAGAAAGGTCAAATATCTGGCATTCTTACAAGTCCAATCTGGTCAAGAAATATTCCGTATTGGCCACAGGATCGGGATTTTAAGATTTTCCGAATTTCAATTTCTCGGCGATCCGCTAAAGCATTTCTTAACCGACGTTTCTCCCCCACAGAAGCAGGGAAGGTGGTGGTTGGGGACGTCAAGGTGGAGGTGACGTCACGGTTCTGTATATGCATAGCGATGGGTGGGACAATAAGAAACCGAATTGGTTTTTACTTTCCGTTTCCCGCGCTTCCGATTTTAAATGAAATAAGAGCTTAACATATGCATTGTAGAAATTATTATATTTATATTTTAAATGATGGAACGATATGGATTTTTTTAAATGGATATTTTAATTTTATGGATATTTTAAATGATGGAACGATGGATATTTTAATTTTATGGATATTTTAAATGATGGAATGATGGATATTTTAATTTTATGGATATTTTAAATGATGGAACAATGGAATGAGGATGATGGAATTAAGAGCCTAGAGAGCATATGGTCAATTTAAATTGTAAATTAGCGCACGGGAAGTTAGCGGTAGGCCCGGGTACGATTCCCGCCACTGCCAAAACTGCCGAAGTGTTCACGCGGAATACGATCACGTTAAACATGTGGGCCCGTAAGTCCTTCCGAGAGGTTGGTGGTAGGGGAAGGAGGGTACGGTCCCTGTGGATGCCTCCCTCACAGGGTTCCCGTCTAAATTGGGTGAATATAAAGAAAGTTGCGGAGGGCGAGGCAGCCCAGTGGTTAGCGCTCAGGAATTGCACTCGGTAGGCCCGGGTTCGATTCCCGCCACTTCCAAAACTGCCGCCGTGTTCACGCGGAGTACGATCATGATAAACATGTGGGTCCGGAAGTCCTTCCGAGAGGTTGGTGGTAGGGGAAGGAGGGTACGGTCCCTGTGGATGAATAAAAACAAAGTTATGGAGATTGTCGCGTAGGGCAAAGTAGCCCAATGGTTAGCGCGCGGAAATTGCACTCGGTAGGTCCGGGTTCGATTCCCAAAATTGCCGCCGTGTTTACGCGGAGTACGATCACGTTAAACATGTGGGTCTGTAAGCCTTCCGAGAGGTTGGTGGTAGGGGAAGAAGGGTACGGTCCCTTTGGATGCTTCTTCCACTTGGTTCCGGTCTAAATTGGGTGAATAAAAAGAAAGTTATGAAGAATATCGCGGAGGGTGAATTACCCCAGTGGTTAGTGCGCGGGATTTGCACTTGGTAGGCCCGGGTTCGATTCCCAAAATTGCCGCCATGTTCACGCGGAGTACCATGACGTTAAACATGTGGGTCGGTAAGTCCTTCCGAGAGGTTGGTGGTAGGGGAAGGGGGGTTCGGTCCATGTGGATGCCTCCCCCACTGGGTTTCAGTCTAAATTGGCCGAATAAAAATAAAGTTATGGAGATTGTCGCGGATGGCACGGTAGCCCAGTGGTTAGCGCGCGGGAATTTCACTCGGTAGGCCCGGGTTCGATTCCCGCCATTGCCAAAACTGCAGCCGTGTTCACGCTGAGTACGATCACGTTAAACATGTGGGACTGCAAGTCCTTCCGAGAGGTTTGTGGTAGGGGAAGGAGGGTACGGTCTCTTTGGATGCCTCCCCCATTGGGTTCCGGTCTAAATTGGGTGGCACTTCCTGGCCTTCCAAGCAGTTAGCTTACACCTTTCTGGTAGGTCGCGCCAACGAGTTTGCCACGGTCAGAATTTTCAAGGGTAGCGAACAGGCTGGTCGCCAAAGGCGGCTAGTTAATAATAATTATATGTAATTCAACATTATATATATATATATATATATATATATATATATAGATATATATATATGTATATTCCCTCTCCGAAGTCTATAGGCTTTATGCAACTCTTCCTTGATTCTCACCTTGTTGGTTTGTACAATTTCCAATTTTATTGTTTTCATGATCCTTTTTATATGTTGTCTGGGATTCGGACATTTTATCCCCATGTACATGTTCGATTGTTGTTACCGGCGTGCAGAGTCTCTGGGAGCGTTTTCATGAAGTCAGTCAAAGCTAGCTTCTAACCAGGAAAAAGGGGTCGTAATCCCCCTTTACCTCACTGAAACCCTGTTAACATAATCATTCCACTTTTATAAATCGTTTTGCATTTTAAATCATATATATTTATATATATATATATATATATATATATATATATATATATATATATATATAATTTTTTTAAAGGAAACTAACAATTGTACTGAACTAAGCACAACAAATATGCAAGATTTTATATTATTTTGATATTAATGTTTTATATTAAGTGTTTTATTTCATATTTTACTCATTTTTTTCATTCTTTCGCGGCGCACGGTTTAGGAAACACTGCTGTAGTTTCTCGTCAGATGATGTTAGGAGAATCCCACATGCTTTTTCGCACGAAAATTGTCAAATTTCAACGTTTGTCTCTTATTGATAGTGAGTTATAATTTTTTGTAAATGATAATGTTATTTTCGGTAAAGTATTTTAGTATTCCTTATTTTATTCAGGCCGGTTGTTTTCAGTATTTTGAGGTAAAACTTAATCAAAATTATAGCAAGTTTACTGTAACTATGTGGACGTAACTAGATCTGGACGTACGATAGGGTTTGTTGACGAATTCATTTCATGGTTAGTTTGGAAATTCTTTAACCTCTCTCAAAGAATAAAGAAGAACAATATACCGCAAGTATTGGATAACCAACATGCGTATAATTATTGTTATTGTTATTGTCAACATAAAAATTACGAAATTCATATTTCAATTTCTCAATTTACAAATTATCTTTAAATATTTTTCTAAGTTCAATTTTACTTTATATGTCAGTATGATATTTGTGTGAACTTTTTGTAAAGTTTATAATTTAAAGATGAGCTGGCATCGTACCAATTCATAATGTAAAAGGTAGCCCAATATAATGATAAATGCTAATAAGCACAATTCAAAAATCTTTTGGATTTTCTTCTTTAGAGAAAAAATTCTAGACCAGAACGCCAAAATAAGTGCAAGACTGTCAACTGATAAAAGCCAAACGACAGAAGCCGGCATAGTAGCGACGCTTATGATGAAAGTTAATAAAACTAGGAAAATAGAAAAAAATACAAGGAAATATAAACATGAGAAGCAATCAATAAAAAAGTAAAATGTAGAAAATATAAACTTCGAGAAACAAATATTAGAAATGGTCATTCCATAAAAAAGAGAGATATGAAATCATTCACAAATAATTTACCACATTATTTCAATTGCTATTGACATGAAAAGTTTCAAACAAATCCAAATCGGAAACTGAAGAGCACTTTTATTACAGAAGAAAAATTTCCCAGTTATAAAATTAAAGAATAAAATAATGTTGAAAACCAAAGAAAAAAATGTTTTGAATCACTAATTAATATTGGATGACCACTGCCTCCAATCTTCTGCCTCCATTATTCAAAACTACTTTTCAGTTTTCTATTTCTTTTTCTTTGAATATCAATTAAGATTCCTGTAATCTGGTTAATGAATTGACAATGACTTCACATTCCCTGAGGTATAGCATGTCTATGTCTAGTATTTCTCTCTTTGAGTTTATATCCTCTGCATATCATATTGTTCACGTTTTCCTGTTTTTAACACTTTACAACAAAGTTGAAAAGTGTTTATGACTTTGTTCATTCTGTCTGTCTGTCTGTCTGTCTGTCTGTCTGTCTGTCTGTCCGTTAGCACGATAACTGCCGTAAAAATGAGTTTATCAAAATGAAATTTTAGTATGTTGTTCAGACGGTCTGTAGGACCTATGGGAATATAAATAAATAATATCACCCAATTAGTTTTTTATTGAACCCGGGTTGAAAAAATGAAATACATTGAACCCTATGGGACCTAATTTTTCAAACATTTTTTAAGTAAATTTAAAATTCACGAATTGCTTCGAAATTTTTAGGAAATATTCACATTATCCCATAGAATATATAAAAAAAAATTCAGTAAAATATGTTAAGTAGTTTTTTAATTAAAAAAATTATTTAATATAGGGAAAAAAACAAATTCAATTAAATTCTGACTTTGGGATATCTTCCAGAAAGAAAAGAGAGAGATATTATATAATAAATATCTCTCCATTTGTTTAAACGTTTTGCATATGGGAGTGGCTTCATATTTTGAAATAAATTTGGTAGATAAAAATTTTTCATTTTTTTAAAATTTTATATAACTCTTCATGATAAATTTAATTGATGGCATTTTAAATGCACTTTCCTACGTCCTAGAGAGTTAAAATTTGGTACACAGCTTTAATTTGTTGAACATTTTATTCGACAAAAATTTGATGGATCTTTAAATATAGATCATACATTTTTTTCGAAATGGCCTGAAAATAATCCCCGTTCACATCTATAAATCATTGTTGTAATATTGTTAAAAATTCTGATGTGGACAGCACATGTCTTTCTCTGCAGACTCATATTCGTTCTCTTTATTTATTCAATGATAATTTGAGTTTATCTGCACAACATAAATATTTTAAATGACATTGAATTTACACGTTAAACTTAAATTTGGTTCTCATTTGATAGCTGGACTTATTGTCAAAGGTGGCGTAGCGAAAACGCGAAAAAACTAGAATATCTCAAGAACGGCTAGTCCTAGAGTAATGGGGTTAGTCTTATTCTTTTTGTTGTCAAAAATCACATATAAAATAGGAATTTAATTGATATAATTGAGCACACGTAGTCTTTTATTTTTATATATAACGTCTTTTGCTGGCCATTTCGCAAAAATAGCCCGTTCCTTTTTCCCGAATCGCAGTAGAATAACCTACAAATGATTTATATACAAAATTTTGTTAAATTTGGTATATAAATCACTAGTAGGTTATTGAAATATTATACACCAAATTTTGTTAAATTTGGTTCATTAGTTTTTAGCTAGAGTGGATAAAGGCAATTTCTGCGGCCATTTCGCAAAGAAGGCAGATTATTTTATTACGAATCGTACTATAATCTAATGAACATCAGGATTTCCCACAAAAAACATACCTACCAAATTGTATGAAATTCGGTCCATTAGTTTTTCAATTAGAGTGGTTTAATATCCACACAGACACACAGAAACATACACATATACACCCTTACACACACAGACGTCTTCCTAAAACTAGTTTTTTCGTGTTCTAGAAGTCCCAAAACGTGTAGATCCTTTGAAAATTCGAGTTCCGATCTTCGGCAAGATCCCAATACTTTGAGTACATACACATACACATATATATTTTCTGTGTATCTAAATTCCGTGCCTATGCAATTACAATAGTTGTGATTTTAAATGATCCCTAAACTTTTATTATTTCTTCAAGGAAGCCTAATTTTAACATATGCAGAATGCAAATATCTCAAGCGATTGTAAGATGAATTACATAAGAATTGCTGAATTTTTTTCACACAAAATTATTTAGCTCTGGAGTCCGGAATACAAGTTATATGAATGAAATATTCATTGATTTTGCATAAAGAATCAGATGATTTATATTTCGATACAGTTTTAAATATTTAAGTATAATAAATTACTGTAGTACTGTGATAATGTAAAAGATATTACCACTGAATGAATCACATTTTAGAAATTTTTAAATGAAATTACATTTCAGTTGGAAAGTGTTTCATAATCAATGCTTATGCATGATTGATCTTTCTTGTTTTATTTTCTTTTAGATATATTTCTCTTTCGTCATAATAGGTTGCTCAACTATACCTGGTTATGTCGTTTGGTTATTTTCAGTGTGGCTGACATTTTCTTGCGCTTAGTTAGGCGTTCAGGTCCAGACTTTTTGCACTGAGGAAATAAATCAAATAACTTTCGAAACGTATATAATCCCATTTATCTTTATTTGCGATACAGTTCAGGCTGTGATACAGTTCATTTTAATTGTACGCAAAGTCAAATGCTTTACTTAGCGTCAAACAGTTTCTATACCTATTTAAATTTTTAATAATGCCGCATGCCTTCCTTGCATATTGATTTAAATATATTAATTTGATACAAAGATTTTGTCGATTTGTTTTCACAATTAAAACTTTATATAATTTAGCACTACAACATTTTACTCTTATTATCATTAAATTTGGCGTATACGAATAATATTAAAACAAACTGTAGAACAATATCAACACATGTTAGAATTAAGCAAACAGTCCAATGAAATAATAATGAAGTATTTTATTGAGTTATGCTACATGAAATATATAAATTTTTAGCTTTGAATTAACAAAGAAAAATAGATTATATTTAGAAAGGAAGATAGTATTTAGAAAAGTAGTTGATGTTGAATTAACCCTTAATAGCAATGCACAATTTTGTTTTACGATAAGTATTACTTCTTTTTAATCTAGATTAATTCTATCAGTAAAATCATTTTTGTAACACTTTACAACAAAGTTGAAAAGTGTTTATGACTTTGTTCATTCATTCTGTCTGTCTGTCTGTCTGTCCGTTAGCACGATAACTGCCGTAAAAATGACTTAATCAAAATGAAATTTTAGTATGTTGTTCAGACGGTCTGTAGGACCTATGGGAATATAAATGAATGGGAATATAATATCACCCAATTAGTTTTGGATTGAACCCGGGTTGAAAAAATGAATTACATTGAGCCCTATGGGACCTAATTTTTCTAACATTTTTTAAGCGGATTAAAAATTCACAAATTGCTTCGAAAATTTTAGGTAATAGTCAAATTGTTCCATAAAATATATAAAAAAATATTCAGCGAAATATATTCAGTAGTTTTTTAAATAAAAATTAAAATAATAATTACACATCTTATATGAAACGATCACGTGACCATGATATGAAACGATCACATGATCCACTTCAAAATGAAATATGGCATCCATCTTGTTCCAAAATCGTGATTTTTAAAGTTCTTTTTAATTCATATTGAGTGTTGTATCCGTCCTAAAACTACTTTATTTTTGCTTAAACTCTGTGCATCTACATACTAAAACAACACAATGACAATATATTTGAGTTTAAATTCTCATTCAAATTTGATTATTTCTACAACTAAGCCTATTTTTCTCGTATGTAAAATGTAAACAGCAAAATATGTAGAATGAGTTGTATTAGAATTACTGTATTTCTTTAACACAAAATAATTCAGTCCATGGAGTCTGCATGGCTGATATGAATGAAATATTAATTGATTTTATAAACAGAAGGACGATTTTTTCGATGAAGTTTTAAGCATACAGTTTATGAATTGTAGCTCTATGGTCTTAATTTTTAAATAAAACAAATTATTATAGTATTGTGATGAATGAAATGAATGAAATGAATGAAATCCTGCTTTTATAGAGAGATCCAGGCGTGTTATTTTTTCTATGACGTCATTTGAATTTATTTCAGTTGTTTTCGATGATGTTTTCAAATATAATAAATTATCGTAGTATTATGATAGTTTTAAAAATATTACCGTGGAATGTATTGCATTTTAGAGATATTTAAACCAGGCAATTTATATTTCAATGCCGTCATTTGAATGAAGTTCATTTTTTTCAATGAAGGTTTAAGTTTTAAAATATAATAAATCAATGTAGTATTGCGATAAGTTTTAAAATATTACCGAGGAATGTATTGCATTTTCGACTTTTTTAAATAAAATTGCATTGAAGTTGGAAAGTGTTTCATAATCAATGCTTTAAGCATGGTTGATCTTTCTTGTTATTTTTATTTTTATTTTCTGTCCATGCCTACAATTCACAATTGATATAACTTTTATACGTAAATAACAGTAATATGACTGCAAAGCAAATTACTATTGCATGCCGCTTTGCAAACTCTAATTACGGATATATTTACAAAAAAATTATATTTTTACTTTTTAGAATCTAAACAATTCTGCGCCAACCTTCCTTTTAGCTTATGTTAATCTACAGTTCGAAGAAATCTATGGCGCATTAAAAAAATCTGATAGAAAATCTTTCCACTACATTGTTAACTAAAATTTACTTTGAAATAAAAATACCACACCATTTTGAAAATCTTATAGATAACTAGTACGTTTTCATAGTTCTTATTTTAATTTGATCTTAGCTTTGATGTGTACATCTACCGTGCTAATCTTTTTATGAGGCATGTAATTTCATCATAGGTATGGAAAAGGAAAATGATGCGGGAAGAACCGGTACAATGTTTTTAATATTGAATTGCACATTTGGCGCTATTCCGGTCGATAACATGTTAAAACTATTTCGAAGTACCCAATGCACTTATATTTCATGCAACTCTAAATTTGCAATTATCAATATTGGTAGCATCCGCAATAAGATATTTAACCCATATGTATACTAAAAATTTATTCATCAATTTGGCGTCATTTTTGTAACTTTAATGATATTTTCATCAATCCGGGGTAAAGTATCGCAACTTTAGCGATATTTCACTAAATGGTCGCCGATTTCGCCAAATGCATCACAAACCGTTACAGACAAATGGAAAGAAGGGCATTTCTGATATATATATATATATATATATATATATATATATATATATATACATATATAATATATATATATATATATATATACACATATATATATACATATATACATATATATATATACATATATATATATATATATATATATATATATATATATATATATATATATATATATATATATATATAAATATATATATACATACATATATATATATATATATATATATATATATATATATATAAATATATATATACATACATATATATATATATATATATATATATATATATATATATATATATATATATATATATACATATATATATATATATATATATATATATATATATATATATATATATAAATATATATATATACATATATATATATATATATATATATATATATATATATATATATATATATATATTTAAAAATGGAATGAAGTAAAGCTTTGATAAACTCAAAATTGTACATGAAGGTAGCAAATGTGTTTATGCATTAAATAAAGCATTATATATATATATATGTGTGTGTGTGTGAAAGAGAGAGAGACCAGATTTGACACAAGATTTAGCTGGTGACCACCTGAGAACACCGCATGCTGTTGGCCCTTTTCGGGCGCGGTAGACCGGTGGTTTGCGCGCTAGATTTGTACTCTACTACAACTGCCGCCGTGTTCATGCGGAGTACGATCACGTTAAACATGTGGGTCCGAAAGTCCTTCCGAGAGGTTGGTGGTTGGGGAAGGAGGGTACGGTCCCTGTGGATGCCTCCCCCACTGGGTTCCGGTCTAAATTGGGTGGCACTTCCCGGCTGTCCAAACAGTTACCTTACACCTTTCTGGTTTATCGAAAAGATAATTACTTTCGGCTCAGGAGTTTGGGGAAAAGCATTGACTGGGGCACAGGTCAAAAAACTTATCTGTCTTCAAAGGATTTTTCTTTTAAAAATCTCATCTGGTTTTCGGACTACTTCTAACATTTCTCTCTTTTCTTTAACTGGAATCCCCCCCATTCACTTTGTAATAAATTCTTTGTACAAAAAATATACCTTTTGGAAACTTCGCAATAACCTTTTTACAAATCCTGCCCTTCCCCCCCCTGAAAAATTTGATCATAACTGCCCTTCTTCCAGTATCCCTCCTTCTCAACGTACAGTGACCTTTTCCCCCATTAATCCACTTAACTTTTCCAAAATAAATATTTACACTGATGGTTCCTCTATTGAAAACAATACAGGATACGCCATTTGCATCTTTAACGAAAACACACTGGAAGAAACTTTCACCTTTAAACTTGAGCATGGGAACACAGTTTTCCAAGCAGAAATTGCTGCGATCCATTTCTCTATAAATTGGGCATCTAATAGAAACATTAAAATTAATATCTTTACAGACAGTCAATCGTCAATCTCGGCCTTTAACTCCATCAAAAACAAATCTTTTTACTTATCCAAAATTAAAACTAATGCTAATCTTAATAAACATTTAATTAATTTATGTTGGGTTAAAGCCCACTCCGACATCTCGGGTAACGAGGTCGCAGACAAAAATGCAAAACTAGCTACTACCTCTGGCTCTCCAACTTCTTTACCTTTCCCTTATTCACTTCTCAAAAAACATTACAAACTTGATATCCTTAGTAATTGGCAATCCTTTTTAAATGACTATGTCTCCCCCCGAACTCACGATCCCGCCAGAATTTTAAATTTCCTTCCAAAAGTTAACTTTAATACACATATTACTAATAAATATTTAATCTACTTTATTACGGGCCACGGCCCATTCCCCGATTATTTGTTCTCTTTCAAATGTAAATCTACTTCCTGCTGCTCCTGCGGCGCTTTCGGCGACGCCGATCACTACGTTTTTTCTTGCCCCCTTACCAAAGCTTTTCACCTTTATAAACCTTCACCCCATAATACGGCGACCTGGTTCTCGAGTGTCTGCTCTAACCCTTCTTCAATCAATAAAATAAAAAACTGTGTTCTCATAGCGAGAGAAATCTCTAATAAAATTTCATAATCAGCCTGGGGATCTCTGCTTTTAATTTTTTCGGTCGGTGACTCCTCTTCTTGTTGTTTTTTTGTTTGTTTTTTATGTTGTTTTTTTATATGTTGTTTTTCTCGGTGGTGTCGTCTGCTTTTGTTGTGTTGTCTTTAGTTGTTGCACCCCATTTTATAATATATAGTCAACTTCAAAATGTTTTCAACTACTATCATAATACTTATATTATCTCAGATCATTATGTCATTTGTAAATATACTATCAAGTCTTCAATAATGTAAATAAGTCAACAAAATGTATTCAAGTCTACAAGAGTATAAATGTAATCAAGTCTTCAGATATATTTTCATATTAGCAAAACTATGTTATTAGCTTATATCCTTGTAACCACTCCTGTAAAAATTTTTTAAAGATTCAATAAATTTGGTGTTGGTTGTTGTGGACACCCGGACATCGGCCGGACGCCTGCCAACTCCTCTCCCGGCCGTCCAAATAGATGCTCAAGTCCTCAGGACGAGTCGGACGGTCTGGGTCTTCAACACCTTTCTGGTTGGTCGGACGGTCTGGGTCTCAACAACAAGATTTAGCTGGCCAACGACCCTACCGTGAGGAAAACACCGGTTATCGTTAGATCACCAAAGTCAAGATGCATCGAGCGCGGTTAGTACTTGGGTGGGTGACCACCTGGGAACACCGCGTGCTGTTGGCACATTTCGGGCGCGGTAGCTCGGTGGTTTGCGCGCTGGATATGCACGCCACCATAACTGCCGCCTTGTTGATGCGGAGTACGATCACGTTAAATATGTGGGTATGTAAGTCCTTCCGAGAGATTGGTGGTAGGGGAAGGAGGGTTCGGTCCCTGTGGATGCCTCCCCCACTGGATTCCGGTCTAAATTGGGTGGCACTTCCCGAGCGTCCAAACGGTTATCTTACACCTTTCTGGTGGGCCGGACGGTCTGGGTCTCAACACCAAGATTTAGCTGAGACTGTTCTATGTTGAATATTTATAATTGTCTGTAATATCAAATAATGCATCAGACTTAAGGATGCCAGTTTTATTGCACCCTGACCCGAGAGGTCAAATAAGGCCATAAACATAGGGGGATAAAGTGAAGACACGTGATTGGGTAAATATGTTAACCAATAATGAAGGATGTCTGGTCACATTTCCTTAAGGTCGGCCAATAGTAGACAATAGGCGTTGTTGTTGTTATTGTTGAGACCCAGACCGTCCGACCTACCTGGAAGGTGTAAGGTAACTGTTTGGATGGCAGGGAAGTGCCACCCAATTTAGATCGGAACCCAGTGGGGGAGGCATCCACAGGGACCGTACCTTCCTTCCCCTACCACCAACGTCTCGGGAGGATTTACGGACCCACATGTTTAACGTGATCTTACTCCGCATGAATACGACGGCAGTTGTGGTAGCGTGCAAATCCAGCGCGCAAATCACCGGGCTACCGCGTCCGAAATGTGCCAACAGCACGTGTTCCCAGGTGGTCACCCACCCAAGAACTAACCGCGAGACAAGAGGCATGTTAGACCTCAGTAAATAAGGGGTTGCAACATATGGAAAGTTCTAGAAATGTTAAGAACAGTAAGAGAGTTCAACAGCAGGCAAGTTCGAGAGTTTGAGTTCGACAAGAGCAGTCGGAGCAGACAAGAGTCGCAGTGAAGCAAAAGTACCAGACTTCGAGTTTTTACGACTGGCGATGCAGTTATGATGAGGTCAGATTGATCAGTGTTCAGTGATCGACTTCCGTACGAGACAGCGCATCACATCGTGAGTGGGTACAATACGGTGTACGCTGATGAAACAGAACCAAAGATGGCTGTCTCAATGCACAAAGACAAAATTGGAGGTATGTGTTACTATCAATAATTCTAGAAGGTCATAAATGCCATTTAGGCATTTGTAACTTAACTGATTTCACATTTCCGAGCTCCTCCACGAATAATATGATAATTGTTGTAATCAATTTAATAATTAACCGCATGTTCTTAATAAATGATTTTATTTTAAAGTTGAAATGGTGCAATTAATGCACCCGTGTGGTGACCGGGTGTGAAAGAATAGTCCCAACATAGGTCATGCATGTCGTAAGAGGCGACTAAAATGGGTACCCAGCGGTTGGGGGTATAACCGGGCACCCTGCCCCTGGGGAGTATATCAGGTGACTAGTCCTCCAGGTTGGGGGTTGGGTGTGGGGCTGGCTACCCCATCCTGTAAAAAATATCAGTTACGAAATCTAATGAAGAAACTAACCGGACTGATTTATGGAAACGACCTGGAAAACGTACTATGGATTTGAGAATTGGAAGCTGGAATGTTTTGTCTCTGTATTGAGGCAAAGCACTTTTAATGCTGTTGCAGCAGTTGGACAATTACAATATTGATGTGTGTGCATTACAGGAAATGAGATGAACTGGTAGTGGCACTTTTGATAGTAAGGATTACGTGGTTTTTTATAGTTGCCATGACAGAAATCATGTAGAAGGTACTGGTTTTGTTGTGATCAAGCGAATTAAACACCTCATTATGGATTTTCAGGCTGTCTCACCACGACTCTGTAAACTGCGAATTAAAGGGAGGTTTTTTAATTACAGTTTTTTGTGTTCACATGCGCCCACTGAGAAAAAATCAGATGAGGAAAAGGAAACATTCTATGAAAGTCTATCCAGACTATATTATAGTTGTCCAGGAAATGATGTGAAAATTGTTATTGGTGACCTCAACGCTAAGGTTGGGAGAGAGTCTGAATACCAGGCAGTCCTTGGTAGACATAGCCTCCATGATGTGTCAAACGATAACGGTTGTAGACTCGCTGACTTTGCTGCATCGCATGGTATGTTGGTTGGGAGCACCTTGTTTTGTCATAAAAGAATTCATAAAGAAACATGTAGGGCGCCAAGTGGGCTCTATTCAAATCAAATTGATCATGCCTTGATAGCTGCTAGACACTGCTCGAACTTGATTGATGTTAGAACTTATAGAGGTACAAATATTGACTCAGATCATTATTTGGTTATTGCTAAACTTAGAGGACGGCTTTCTAATGCCATGAAAGAAAGCGTAGTGCCATTGAAAACATTTGACTGTAAAAAACTGAATATCAATGGATTTGGTAAGGAGTATACTGACTGTTTGGAAAATTAGTTAGTGACGCTAAATGACTGTGATTCCTTGGAGGAGTGCTGGTTTCAAATTAGGGAAAGTATTTGCCACGCTGAAGCTACTATTGGCAATTTCTGTTCGCAGTAAAGATAAAGACTGGTTTGATGAAGAATGTGCTGAACTTACTAACAAGAAAAACCTGGCATATAAAAAAATGCTTCAGGTTCATACCAGACATAATTATGAGGAATATAGAAGGGCCAGGAAAGAGGAAAAGAAACTCCATAGAGGAAAGAGGACAACATTTGAGGAAAAGACTTGAGAGCTATCGAATATCTTAAATCCGTAAACGAATGCAGAGCATTCTACCGGAAAATTAATCGTAGTCGTTCCGACTTTAAACCATGTTCTAGTCTCTGTAAAAACAGACAGGTAGTAATTTTGGCTAGCAGACGGGATGCTCTCAATAGATGGGTAGAGCATTTTGACGAACTTCTAAATTCAGAGAATAATCATGACGACCTTTGCCATAACGTCCTAGGCATTATTGATGATGAACTGATACCTCCTCCTGATAGAGATGAAGTTGAGTCGGCAATCAAAAGGCTCAAAAACAATAAGTCGCCTGGGCATGATCTTATCTCTGCAGAGTTGCTTAAGACTGGAAGTCCCCGACTGCTTGAGCACTTGCATAGACTTATTTTGATTATTTGGAACTCGGAGAAGCTGCCATCGGAGTGGAGTATTGGCATTTTATGCCCCATCCTTAAGAGGGGAGATCCAATGATCTGTTCCAATTATAGGGGTATTACCCTTCTGTGCACATGTTATAAAATACTCTCCACTATTCTGTGTCAGAGACTCAGGCCATTTGCTGATTCTGAGATTGGTATCTATCAATGTGGATTTAGAGGAGGAAAATCCACTATTGATCAAATTTTCTGTTTGCGTCAGATTTGGGAAAAATTAATTGAATATGGTATTGACACTCACCATTTGTATATTGACTTTAGGGCTGCATTTGACAGCTTGAGTAGGAATCATTTAATGGATGCAATGTATGAATTTAATATTCCTGGTAAATTTATTAGACTTGTGATGTGTACATTGCATGACACCAAATGTAAAATCAAATTTTTGGGCTTCCTTTCCGAGAGCCTAAGTGTCAATAATGGTGTACAACAGGGGGATTCTCTCTCGTGCATTCTCTTTAAGATCGCACTGGAGAAGGCTTTATGAGATTCAAAAATTGATGTACGGGAAAACATCATACACAGGTCTGTGCAGCTCCTGGCTTACGCTGATGTTATCGATACAGTTGCTAGGAGTGTTCTGGCCTTGAGAGAAGCATTCTCCTCCTTAGAGGTAACTGCAAGTCGAATGGGATTGATTGTAAATGTTTCTAAAACCAAATATATGCCAGTACAGAAAACACCAACTGGTGATACGGTTAACTTTTTGAAAATTGGCCCACATGTGTTTGAAACTGTTTCTGGTTTTAAATACCTGGGATCTTTTGTTAATGTAAAACATGATATTATTCCTGAAGTTCAAAATCGTATTTCAATGGCCAACAAGGCATGTTTTGGGCTTTTGAGGTCTTGTTTCCTCTCTAGAAAAACAAAGTTCCTTATATATAAAACTATCATTAGACTGGTCCTAATGTATGGTTCGGAAACTTGGGCTTTAACAAAAAATGGAGAGGATAGAGTTGCTGTTTTTGAGCGTAGGGTTGGTTCTCAGAGGCATCCTTGGTGGAGTAAAGGAGAATGGCCTATGGCAGATGCGTTTTAATTCAGAGATTTATATATCTTTTAAGGAACTCGATATTATTAAATATTTTAAAATTAAGCGAATGAACTGGGTCTCTCATATTGATAGAATGGATGAAAGGGACCCGGTAAAGAAGATGTTTGCTGCAAGGCCCTTTACCAGTAGGAAAAGAGGAAGACCAAAGCTAAGATAGATTGACTCAGTTGATTCGGATTTTAGAGTGATGGGAGCAAGAGACTGGCAGACTAGGTCTAGAAATATACAGTCCTGGAGGAATCTTCAGCGGAAGGCCATGGCTCATCCTGGGCTGTCGTGCCAAATATGATGATGATGATGGTGCAATTAATTGTGGTAGTATGTTAATGTATTCTATTCAAGAAACTCGCACTGAAGATACATATGGTGGGCTTAAGCGGCACTCAACGCAATGTGTTTTAATGTTTCACGACTTTCCGATTTTACGGCCAAGATGATTATGAATAATTTAATAAATATAAAAATTGATTTTTGTGCTCCATAATATATATAATTAACAAATTTATTGTAAAATACTGCAGATGAAATGTGATTTATATATAATATATTTCACAATAATTGATATTTTTTTTAAATTTTATTTGATGATTTTTGATAATTTTATTTGATGATTTTTGATAAATTTATTTGAAAAGTGTGCAATATTTTGAAAACGGTTAATGATAGTCTTCTAACATTATTGTCTCGTTTTCTAATGAAAAATTACATAAGAAGTTATTATTTACGTAACATTATTCAAAATTATGATTATTGATGAATTTATCAAACTTTGCATTCGAAAATTTGGGGGTCTTCCAAACATTTGATTTCGTTTAAAATCAATAGGCTTCAAGTATTCAAGGATTGTAATGTTTGTACCAAAATTGATTTGAAATGTTCCATTTGTTCATGAGATATCATTTCCATAGACTCACGGGAACACACACACACACATATAATTACACATACACAAACATACTTACACATACACACATACTTACATATATACAAACTTACACACAGAGAGAGAAGTAGACATAGACATCACCTCACAAACGTTCGATTCGAGTTCACGGATGCTTCTAATCTGCTCTTCCGGTGAAAACTCGAATTCGAATTTTCGACCCTGTCAAATTACTTTCCCCATGCAGTAAACTATGTATGTAGGGAAAGTAAACAAAGTGAATTGTATATAATTTAAAATAATCAAGTTTTATCGCAATAAATGAGTTTAGCGGATACACAACATATTGAAATATTGCATACGTATTTCATGAAGTGTATATCCATAATTAAAAATTGAAATAGAAAATTCATTGAAAAATGATTTGAAATAATAAGTTTCTTCATATAAAAACATGAAAATTCATTAAAGAAAATATTCATTTTAACTCATTTATATTCTCATATAAATGATTTAAAATTATCTTATTATTTACAATTTTAGCGAAAATGTGCATTTAACACAGTCAATGGCCACTTTACAACTTCCGTTATATTCCTGAACTATTGTGCGATTATTTTGCGTAAGATTTAATTCAGGAACCTTGTTTCTTTCAGAACAATTTTGATTGAAAGTAAGTATATAGCTTTTGTTGTATGGGAGATATACGACTGTGTATATAGTAAGTTAATACAGTAAAGTGTGTTGTTGTGTTTTTTTTTGTTCTGATTTTAAATAATTATGTAATTTTAGTCGTTTGTGAGATATACGGCTGCATGCAGCAGGTTCAGGTAGTAAATTGCAGCATGGGATTTGTTTTGCTTTGATTAAAATTAATTTTTTTTCGTCTTAGAAACATTCGATTGTGTGTATACGTTAGTAAAGACGCAGGGCTGTTTTGCTTTGATTCAAAATAATAGGTGTAAAGATATTAATGCCGAACTGAAACTTCGAGAACTTGGAGTTCTAGAACATTCCATGTTCATTGTTATTTTTGTCCATATGTTAAATGGAAGGTATTTATTTGACTGTGTTCAAACCAATGAATTACATTTTATGCAAAATAGGTAGCATGGAAATTTGTCCGAAAATATGTGCATATGAGGAGAGTTTTCCCATATGAGCTCAGGTTTGTTCATATACTTCCTCGAGAGCTTCTAGATGACTCGGATATGCCATTTGGTTCAGACAATACTGGGAACCACTGGTCTATAGAAAATGTTGGGTTTTTTCCCAACTTTAAATAAACGGACGTCATTATTATGAGGACAAGATTCGGATAAAAATTCGATTTTATATTTTATTGTGGATTTAAATAAATCTGATTGTTCTTTTTCCAACGATTTATTACATTATTTAATCCGCAAATTATAAATTGAAAAGTTCCTTTATTTCCATATGCCATCATCAGAGTCTGCTGCATGTAAGTGGCCTTTATATGGGTTTTTCATAAAATGTTCTTTTACTGTTTATAATCGTTTTTATTAAAAACGATTGAAAACAACACTGTGAAATCTTTATGCTATTTTCAGGACATATGTGTGCATATTTTAACACGATATTTTGCAGCTTAGTTGTTTACTTCTTTTAATAAAACTAAAACCTAATTTGGCATATTCTGATTTAAATAAAGATTAGACGTTGAAATAGGTACAATTATTACATCTTGTAAATTTTTGTACTAATTTTCTATATTGTTTCTGAGAAAAAAAGAACACGAAGTTAAAAAATTTAAAATGGGCAAAATAAGCCGGTTCGGTTAAGAATAGGATAATCACGAAAATTACCATTTTCGAGATATTAGCTATTTCGCTTTTCAAAATGGAACTTATATCGCTCAAAATAATTCAATTTCCATGAAATTGGGCACATTTATACGATTAGATTAGTAACAACAAGACCAGGTTGATTTTCAGCCATACAGATTTATAGGAAATCTATAATCTGATAATTGGGAAAATCCTGTTTGGGACACATTGAATATTTCAAACAATTATTACTTTCCTTATATACATAATGTATAAGGAAAGTATTGTGACGGGGCTAAAATTCGAATTCGAGTTTTCGACGGGAGAACATGTTTCAAGCATTCTTGATCACGAATCACACATTTTTGAGGTGATGTATGTGTGTGTGTATGAAAGTATGTGTGTGCGTGTGTGTGTGAAAGTATGTGTGTGCGTGTGTGTGTGAAAGTATGTGTGTGTGTGTCAGTGAGACTGTGGAGACGATATTTCACGAACAAATAGAGCAATTCGAATGAAATTTAGAACAAATATCAAAATCCGTTAATACTGGAAGCCTATTGTTTTTAAACGTAGTCGAATGTTCAGAACCCACCTAAATTTTCGCATGAAATTTTAAAAAAAATCATCAAAAAATCAAACCCTTTAATAAAGTTATGCAAATACACATTTCTTATGTAATTTTTCCGTAGAAAACGATTGACATAAACTTTAAAACGCTAGCACGAGCCGTTCTCGAGATATTGCACATTTTTAAAATAAATTTATCAAAAATCTCATACATTAAAAAATATATATTAACTGTTGAGAAACATGGTCACTTTTCATATGTAATGCCATGCGATAAATTTGGTGTCATCATTCTCGTGGATCTAGCTCGTTCTATTCATGAAACAAGATACTTTTAGTAATACTCTTGTATTTGAACGCCAATAGTTATTTATCTGCTGTAAGAATGACTTATTTCTCCATCCATAACGCTTGTCGAGATTTTGGCGCCGAATTTGGTGGAATGTCGCCAATTTGGCGACATTTTAAAATGTTGCCAAATTAACGAAAATCTCGCCAAATGGATAGAAATGACACTAAACCAATGAAAATGATGACTAATTGACGAAAATTCAATATCTTGGAAATAATATAAATATCTACTATCAGAAAAACCTATTTTTTATTGTAAAAGTAGTAAATTCATTGTACTATATAAGGAAAGTCATGTGTTGCCCATATCAGATTTTTTATTTAGGCAATCATAGAAGATAACCATGGGAATTATTGCAACCCAAGCATAGAAGCCTGCTATATAAGGATATATATTGTTGCGATCGTATCTTCTGGAATCGTGGACGTGGACGCAGGATACAAGAATGAGTCCTACTTTCTAGATAACTAAACGTGTTTTTTCACAAGCACAAATTAAACAAGAATAATATACAATCAAACAGCACTTAAATGATCCACGAATTTTCCAGAATAACGGATAATAATCTCAAAACATTGACAAATGTAATTTCACAAAACATCGCCTACTACTCTCGAAAGATTGACAAAAACACAGTCCGATGTTGCTCGCATCTTGTCAACTCGTCAACTCAACTCCAACGGAGTGATGAGTCCTTTTATAGTATATCTATAAATATTTCTGGAAATCTCTCCTATCACGTAGAATGATCGTTATTAAGAGATGCTTTTCGAAAATTCGAGAAGTCGCAAAATGTCGCCAAATTGGCGATAAACCACCAAATACAGAAATCTTTCTTCGAAATGGAAATTATGGCATCCTTAGAATCACGTCATGCTCACGTCAAGGAACCTTCCGTCGTATGTTTTCTCCTTCTGGTCTGTCTGCGAGAGAGAGACAAATACATGGAGAGGGAAAAATAGTCTCAGGCAGAAAGCGCATAATATTCTTTCGCAATATTATAACTACCTACAGATTAAAACGACTTCAAATCAATACTGTTGCAAAAGTTTATGTTAGGCACACATTGTATTGACTGAAACTGTCTTAGGACGACAAAGTGCTGAATAAATTTTAATGCTTAGAAATACAACTCAGTGCGGTTTCTGGAGAGAAGCTAACAAGGGAGATATCGGGAAAAGTTTGATGTTGAGATAAGGCAATTAAGCAAAGTTTGCAAATGAGAATTTGAAACGACTTTTGCTTGATATATATATATATATATATATATATATATATATGCAATTAAGTATTAAACAGAATCAAGTAAAGTAAATACCCCTGATCTAATATATTATCTTTTACCTCGTACTTCATCATTCAAAATATTTAAATATTTAATGCAAAATATTATTTTACTTCAGTATCCTTAGTCAAGGGGAAATTGTTAATAAAAATAATAATAACCAGACAAAATAATACCATTTTATTTTTTAGCACTTTATGTGTCTTTTGTTTCAAAGACAAGGAAAATGCCATTTGTTAAAGATATCCAGAGCCACATTTGTCGGGTTCTTTAGCATCATCATAATTTCAAAGAAAATATTTTATAGCGAATTCCAATGAATTAAGATGCCCTTTGTTACACTGGCATTCGATAAATATATACTAAAATGAGCATGTTTTGATTTACTGTTGAAAAATATTTTATAATTACAAAAAAAAAAATCACATGTGTTGAAATTTATTATTTTTGTTTTAATCAATGTTTTTGTACCTTTATTTATTTTAAAGTTAATAACTTTAGCATGATGTAATCTGTTTTTTTTAAATCCGCTAAAATCAAATAAAATCGTATTTCATTATTTTAAGAATATCCTGTAAATTTTGTAACTTTAAAAGCGAATGTCTTTTGGAAATCTTGATAGCAACATAAAAATGATATCATTATATTAAGGATAATATAGTGATGAAATTCAATGCCACCCTAAAATCTGCATGCAGGAAAATATTATAGTCGTTTCTGCTAAGTAAATGTAACGTAGATGTAAAATATTTATATTTTACATATAGTTCAATCTTCGTTTTTTTCCCAATAAACATACAACCTAGATTCTTAGTCCTACCTATATCTTTATCCTAAGTAAATCCCTATCTCTAATCCTAACTGTTAACCCAGTCAAATGACATTGTATATAAAGATATCTGGTACATTCATTGTTATTTTACATTCTGATTTTCTTTTGATCTTGCCAGAGTGCGGCGATACATGTTCATTGATGCTACTATTTTAAAAAATGTTAAAATGATTAGTTTAAAAATGAATATTGTCAATATTGTCAATTTATATCCACCCCGCATATCACATTTATTTCATTATTTTTCCAAGCGATATCAAAATAAATCTAAATTGATATATTTTATATGTATTGGCAAAATAACAGAAATCACTTTTAAAACAGAAATCAAGTGTATAACAGAGGTCGGGTTTGTAACTTTAATCAACTTTGTAACAAAGATCCAGTTTTTGAATCGAAATATACTAAAATTACTTTTTTACAATATCTAATTTTACTTTCTCATACGTAGTATTGATAAAGTATTGTTTTCATGAAAATTTTCGATTTCGAGATTTTGATGTTAGCACATGTTTTAGGACCTTTTGAACACGAAGTAATTTTGTTGGAGGGATGCCCGTTTGTCTGTCTGTCTGTTGTGTCTGCCACAAATGCTAATGGATTTTTAAGAGACTTTATATTCGAGTTTGTTTCCGAAAATTCTAGATATAGATAGAACGTTTTTAAATTCGAGCTGAAACTTCGGAATTTTATATTTTATTAATAGGTTAGCATAGGAGAAAATTTGAAATAATCAAGCATAAAATGCTTATTTGTGAATCAATCATGAAACTTATTAGTTTTAACAATTGTAATAAAACATTGGCGCGATGCAATTATTGTACTTGTGACGCTATTAGCTTTCACATGGGCAGAAGGGCAAACACCTCCCCCACGAAGGGGCAGTCATTATCAGACTTGATATCAATCGAAAGATTTCTTTAAGACCATTAAAATGAAGGGTAACATGCTATAATTGTTATCATTTAAAAAAAGATACATATTTTTCAAATTTGTCTTATAATATTTGAAAAAATAAACACACAAATCATAAGCTGCTTAAAAATGGTTTCTGGTATGAAAAAGTGAAGTTGAGCATCACTACAGTTAATTTTTATTAGAAAATTAGCGTAATATTTTGAACATAATATTTTGCCTATCTTACGGCATCGTAAACTTCAAACAATTTTAGCCATGATATTTCTCCCAATGGAATCATTATTTGCTATAAAATCTTCAAGATCGTGCGTTTTTTTTCAAAAAATCTGCAGAAAGTGTTACCGGAACCCGGCATCCGTAAAACGCGTACTGATTATAGAAGATCATTTCTCTTGACTAATGTATTTTATTAAAATCCATTAAATTTTTATTTTCATACTTTTCGAAAGTATGTAATTTGGCTGAGTAGTTAGTTAATGGGCGTCACTCGCAAGCATATATAAACGGGATTTTAAAATTTCCACTGTTGCTCAAACTGGCGTAGGGAGGCAAACCTTCTATAAGAAATTACTTCCTGGACTCATCGTATCAGTAAAAACTTTTTTATTGAAATAGGTCATGTAGTTTATGCGATATTTCGCTTAGATTTCTCTTCTCGAAATTCACCTTCTATATGTCAAATACTATTTTCGATTTGTCGATTTCATTATCAATGAATTCGCAACAATCTGGAAAAAAGTTTGATCAAAATAGGTCATACAGTTTAATGGGTATTTCCCTCGGAATTGTTTTCTGGAAATTCCCTTTTTATACATTAGATAGTATTTTCGATTTCTTTTCTTCACTATCAACGAATTTGCGACATTAGTGATCACATAAACCAATGAATAGTTCTTCACCCCCTTGGGAGATGTTCCAATAATTGTTTTGACAAGACAGAACCGTTCATCACTCCAGATCTTCCCTCTCGAGGAGTAAATTATTCCCCAATCGCTTCTCAGCATTTAGTTTAGCCGAACAAATCAGCCAAGAAGCTCAATGGACCTTACAGCGAGCGTCTTTGAATTTAAATGCAAGGTAATGGGTGTCAAGAGTACAATTTGTCTGACTCTTGTTCAACGGTTTCTGCAATTAGCCGGCTCTTCAACAGTAAATCTCTCCTTTGGAGTTTAGATAAAAAAAAAATTGCGAGGTCGAGTAACAAAGAAGAAAGTTTTCCGTGTGAGGATAAAAAATAAAATGTGAAACCTGTACTTCTTTTTTCCGACGGAGGAGTGTTTACAAGGAAATAACATCCAGAGTTGTTTGTGTTTTATTTGTTAAAGTGCGGAGTAACAATCAGTAAAAATGTTGAAGCATGTTTCGGATAAGAGGAAAAAGTGTTTCCGTCGGCGTCATGGGACAATGTGTTTTGAGTGCTGAATTGCATTTATCTAAATTTCGTCTTCTGGTACAGTTTAAAAAAAAGTGCTTTCTCAAGAGAATGGGAAATAGTTGTATAATCATTCAATTGAAAAACATAGTCATTTCTGTACTTTTTTAAGCTATTAAAATGGAGAAATTTAAGCAATATTGATATTTTTTTCATAAAGGTTTTCTTAACGTCACGGATTTCCGTCCCCTCAAAGTTGCCACCAAGGCGTTATTTCTGAATCTGTACGTGGTATGTCTATATTGAACGTGAAGCGCGAAATTCTTTTTTCAAGGTCGACCCCTAAGACAATTATTGATTTGATATTTTTTATATGAATTACATCCATGATTAGGGTTTTCTGTCGAAAAAACAGAGTGTTATGAAAACTAAATATTTTGGATACTTATAATCCCGAACCTAATAAATATATAAATAGTTTTTCCTGTTTAGTCGCAAATATGGTTCGGATTAGGATTACATAAAAATAATTCCTATATTTTACTATTTTGAAATTTATTCGAAAAAATTTTAAAAGTGACTTTCCGCCCGAATGATTTTTTTTTCATTTTTCCAATTTTCACTGGATCACTCGAAATATATAGTAAATTACAAAATATAGATATAAAAAGTAAACGACAAAAAGATGTACTAGAAAATCTCGTATTAAATTCTATATTTATTATTAAAATTAGCTCATGTAATGTACAAGTCATCGTCTTGTTAAGTGAAAATTTTACATTTTAAAGTTAGTAATGCTTATCTTAAAATAAAAAGTGGTAGCTATAAAAAATAAACAAAAATGTTTAGCTCTTTGAAAGTTCTGTAAATATATATAATCAGATTTTAGATCGAGTTTTTTTTTGTATTACAAAATGTTATTCACTTATTATTACTCAGTCTTATTTTATAAAATGTTATTCACTTTTTATTACTCAGTCTTATTTTACAAAATGTTATTCACTTATTACTACTCAGTCATCTTTTACAAAATGTTATTCATCCAAAACCATATCGGCTCCATCGGACTGGTGCCACCGCTTAATTTTCACGCAATATTACCACGGAGTTAACAAAAACAAATAAAAAATACAAATGGTGCGGTAGCACTCGAGAAAATGTGCACTTTTACGATTTTCTGCTCAGCCTTTTTTTTCTTTAATGTTGACCAACCGACAGTCTTGACTACAAAACCAATTTTAATAAATGGTATCACATTGTGCATGTTTTGATAGAAGGTACATACATTTATTTTTAAACTTAAAAATAGAAAATAATTTAGAATTTTAACAATTGATATAACTTGATTTCTCATCCATTTTCTTCAGTGTTGAAGGATCTATAGTCTAAATGATCGAACCGATTTTAATAACTGATAACTCACATTACGTATCAGGTGGGAGGTTCCTTATTGTCTTTTAAAATTTGAAGATAAATCTGATTTAGAATTTCTAAAATTGAAAAACATGATTTTCAGGCTATTTTCCTCAGTGTTAACAAAACTTTAGCCTAAACGACCGAACCGATTTTAATAAATGATGAATGTTATGTGTCTGAATTTTAATAACTGATGATGTTATGTGTTCTGCTTGGAGATACATATATACTTTTCTTTAAAAATTTGAAGATAAATCTAACTCAGAATTTTAAAAATTTGAAAAAGTATGATTTTTCGGCCATTATTTTCAGTGTTAAAGGACCTATAGCATAAATAAATAATAATTTTGCCATTTATTGGTACAAAAGTATCTACACTGTGTAGAAATGATTACTTTTCACAAAGATTACAAAACTTGTTTAAAATGTTTTCCATCCATTCCAAAGTTCCATTAAAGATAAGAGGCAGATATTATTTGCCTATGATGCATTTCTGTGTTCAGCCGTTTGCATTCTTGGTGTAAGCATTTGCATTTTAATTTGTGGTTAATCCCTCACCAACTTTGTTTAAATATGTCTTAGGAAATATTTATGTTAAAATACTGAAATTTTGTACATCACATTATTAGTGTATGGGCTCATTTTACTCATTGGAAATGTTTTTGTATGGGAGCCGTATAAATATTTAAATTTCGTATTTCTTTAGATTTAATCCCCTGAAAATTGTTATGCATGTCTTTTCTGTGTGGCTGATAGGGAGTCTCAGAAAAAACAGTCGCTTGCTAAGCTACGCCAGTCACATATATTCCATTCCATTGTGACTGTCATGGCTTCAAAGAAAAAATAGTAGCTAAAAGCGCCATGCCAGTCACATATGAATGACACAAAACATAATATTTTTGAAACTTTAAATGCAAGAAACACATTCACATAATTTGGAATTAATGATATTATTATTTACTTATTTATTTGGGTTATTTTTAACTGGCCTGCAATGGAAGCTCGATTCTAACTTTATGAACGTCTTTTATAGAGAATCCTGCAAGTGTATAAATATTCA
Organism: Amaurobius ferox; assembly: GCA_951213105.1. Lineage (NCBI taxonomy): Eukaryota > Metazoa > Arthropoda > Arachnida > Araneae > Amaurobiidae > Amaurobius > Amaurobius ferox. The sequence continues at coordinate 132,782,050 of OX578139.1, forward strand.
GTCTTTGTGAAGCTTTAATTTCGCAGGTACTGAGATTTATGTGCAATTAAATTGACTTTTATTGAGTAGTACTCTGATCATATGTCCAAATCGCATAGAATATATTGATTAGTCAGTATAATAATACCAATATTCTTACACTCACTTATTGCACTATTTTAAAATTTATTTACGAGATAATTTACTTGAAGTTTCTCGAAATCCTATCTGAATAAACCCTATCAATTATGAGAATAATTCAAATATTCGAACGGATGAGAGATGCAGACGTATATATTTGGGACAGGTCACGCAGATGAAGAATACGAGATTCTAAACTGAATAGATTGATTCAATTGGTGTTTACTATTCAGCGGGAGCTTTCGCTACCAGAAGTTTCCAAGTAAATTATCATTTATACAGGACAAGAGCTGGTTTAACTGAAGTATTTGTGTAATGAAGGGAAACAGAATAAAATATCTGTTGGTGAGGATATATTATAATTTTAGATCGAACTTTATTGCTCATGGAGTTCATAATCAATGACACATGTCTAAATATATATTCTAAATTTTCATTTGCATTTAAACTCATTGTTGACTTTTGTATATATATTTCTACATATTTTACCATTTACAAAATAGTGGTTATGGTGTAAGCTGATCTATCGGCGTTCCTATAAGTAATAGAAACGTAAAAAGTAACTAAAATGTGCGAAGCAGTATCTAGCACTTTTAAAACAAATTAAAAATATATTTATTCTTAATAGGAGTATATATGTTACCGCTAAAGTGCAGAAAACAGTTATCTTACAGATTATCTAGGTAATGTGCCGAAAGTTGTTTCACATTTCTCAAATTATCTAGGTAATCTGCACATTACATACTAGGCACTCGTTAAAGTGAAAATAAGATCTTTGCTGGAACAACAGCAACGTTTATAAAGAATCAAGTTAATACAATCAACAAATTAGTTGATAGAATCAATCATCAATCAATTAAAAAACTATAATATAAAGAATCAAATGGTTAAAATATTATTACAATTAAGGAAATGAATTTGCAAAACATATGATCAAATTATGCTTACTTATTAGTGCAATCTAAAGATTGGTGACACTTTGAATTACATAGCAATCGGTTTTTGTGACAAGCACACCTATTTGTGGTACATTTAGATTTGCAGTCACATTTTCTGAAGTCCTGCCCAGTACCAAGGGATTGTTTTATTGCTGTTTGGCGTAAAGATATTTCTACAGCAGGGACATCTTCTTTCTTTAAAAATGTGGATCTTCTTTCATTAAAAATTGATCTTCTTAAGTTAAAAATGGACATTTTCTTTCGCTAAAAGTGGAGGGAGAGAGAGGAGTAGGGAAAGGAAATGAGAGAAACAAACTTTTGAATTTTAACGATACGGAAGCAGTTAATGTGCACATTACTGCGGAAAACACTTGATTGTAAAATGCGGAAAACACTTGATTCCGCACGTTAACGGAGCAAATCAGTTAATCTGCAGATTAGCTAGGTTATGTGCAGATTAACGGCTTTTGAGCTTTAGCGGTAACATATACATCATAGTATGAGCTATGCATCTCTTATAATAATCAAAACTTTTAATTTAGAGTATTGAGTATAATTTGTAAATAAAATATTAATACATATGGCTATTTGTAATCTCCACAAAACGCAATTAAAAGTTTCCTAAAGCTATTAAAATAATTTTCGCTTATTTAGGTTCTTTTTATATACATTTAAAAATAGTAACTTTTTGTTCAATTATGTACATAAGTTCAAGTGTTAAGCAATTAAATAAATTGTATCTAACTACAGCCATACAAAGATATTCTACATTAAAAATGTAAACACGGATTTTCAAGTATATTTTTTGAATTAATTTGTCATCCATAATCATGGATAATTTGAGTTCGTAATAAGATGGCATTATGAACACTTGATGGGTTTTAAACAAATAAGATTTTCTTACACGAAATTGACGGACGTACAGTATGAAACGATGATGATACAATAACGCAAACGTGTCGTCAATGTACAGTTGAGACTTGGCTTGCACAGAAATCCGGAAACTGGAAAGCAAAATCACAGCTGCATGTGCACACGGAGGCAGACAGTTCTATCGACAGACACCATCACACAGCTATACGTCCACTCTTCTAGCACAGTAGTGGAACACTGTCACAGGTCAGGCTTTGTCCTCAAGCACAGTTTTGGGCCGTCTGATTGATCCTTGTTAGCTAGCAGTCCATTGCTCGAAATTCGTTTGATACTCAACAGCAGACACCCCAGGCTGCAATGGGGAATCTAACACCGACATTTTCTTGTCGATTGGCAACACGTCAGGTTCTATTCGTGATCTCGACTGATGCGAATTCAGAGAACCCTCAACAGCCAGCGATGGGCCAGGGATATTTTAGGGAAATATTTTATTGCATCTATCCTTCAGAGATGCCCTGGGGATATATTTCAGCAAGACAAGTCTCATCCACCTGTGGTCCGAAATATATAAAACCTCTTTCATTAACAGCAAATAAATCTTCTTCCATAGCCTGCACATTTGCAAGACATGCCCAGATTGAAGATGTCCTGTCAAGCGTTTTTCCGATCCACCATAAATGAACTATAGACTCACATAGAAACAACCTGGCAGGCTATTCCCCAGGACGACATCAGAAATATCTTCCACTAAATTATTGCTGTTCAAGCTTATCGATATTTCTTCTATATCGATCATGAACATTTAGGCGAAAATATCTTGTATAGTTCTGCAAATGAAAACAGTTATCTACTATAACGCGAACAATCAGTGAGATAAATGTGTGTCGAATAGCGTAATTATTTCTTGTTGTTACAATTTTCAAAAACAATAGAGTAGACTGTAAAGCCAGCCGAAGTACGAATTTCGTCAAGTTTTCTTGAAAAACTAAAATGAGCTTATACTGAACATTATTGGGACCTGTATGTATGAGACACCAGTATGTTTGTGTGATCTATTTAGCAACGAGAGTTACGTAGGATATGTTTCACAAAAAGTTCTTTTTTAAACGGCTTCTGTTTCTTCTAGAAAGGCTTACACAATCTCAATCTTTCCACTATTGAATTAGTTATAGCAATTTTATATTGACGATTTGATTATTCTCCAATTCATCGTTTTAATAACATCAAATAGCTTTAGTTGACTTAATAATGAAATTCTTCTTCTTCTGTAAGCTCGGGAGCTTTATTTTAGCATCAGTTTTTAAAATATCACGACGCATCAAACCTCTGTAGTGATTTGCTTCCTTTATACTGTTTTCGTTTCTTTCAATTCATGCAAACAAATATATGATGGTCTACAAAAAAAAGTCTATTTATCGGTAATTTTATTTTTAATATAACCTAGTATATAGCCATTATACCGACAACTTTGCACTTAATTAATTTCAGTGGATTTAAGTAGCCGCAGGATTCTTATGGACGGGAAAAGTTTTCACAATGTTCTGCGTGTTGTCAATTCCAGGAAATTACTTTTTTCTATCAACCAAGGCTGACAAAACCAGTTTTCAACGAAAAACCAAGGTTTAAATGGTTTACCAGAAATAAATGGTTAAAAACCATGGTTTAAAGCAAGGTTTAAAAATGTGGTTTCATCCATCCAACCCTACTATCAATCCAAAACTTTCAAGCTGTTTCTTTGTTTCAATATTATGGTTTGATCGTAATTATTAACGCAAATTTATATAATGACTTGCAATTATCGTAAAGACATACGGTTTATTTAGAATCAGCCTGAAAATATGTTCTTAGGACCCTAAACTAAATTGTAATAACATACTGACAACTGGTCCCATTTCTAGTAAACCGCCACATGTTGTTGTTGAGACCCAGACCGTCCGACCTACCAGAAAGGTGTAAGGTAACTGTTTGGACGGCCGGGAAGTGCCACCCAATTTAGACCGGAACCCAGTGGGGGAGGCATCCACAGGGACCGTACCCTCCTTCCCCTACCACCAACCTCTCGGAAGGACTTATGGACTCACATGTTTAACGTGATCGTACTCCGCGTGAACACGGCGACAGTTTTGCCCAGTTAACCACTGGGCTACCTTGCCCAAAGAACAGCTACATGTGTAGTTTTCTTTTGATAAATGGAAATTATCATTTTTTATTACTCAAAATTCAGTCTAAATTATTGTAAAGTCTGTTACGAAACTGCACAGACATTTTACAAAGAAATAAATGTAAAGAAAACTCAAATTCTCACCAACCAAATAAAACCAGTAGAAGCACTAACGCCCCTAAGAAAACTGAAGCATGGAATAATTTACAAATAATGCAAGATCAATGGACATGTCATACACCCATATGAACCAATCAGCGTTCAGCTTTTCCCTCTTCTTTCATATCTGACTACTAATTATAACGTATCTTTTGACCTCGAGTTGAATGGCATGATTAGCATTCGAGTGTCACTATGCAACTCGCTTTTTACATTCTGATCACCGATTTAAAACCCTTTAAACTTTATACCACTATTTCATCGCCGACATTTTATGCGAAATTTTTCAAAATATTTAAGACTACTAGGCGCGGAAATTGAACTTTTCTATTACTTTGATGAAGAATGCGCACTTTCCCTCAATTTCCAACTTTCAAAAATCCCTATTTCTATACCTCTTTAATTTCCCCAGGAGGATAGAATTTTTCTATGAAAGCTAGAATTTTCCTACCCAGGGACTCCGAAAAACCGAAATCCTAGATCTATCCTAACGACTAATCCTCAATCTACTCCTACTTTTACCACACAGCTTTGGTTAATCCTAACATTTACCAGCATCGACTGGAAATCCCCGATGAAAACAGTTTTTAAATGTTCTTGTACTTTTACTAGGTTTTAGTGTTCCGGCTTTTACAACAAGAATTATAAACGATGACAGAGAAAATTAAGCAATTGGAGTTTGTCGCAAAGCTTCAGTGCTACTAGATTTTAACTGTGCAAATACAGGGTTGATAAAATAAAACTGGCCCGAAAAAATCTTCTAATGATCTCCCTGCTGTTTAGATTACGTTTTCACGAAATTCCGAAAAAAACTTCTCCGGGCCAGTTTTATTTTATCAACCCCGTATAATCAGGTTAAAGAATTTCAGAATAAATTATAGCAATGTGAACACCTCAAGCATACCACGTCAAATTCCAAAGTTTTAAATGTAAAATTTAATGTGAAAACGATGACGTTATGTGCAATATTTTGGATAATTATAATAACTTATATAAACTAGTAAATTTAAGATATCTGCGGCGAAAAGAGCTAGATTAAACTCCTGGCGCCCATTACACTGCTTAGATATTCATTGAGGTTAAAGTTGCCGAAAACCTACGACAATCTCATGGGAACAGTGTTCATTTACTTAGCCAAAGTAAATGATCAGAGACTATAAGGAGGATTTATATAGTGAAAGTGACGCGAAAGTAAAGAGAAAAAGGTACACAGCTGGCGGCGCTAATAATTGGCACTAAAACCCTTGAGATTGTAACACAGAAATTGGTAAATAAGTCAACCTTGAGGCAGTTTGGATCACCTTGGCGAATATTTTAGCGACTCTATCGGAAAGCAATAAAATATATTGGAACTTTAGATACTTAACTTTAATTCGGTTTTATATTGGTGTATAACGGGAAATAATGCATTTCAAGTAGTAATTTATTAATTTTCCTACATAGTATAATGTACCGGGAAAGTATTATGACGGGGTCGAAAATTTGATTTCAAGTTTTTGACGGAACGGCACGTTTTAAGCACGTTTTAAGCGAATCATACATCTTGGAGGTGATATCTGTCTGTCTGCCTGCCTTTCACTCTGTGTGTGGGAGAAAGAGAGAGAGAGAGACAGATAGACAGAGAGAGAGAGAAGAGAGAAGAGAGAGAAGAGATAAAAGAGAAGAGAGAGAAGAGAGAGAAGAGGGAAGAGAGAGAAGAGAGAAGAGAGAAGAGATAGATAGGAGAGAGAGAGAGAGAGAGAGAGAGAGAGAGTCTGTGGATGTGATATTTCAAGACTGACCGGAGAGTCTAGATAGTGATTTGGTAGGATTAGTAGAATCAGTAAATACTGGCACCTTTTAAACGTAATTGGCTCGAGAACAGGGTTTACAGAAGTACCGAGGTGAAGATAAAATCCCATCTTTAAACTTTTAGCAAAGATAAAAAGATCACAGAAAATTAGTTCCATAAAATTGTATTGTTACAAATATGTAAAAAGCTTTAAGGTGCTTTGTTTTCTTGCAATAGGAAAACACATTTTCAGCTATTCCTATCACGTAAACCAATGCTTTTATGTGAAAGTAGGTTTGCCAGAACTTGACACAGTTTTCATGATCTGGGTTCTAGATTTGGCAAAATATCGCCAACTTGGTGAGTTTCTGAATCTATTGCAGTTTTCAAGACATATCCACTCGTTACGATGATACCTCATCTAGCTAGAAATTTTAGGAAGTCATCATTCAGAGTGAACGTACTGCGAGTCACATTGAATTGTGAGGTATCCAAACATAACTTTCACCAACATTTTATAGAATAGCTTACCTTTAAACATAGCTGCAGAACATACAATTTGCATAAAACACTGTTCTTTTCAGTCATTATTATGCTTACTAAACACAATGAGCATGTTCAATGTAATTAAACCATTAATGATTTATATTTTAATGAGATAGCCCAAACCCCTTATGCAATTAACCACATAAAGTCCCATGTATGTAAATTTAGTGATTGTCTACATATTCTTCAAGGGCATTTCTCATATTACAAAAACATATGCAGTTATTTTAATTTGCAATTTCATCATTTATTGGTTTTAATTTCGACTTTGAACAAAATCCGAAATTAATAGTATTTTATATAAAGAGCCTGTTGAAGGCCCAGACCACACGACCAACCCTAGGGCTAATGGTAGGGTAGCTTAGTGAGTGGCCGGGAGATTATAAAAAACCTGTGTAATATCAGAAGTAAAGTTAGATATACAAAGAGAAACCGACATAGCACTCATGGTTGAATTGACTTGTATTATTTTGGGAATTCGCTATGCGAATTGCATATTTCTACGTAATACCGTTATTGCATGCCGTGTGGTTATTGCTATTGCATGCATAGTATTCAGATTGCATGCGCCCATACAGTCGAAAATAAAGGTGGGCATATCCATCATTAACTATGGTTTAAAAGGTGTGAGTGCTTAAAAGGCACGTTATGCTCAATCATGTATGCTTTTAAAATATTTTTAAAACATTACAAATTAAAGGAAATTGTTCGTGCGATATTATTGAATGTTATATTGTATTATTTTGTGAATAAGCTATGTATATTGCATATATCTGCGTAATACCGTTATTACATGGAATAAGATTATTGCTGTTGCATGCATCGTACGTAAAAAATGAACATATCTATCGTTAGCTTTGGCTTCAAAAAAGCGTATTCTTAAAAAGTATGCCACAATTAAAAAGTTGCAGATAAAATGTGGCCTTTGTAGCTGAAGCCGCAGTTAATATTAATAACAGTGAGATACAATCATTTTATTTAATTCTATATCGTATTATTATTATCATCCATTGTCTTTTTTCATAGTATAAGAATATACATCTACAGGGTGTCCCAGAACATTACCAGAGAAAATTTTCTATGTCTGTATGGTGCGGAAATTGGAATGGAAAACTGATTGGTCCTGTGTTTTATGAAGGGACTCTTACAGCTGAAAAATACATGCATCTAATTTTGAACGGTACTGTAACGGACTTTATAGAGACGACAACATAATCGATCCTAAAAAACATGTATTATCAACAAGATGGCGCGCCTGCACACAGAGCTATAATTGTGACAAACTGGCTCAACGAAAACTTTGATAAACAGTGGATTGATTTGAAAGGATCCACAGAATGGTCCCCTAGATCCCCTGATTTAACCCCCTCTAAATTTTTACTTATGGTATCGTCTTCGAACACTAGTTTATAACACTCTGCCACTGAACGCAATTGACCTTAAACAAAAGATAATTAATGCTTGTAACAATATTAGTGGGGAAGAACTCCAAAATATTTACAGACGCATTATTAAAAGTGCTCAGTTATGTATTGGAGTTGAAGGAAACATTTTGAGAATGCTTTGTGAATTGCATTTCTAGTATTTGTAACGAAATTCGTCCCTTTATATATATCAGTGGTCTTCTATCAATGTATGCATATTTCAATTATGTGCCCCAACCGCGTGATGAGTACCATTGTTTTATATAATCTCTGTCTGTGTAATGCTTCATATAGATGCATTTATGATAAAAAATTGTGTTACATATTAACGTATTTTTTATCTTAACAATCCCCATCTTCAATTTGTTTTTGAACCCTATTTTCACTGATGAAACGGCCTTTCATATGGTACGGAAAAGTGGCATAAGTCAGATTTTTTCCTTTATCATAATTCAGTTGATTTCAAAGATACAGATATGCTGTTTTTTTAATGATCTTCTTGCATTAAAAATAAAAAATTTCAGATTGACCAAATTTTTTAAGGGAGGTCGTATAAAAATTTAAAAAGTGTAACTTTTTGAAAATTAATGAGAGGACTATTTCATTAACGTAGTCTTATTTCTTACCTTACTTTGAACATTTTTGCGATTTACTTTGTCGACTTATCTCCAACATGTAAAGAATTAAAGCCAGCTTCAATCTTTTTGGGACACTCTGTGTACTATAATTAATATTTTATTTGTATTTAAATACGTTGATCAAATGTTCCTTATATTATAATGTTTAAAGTTTATCTTTCTGCCTATCTTTACAGCTATACGAATCCACACTGCTCATCCCAACTCAACCAAATCTGTCTGATTTAAGCGGAATAGGAACACCGATAAGATTTAACCCCAATACGAAGCGCATTGTGAGGTTTTTGAAGGCGATATAATTGTTCCAGGGGGTTGTTCCGAACCATTAAACATTCTATTTAAGCATAAAATACACTTTCATAAGTCACAGAAAATTTAATTTAATACACAGGTATATCAAAACTTTATTTTTTACTTTACAAGCGAAAATGAAAAGTTCAGATTTAGGAGTGCCCATTCTGACCAAAATGCTGGAATTGTCGAATAAACATGAAGCTATAGGTTTTCTGAGCTGGAGATTTGAATTTGACACAAATATAAATCATATGATAAGATCAGCATAGATATTTATTGTCTTCCTGTATTTAATATTTTAATAGGTATCACAGGCAAATAGGTTCGGATTTTCGAGTGAATGTATATTAAAGGTTTGTTGAACAAGGATATTGAAATTTGGTACAAAAGTAGAATATGTGATAAAATCAATATAGATAATTACTGTTTTTATATATTTATTGTTTCATGGAGAGGGGTATTACAGGTTAAAATGTTCGAATTGTCAATTGAAAGTGAAGTACCAAGTTTATTGAAGTAGGGTTCTTGAAATTCAATGTAAAGAAAGGTAGATCATGTGATAAAATTAACATGGATAATGGGGGGTTTTAAATAGTTATTTTTTCGGTGGGGGGGGGGCAGTCATAAGCAAAAAAAGTTCGAAATATCAAATGGGAGTTCAAACTCTACGTTTGTTAAGCTAGGTACTTGAAATTTGGTTTAAATGTAGTTCATATGATAAAATCAACATATGTTATTGCCGTTTTCGAATATTTCTGGGGTGTCACAAATAAAAATGTTCGAATTGCACTGTTAAATTCCAAGTTTATCGTAGAGACTTGAAATTTGGTAGTTCATATGATAAAGCCAATATGGATAATTGCCTTTACAAATATTTAAAGGGAGGGGTATTTTAGGAAGAGTAATAGGTAAAATTCCTGGAATTATGACATGAATGTCAAACACCAGGTTTATTGAAATAGGAACTGAAAGTTTGGTACAAAAGTAGATCTGATGATAAGATCAACATGCGTAACTGATGCTTTCGAATATTTATTATTCTAGGGGATGTTATAAACAAAAATGTTAAAATTTCCAATTCAAATTCATTTTTGCGAAAACAAGATACATTTAAATGTTGGTAAGTAGGTAGATAACTCTACAAAATAAAACATAAAATGAAATATTAAAAATAATTTTATTTAATGTGGTGATAGGAAATAAATTGTTCATATTCTGCAATACATGAAAAGTTGTTTCTACTTTCAAGCGACATACAAACTTCAAACTCTTATCCCATCTAGACTGTCTGACTTAGCTAACCGAAAAATCGCAGCTTCTAAATGTTTGCATTTAAAATGTGCTCTGAAAAGAATAAAATTTTTGAATTCTTAAACACTAAATATATTCTTTGAAATACGATATGTTAAAAGCTTTGGTGAAAATAATAAGTCATTTATTAACAAAAGTAAAAAATATTGTTGTTTGGTTGTTAAATACTTTAATTTCGAGGAGTGCCTAATGTTAAGGAACGTTCTATCGAACGTATACATATAAACTATAAATAAGACATGTTTAAAATTGTATAATGTTTGAAAAAATTATGCGGAAAAATATAATGTTTCAAATTTATTCTGATAATAATGTGCTGCAGAACAAAGAAGTTCAATTTCCATATTAAATTCAAAGCATACATTAGATGATAAAAAATGAAAATTTATCAATTTCATATATAAAAAATAAATGGAGTGTGAATCAACTCGAATTTCTCATAGCAGAATCCATTTTAAGTAGCTTGACCTGTTTTTGTGAATTTTGCAAGAAAAACTTCAAAAATCGGTATTGTTGGTTTAAATCGTCGCAGTTGTAGCATATCACCCTTCAATTTAGAGGACTTTAAAAAATCTTTAGATTGATACGATACAAAGATTGATATGTTATCCTCTCTCTAGGGGGGGGGTAATGACGTCACTAACACAAAATATGTACTACAGCTATTTTCACTGCAATTATTAAATCTGCTAAGTTTCATGATTATTGAGTCATAAATAGCCCCTCTTATGCGCAATTATGTCAAATTTTGTTTATTCTGCCATGTTAAGAAAATATAAAATTTCGAAGTTTTCGTTCGAATTACAAAAAATCATATGTTTTTCTAGATATTTCATTAACAAAGCCGGATATAAAGTTTTGTTAAAATCCATTGCTATTTGCGTCAGTTATCCTGTATACAAGGAATCGACACAAAGACATACTGGAATATGACACACAGATAAACAGACAAACAGACAGATGGGCATCACGCTAAAAATAGTCAAAATTTGTTCAGAACGTCTTAAAACATATATTTGCATCAAAATATCGGTATAATTTTTTTTGTGAAAACAATAATTTCTCTATACTAGTATATCATATAGTATGAGAATGAGTAATAACTATACAAGTGTAATTACAGAAATTTTATTATTATTGAGGTACCAATAACTCAAATATTCGAATTATAAAGTTAGTACTAAATATCTGATTTAAAGCGATATATATGGACTTGAAATCATATAATCAGTTAACGAGCTTTCGAATATTATTTTATCGGGTATGCAGATTTAAACCTTCAAAGTAATGCAATCATACAAAAAATTAAATTACTTCCAAACACCCCAAGATATATACAGGGTGATTTAAAACTCTTGGACCAAACTTTAAGGGGTGATAAATCACATCTAAATAAGCAATTTTTGTCATACAAAGCAGGGTCGTAAAGCAAGAGGTGACCAACTAGACGTCGCTGACGTTGAACGCAGTAACGACTGCGTCAGAACTAACATCCTATTTTTACAGGAAGTATTGCCACAGTTATTGCAACATGTTCCTTCCAACATTAAGGCATGTATGTGATTCCAACACGACGGAGCACCACCCCATTTCAGCGTGGATGCGCGGCACACCTTAGATGCTATATTCCCAGGGCAATGGATTGGTCGGAGTGGTCCCATAGCATGGCCGGTACAATCGCCTGATCTCTCCTGTCTCGACTTTTTCTTATGGGACCATATGAAAAGTCTCATCTACGATAGCCCCATCGACTCCGATGAGGACCTTATTGCTAGGATTGCTGTTGCTGCCGGCGTTGTCCAAGATATGCCTGGTGATTTTGTTCACGTGCGCCGCTCGCTACGTCGCAGGTATGAAGCCTGCATTACAACTGGTGGTCGCACTTTTGAGCAGTTTCTGTAACATTGTCAATGCATTTTGCAATTCCTGTCAGTAAAACGTACTCCGTGCCTACTCTGTTATTTTTGTGTTTCCTCTTTTCACGACAGAGTCAGCACTTCTTCATTTCATGAGCCACCACTTAGCGGTTCACCTCTTGTGTTACCCGGCTACACACTAAGCTACCATTAGTCTCAGGGTTGGTCGTGTGGTCTGGACCTTCAACCTCTTGTGTTACAACCCTGATTCGTATGACAAAAATGCTTGTTTAGATGTGATTTATCAATCCTTAATGTTTGGCCCAAGAGTTCTGACTCACCCTGTATGTACATTCAGAATAGAAAAACAAAATATCTGTATTTTTAATATAATAATACTATTGATAAATTGAAGTGCTATATTTAATCTAGGGCAACATCGTTAAATTTACCATTATTACATAATATTCTTCTATATAAAAGAATATAATATTATCTGTAGCATAGATGTTTTTCATATATTAGTTATTACTTCCAAAACAAATTATTTTACAGTATAATCGCAATGATTCACAAATTAAGCATTTTATTTCGTAGTCTTCTTAGTAAGGTGGTATTATTCCGCATTTCCTCTAAAATGCCTTGAAAGTTGTTATCAAAACCTTGACGTAATCAGAGCTCTTTGAGATAAATATACAGATTCTAAGTCGCAAACAAAGCATGTGTCAAAGGATGTGCTTACTGGACCCTAAGGATCTGGAATTAGAGAAATGCAAAGCGATTGCTTTTCTAAAAGGATTTACCAGCTCAAAAGGAAGATTCTAAAAATGCATTCATATGTCAAGATATCTGAAAGAAACATGACAGTTTGAATAGCAGGATTCTTTGACATAAAAGGCTTTGAAAACGTAGAATTCTGTCCGTATTTATCAAAGAAACATCCAAGATTTATCGAACATTATACGGATGAATATATTAAAATAGAGTCACATTATACTTTATTCAGTAACTGATCTCGGACTGATCATTTATTCTAATTTATTTTTCAGTTATATGGAAAATATTGACAATATTAATATTATTGTTTAAGAACTTAATGAGAGAGATACATTATTTCTATACAAGTACTATTGTCCTCTTTATATTGAAAACAAGCTGATTTGGATAGCTCATGACTTTCTTTACAAGTTTTCGATCGTTTTGGCATTCAAATCCCGCTTTGTTGCTCTGAAGTAGGAAATCCAATAATTTGCAAAAAGCGCCTATGCTTATTATGCATTTTATGTTGTGATCAAGTTCAGTATTTGTATATAATTTCACTTATCGAACAACAGACATAGTTGAACTCTAAAATGCAACGTGACTGAAACCGGGGGGCAAACACAAATACCTTAATTAGATCTCGCGTATGCTGATTCCTTCATCATAGCAGATTCACATAACATTTTACCCTCCTCCTTCCAGACCAGGCTGTGGGTGATTCCAACAACTTCAATTACCCACACATTATTTGTGTTGAATGCAAACTGTAAAGCATTGAATTTTTTTTACCTACGAGACGGTTACTCTTCCCTGCTCGCTATCGCTCGCCAACCTCCATCGAAAGCCCCGGTCCATAGGCCCCAGCAGCATGGGACCGTGCCCCATGATCTTTCTGGGTGACCATGGTTTCAAAACATTTGATAGGAGATTGCATCCTCCATCACTGACAGTGCATTTTCTGCAAAGCAGGTTGCTTTGTCTGATGTTCTACTAGATAAAAAAATAGTTGAAATGGGTTTGGGAAGACTTAACGTGTGTTTATTCGTCAAAATGTCAAAATAAAAAATATCGGGGAAAAATTACTTTCAACCTGTTTCAACTTCTTTGGTGACATTTTTTACCTACGTTCTACGAACTGAAGATCTGAAATTTGGTATACATCTGAGTCCAGTAGATCGATTTAATCTATTGAATTTCGACGGATATTTGAAAATTAGAGCCGATAATTTCACTCCCATTGGTGTAAAGATTGCTAAAATTGAATTCAATTTGTAGCTTCACTTATCTCTCATTGTATATATATATATATCTTCTATCATTGGAACTTCATATTATAATTATTTATATATATTATAATTATTTACATATATATATATATATATATATATATATATATATATATATTCAACGTTGCAAGATCGTCAAAAAAGCTGCAAGCTGGAAATTTTATCACATATTAGAAGTTGGAAATATAGTCTTGGTATCCTAATTAAAGTTGAGGTATGTCCTTTGCACAATCTTTATTTTCATGTTAGATAATGCTTTAATGTATCTAGTAAAATAAAATTGAATGTGTCGTAATAATTGTTTTCAATCAAATATTCATTTAAAAAATCCGTTAAACATTCTTAAAGTTTTTATACTCATGACAGACATTCTCGCACATTTTAATAAGAGAGAAAGCTAACCGTCGCCTCTCCGAAACATAAAATTGCTCGCTGAAGATGTAGAGTGATTTATTTATCTGGTCAAACTAAATAAAGTGACACATCAGGGAGATATTTAGGACGCTAGGAAAAAATAATTAGAACGGCGAACGCCCGCACAATCATTCTAACATCTCCCTGGGGCTATGCATGTCTGCATTGATTCTAATGACTTAAAAAGGAAGTTTGTCTTATAGTTAGCGGTGTTGAAATATTCATTTAGAGTGAGTTTGAATAAATTCTGAATATTGATAACATTTTGATGTTTTTTTTTTAATTTAATATATGAATCAATGTTTAAATATGGATAAAGAAAATTGATATAGTCGCCAAATGTATTATCTTAATATTATGATTATAGTCCTGGAACAATATATTCGCCTCTAAAAATATGAAGATTTCTTGTATTCTGTCAAAAAAAAATTATAATGCCTCTTTTACGATTTTTTCCGTATATACATAGTATAATGTATAGAGAAAGTATTGCGATGGTTCAAATGGTATGGAAAATTCGAATTCGAGTTTTCGAATGAAAAGCACCCTTCAAGTATACCTGAACTTTAATGGAACGTTTTTGAAATGATAGAAGTGTGAATGTTAGTGTGAATGATAGTATGTGCATCCGTGAGTCTGTGGACACGTTAGAGCAAATTTATTGCAAGTATTATTATTTTAATAAAAATTATAGCAAGTATTACAATCACTGAATTCTGAAATCTTATTAGTTTTATAAGCAATACAATATTCAGAAGACTCCCTAATTTTCGAATAGCATTTTGGAAAAATAATTACAAAATCAGAAATTTCAGTGATGTTACAAAAATAATCATTTCGTATGTAATTTATCAATAGACAACGAATGAAATAAATATCAGAACTCTAGCAGGAACCGTTCTCGAGATATTGTATGTTTTCAAATAAATGTATCACTTTTATTCTTTTACGCTACTTTTTATAATGATTCCAAATTGGCTGATATATCGTCAAAATTAAACAAGAAAGATCAATCATGCTTAAAGCATTGATTATGCAACACTTTCCAAATTCAATGCAATTTTATTTAAACATCTCTGAAATGCAATTACATTCGTCGGTAATATTTTAAAACTTATCGCAATACTACATTAATTTATTATATTTGAAAACTTAAACCTTCACCGAAAAAAATGAACTTCATTCAAATGACGGTATTGAAATATAAATTGCCTGGTTTAAACATCTCTAAAATGCGATACATTCCTCGGTAATATTTTTAAAACTATCATAATACTACGATAATTTATTATATTTGAAAACTTCATCGAAAACAACTGAAATTGATTCAAATGCAGTCATAGAAAAATTAACACACCTGGATCTCTCTATAAAAACAGCATTTCATTCATAACACTTTCCTATTCATTTCATTTATCACAATACTATAATAATTTATTTTATTTAAAAACTAAGACCATGGAACTACAAGTAATTAAACTCTATACTTAAAATTTCATCGAAAAAAATCAATGAATATTTCATTCATATCAGCTATGTAGACTCCATGGGCTAAATAGTTTTGTGTTAAAGAAATACAGCAATTCTTATACAACTCATTCTACATATTTTACTGTTTGCATTTTACATAAATGAAAAATAGGCTTTGTTGTAGAAATAATCAAATTTGGATGATCATTTAAACTCAAATGTATTGCAATTGCGTTGTTTCAGTATGTAGATGCACAGAATTTAAGCAAAAATAAAGTGGCTTCAGGACAGAAACAACACTCAATATGAATTCAAAAGAACTTAAAAAATTACGATTTTGAGACAAGATGAATACCATATATCATTTTGAAGTGGGTCATGTGATCTTTTCATATCATGGTCAGGTGATCGCTTCATATAATAGGTGTAATTATTATTTTAATTTTTATTTAAAAAACTTCTGAATATATTTCGCTGATTTTTTTTATATATTTTATGAAACAATTTAAATATTACCTAAAATTTTCGAAGCAATTTGTGAATTTCAAATCCGCTTAGAAAATGTTTGAAAAATTAGGTCCCATAGGGCTCAATGTATTTCATTTTTTCAACCCGGGTTCAATTCAAAACTATTTGGATGATATTATTCATTTATATTCCCATAGGTCCTACAGATAGTCGGAACAACATACTAAAATTTCATTTTGATTAAGTCATTTTTACGGCAGTTATCGTGCTAACGGACAGACAGACAGACAGACAGAATGAACAAAGTCATATACACTTTTCAACTTTGTTGTAAAGTGTTAAAAAAAGACGCTAAATTAACGGAATGGTGCGAAATTAATTAATTAATTATTAGAAATAATTAATGTATAAACAATACTGCTTTTTGCGGATGGTATTCATATTGGAAATTGTCAAGCTAGAGTTGCGAAAATCATAAATGAATTGGTTCGAAATATTTTTACATGCTAACATTCGAAAAAACGCCAAATGTACAATTTAACGTTAAAAACAAGGTGCCATGGATCTTATACATCATATTTTCACTGTGAAAGAAGTAAATTCATTGCATTGTATACAAACGTCATCAGCTGCTCACATCACACTTTTTTATCAATTTGAAAATTGTAATCTCCAAGCTCCTCTGTTTTCCATCCGTAATTTGGTTGGCGATCTTCAGGTAGCTGTATCCATTTAATGAAACTTTACCTTCTTGTAGAATATTTTTAAAACACGGATACCGTGAAAGCTACATACAGTAAAAAGTTAATTTCCAACATTCGCTCGAAAATTGTCAGTTCTTGGGATGAAATGAATATTTTTTTCTCTGAGAGAGCTACTAAAATTTTACTATCATTTAGGATATAACTTAGTATATATATATTATTTACTGTAGCCTACCTTTGTAAGAATATATTTTTTAAATTAGCTGCTTAAATAACTGGCTTTACATGTGGGAGGACTTTAAGTTGCAACGTTTGATTTATTACGCAGGATGTGTGTCTTTTATTGTTCTGTTTCAAGCTCATCCACTCCATTAAAAGTATACAATATTTAGCATTTTCCAACATAGTTAAATGTGTTTATGGCTTTCCTCGTTTATTCTGTTTGTCAGTCTGTCTGTCTGTCTGTCCGTTCGCAATATAACTGTCGTAAAAATGACTTTATCAAATGAAATGTTAGTATGTTGTTCAGATTGTCTGTGGGACATATGTGAATGTAAATGAATAATATTACCCAATTAGTTGTTGATTGAACCCAGGTTGACAAAATGCAATGCAGTGAACCCTATGGGAATTAATTTTTCAAACATTTTTTAAGCGAAGTTAAAATACACAAATTGCTTCGAAAATTTTAGGAAATATTCAGATTATCCTATAAAATATATAAAAAAATGTTGGGCAAAATATGCTTGATAGTTTTTAAAATAAAAACTAAAATGTTCATTACACCCACATTATATGGAGGTCACGTGACCCACTTCAAAATAAAATATGTTATCCATATTTTTTCCCAATGTAAAGATCGTGATTTTTAAAATTTTAACACTTTACAACAAAGTTGAAAAGTGTTTATGACTTTGTTCATTCTGTCTGTCTGTCTGTCCGTTTACACGATAACTGCCGTAAAAATAACTTTATCAAAATGAAATTTTAGTATGTTTTTCAGAAGGTCTGTGGGACCTATGGAAATATAAATAAATAATATCACCCAATAAGTTTTTTATTGAACCGGGGTTGAAAAATGAAATACATTGAACCCTATGGGACCTAATTTTTCAAACATTTTTTAAGCAAATTTAAAATTCACAAATTGTTTCGAAATTTTTAGGTAATATTCACATTATCTCATAAAATATATAAAAAAAATTTAGTAAAATATGTTAGGTAGTTTTTTAATTAAAAATTATTTAATATAGGGAGAAAAACAAAATCAATTAAATTCTGACTTTTGGGATATCCACCAGAAAGAAAAGAAAGCTATATTATATAATAAATATCTTTCTAAAAATTTAATTATTTTGTATATGAAAGATGCTTCACATTTTAAAATAAATTTGTCAGATAACAATTTTTCAATTTTTTTTTAATTTTGTATAACTCTTCATGATATACTTATTTGATGGCATTTTTAATGCACTTTCCTACGTCCTAGAGAGTTAAAATTTGGTACACAGCTTAAATTTGTTGAACATTTTATTCTACAAAAATTTGGTGGATCTTCAAATATAGATCCTACATTTTTTTCGAAATGGCCTGCAAATAATCCCCGTTCACTTCTATAGATTATTGTTGTAATATTGTTAAAAATTCTGATGTGGGCAACATATGTCTTTCCCTGCAGACTCATATTCACGTTCTCTTTATTTCTTCAATAATAATTTGAGTTTATCTGCACAAAATAACAGCCATAAGTATTTTAAATGACATTGAATTTGCACGTTAAACTGGAATTTGGTTCTCATTTGATAGCTGGACTTATTGTCAAAGGTGACCTAACGAAAACGCGAAAAAACTAGAATATCTCATGAACGGCTAGTCCTAAAGTAATGGGGTGAGTCTCATTCTTTTTGTTGTCAAAAATCACATATAAAATAGGAATTCAATTGATATAATTAAGCACACGTAGTCTTTTATTTTTATATTTAACGATTTGTGCGGGGTATTTCGCAAAAATAGCCCGTTCCTTTTTCCCGAATCGTACTAGGAAAACTTACAAATGATTTATATACCAAATATTGTTAAATTTGGTATATAAATCACTTGTAGGTTATTGAAATATTATACACCAAATTTTGTTAAATTTGTTCGATTAGTTTTTAGCTAGAGTGGATAAAGGCAATTTGGTCCATCAGTTTTTCAGTTAGAGTGGATGGAATATCCTCACAGACACACAGAAACACACACAGATACACACTTACACACACAGACGTCTTCCTAAAAATAGTTTTTTCGTATTCTAGAAGTCCCAAAATGTGTAGATCCTTCGAAGATTCGAGTTCCGATATTCGGCACGATTCCAATACTTTGAATACATACACACACACACAGATATATATTGTCTGTGTATCTGTATATTATCTGTGTATCTAAATTCCGTGCCTACGCAATTACAATAGTTGTGATTTTAAATGATCCCTAAACTTTTATTATTTCTTCAACGAAGCCTAATTTTAACTTATGCAGAATGCAAATATCTCAAACGATTGTAAGATGAGTTACATAAGAATTGCTGAATTTTTTTCACACAAAATTATTTAGCTCTGGAGTCTGGAATGCAAGTTATATGAATGAAATATTCATTGATTTTGCATAGAGAATCAGAGGATTTGAATTTCGATACAGTTTTAAATATTTAAGTATAATAAATTACTGTAGTACTGTGATAATGCAAAAGATATTACCACTGAATGTATCATATTTTAGAAATTTTTAACTGAAATTGCATTTCAGTTGGAAAGTGTTTCATAATCAATGCTTATGCATGATTGATCTTTCTTGTTTTAAATTTATATTTAGTGTTGCACTCGTCCTAAGACATGTAGTTCCGTCAGAAACTCGGGTTGCGATTTTCGTCACGATTCCAATACATTACCTATACATTACCATGAAATGCAGGGAAAGTAAACCAGCATGTATTCTCAATTTCACAGCAGCAGGGATTTATATCATATTACTAAAACTCTGGAGACAGAAACATCAGCATAAAGTAATAAAAACGATAAAAAATTTTGTCCCCAATACGTGTGACACCTTTAATGCTAAATTTTACCAAACAGACCACTATGTATCGCTACAAACCATAAAAATGTCCATGAAACTCCTGGAGTGATATATATTGTTGAACTAAATGAAGCGATACATTAAGTCGACATTAGCGGCGGAGGAAGAAAAGATGTAATGAAGTAGAACAATGAACGCCATTGTTTAGTCGGAATAATCATTTCAACTTCTCCCTGGGGATGGATGTCTACATTGATTCAAATGCCCCGAAATGGTAAGCTTGTATGTCAGACATTAACGTAATTAAATTAGATACGAATTGATAGGATAAATATGTATAAATGTGAATTCATGCTTCTGAGGCAGTAACTAGAACCGGTAGATCGGTTTAGTTTTTATTAGGGACCATCAGACTAAACATCCGTTTCTGCAGTGGCAGCAAGAAAACTTGGCGTGTGTCACGCTTTAGTGAAATTCTGGGGTAACTAACTAAATGTGAGTAATTATAAATAACTAGCGTGAAATGTTTAAATCGTTGAGTTTGAATAAACGAGGCCTCAAGGCAATTTAAATGTTTTTTTTTACTAATTCCCCCGTGGTGAAGGGGCACCTACGCACCACGTCCACAAGACCCCCCAGGGTATCCTATGGCGAAGGAGAGAAGAATTGCAGCTTTATATTTATAGAAGTACCCGAAGGGCGGAAGTCGGACTTGGCTTGGACATGACAACATCCATGCTCGCTGGCAGGATTAGAACCCGCAACCCGGCAATCCAGCGATCAGACAGAAACGCATGCTCCTGACCGTTCGACCACCGGATTGGCGCAATTTAAATGTAAACGAACTGACTGATTTGTAGCTGGTTACCACAAAATCGTGACATATAATGTTTTTCCTGCTGTTTTAGTAATGACTATCCATTGATGATAATTTCTTATAATATTCAGGTCTAGAATATAACTTATAATTGATCGTAAGGTGAAACACAGAGCAAATCTGAGTGAATAGGCTTAGGAGGACATTTACCATGTTTCAGTTTTAACACCTTCCAACATTGTTGAAAAGCGTTCATGACTTTGTTCATTCTGTCTGTCCGTTGGCACGATAACTGCCGTAAAAATAACTTCCGGTTCTGGATATGTCACCTCCTGTATTTCAAAAAATTCGTATGGCTGTATGAAAATTGAATACAAAAAAGAATAAAACTGCTTAGTAATTCCGATAAAAATAAAATGAACATACCATTTGCCACCATATGCTAACTTCTTCATAAATATATTGTTAGCAATTTTATTCAGAAATTAATTTCTAACATGGCTAAATTTTAGTTAAATAATTAACCTCAAACATGCAATAATTTTAAACTTTAATACGAAAAACTCAATTCGTCGCCTCCCCAAACCATAAATATGTTCGCGAAAGATCTAAAGTGATTTATCTGGTCAAACTAAATGGAGCGAGACATCAGGGAGACATTTGCGATGGAGGAAGAAAAGAATTAGAACGATGAGCGTCACAGTCTAGCCTAGACAATCATTCTAACTTCCCTCTGG